>CM039682.1:2770000-2866831 GCA_022537955.1 Schmidtea mediterranea
TCTATTTGTGGAGTAATGTTAGTGGATGGAGAATATTTTAATGCTGTAAGAAAGCACCGCAGGACAAAGTTATATTTGGTGATTTTTTAAGGAACTTTATAGAAAACTTGAGAACTGGTGTATTTGTTTTGTTCAACGTAAGATCTCATGATTGATGTGAAGTCAAAGTTTGGTGAGAAGCTTTCCATATTTGCCGCTATATTCCTCATTTCAAGTGAAAATTGATTAATGTGCAATAAAGGATGATTGGCTTAAAAATTTATATTTTAAATTTTTTTATCATGAGAATAAAATATTCAATTAATAAGAATAACAATTCTCCATAAAAACTCCTAAAAAAGCAAATGAAACAGAATTTTTCCCTAAAAAGCATAAAAATAAATTTTGAATTCAAGAATTTTATGGCGCATTAAACTTGGCATTATGCACTCACCTGATAATGTGCAATGAGGTCTTCCATCGTTGGGAATTGGATATCGCAGTACTCGAAACCAAGTGAAATTTTGTGACTGAATCGGTCAACAAATCTGCAAATCCGTACATGATGTACTTTATCCTTTCGGCTTAAGAAATGTTTCAATAACGACACAAGTATTAACTTAACTATCAAACAAACTAAAATGAAAGACTGTAGTTGCCGGGAAAACTTTCAGAAGTTCGAATTAGAAACGTCCCATCTCCTAAAAACCAATATCGGAGTAGCCAGTTGTTTGTCTCCATACGACTAAGGGAACCATAAAACCAATTTGGTACTGATATATAAAATAATAATAATAATAATAATAATAATAATAATAATAATAATAATAATAATAATAATAATAATAATAATAATAATAATAATAATAATAATAATAATAATAATAATAATAATAATAATAATAATAATAATAATAATAATAACATTATAAGGACTTTTTTTTGTTGTTCACCTCTAATTTCTTTATAAGTGACATAATATTTTCTACAAAATTTGACTATGAATCAGATTTATTTAAGGTATTCATGAATTTTCGGCACAGCCTTTTTCAATCTGATTCATAGTCAAATTCTGAGGAAAATAATGAAAATAATAATAATAATAATAATAATAATAATTATTATTATTATTATTATTATTATTATTATTATTATTATTATTATTATTATTATTATTATTATAATAAATAAGTAATTCAAAGAGCGGCTTCCATTCAAATGTCATACATAGACACTGGTACAGCACGCGATCAACAATTTGAAATGATTTATAAAATATTTATTACATTGCAATATATATTTTCATTTTCACATGACAGCATTTTGAAATCCTAAATTTACAGTTGAAAAATTTCAAATTTTAAAATATTAAAAAAAAATTAAACCAAATCTTTCAGTAAAAAAAATATCTCCCGTTACGTAGGTGACAGAAATGAAAATATCGGTACAAGTGCTAATTATTATTTTTTAGAATTTATCGAAAATAAAAGTTTTGTTTAGCAAGAATATAAAAAGAAAATTTTGTTAAATTTTTCAATAAACCATTTTAGAAAATAATCTAAAATGCCATTGTCGGCACAGCTCAAACTGAAATCAAACATTATTACATAATTTTATTTAATTGTTGAAATACGATTTAATTGTTGATAATACGATATCCTTGCGGCAGACTAGAAATTTTTCAAAAAACTTTAATACTGTCATGGAGGTTTTAGTGGAAAAGTTTTAGTGGTTTTAGTGGAAATATCCGGAAGATGGTACAATGTGTATACGGAAATTTACTCAATGATAATCTTATTATTTTCTTGCAAGATAATGCTGTTATGAGCTCTACTGGTCACAAGATGACAATCTGAATCCTATTGAGAATTTGTAGGTTGCATTAATGAAATAATTAAATAAAGATAAGCTTAGATAAAGAAAAAGCATTTATTGGATCAAAATTTTTAGCCAATCTAATTTAGTCAATGATACGCACGATGGAAGCTATTAAAAAAAGCGACGTATTTAACTATTAAACCCCGAAAAAATAGCAGTTTACCGAACATTTATATTCTTGTTTATATCAAATAAAACATAAATAAAAAAAAAATTCTTTCTATGGGATTGATGGAAATATCATATAACATGACAATGTAATACTTTGTTTTTTTAGTTCACATATGATCTGCTTTCTGTTTCCGTTTACAATTTCATTTGCTTTCATTACGACTATAGATCAAATTCCTTCCCTATCTACGTAATTCAAATATTCCTCACTGCCTTTCAAGTGTTATCACTAGAAAGTTGGCCATATTAAATGCAATATTAAATTTATAAGTGAATAATTAAATAAATTTGGCAACGATTTAATTAAAAGAAAACGCCAATAAAAAACTCTTCGTACGATATATTTGGACAGCATAACTGTCATCTTCAGGTACTCAAAACCAACTAAAATATTATGAATTAACATATAATTTAAACAAATTATTTTTGTTTTATTAATTTGTTTTTCTAATAAATAAAAACTTATATAAAAACTTAAATAAAAAGTCCATATATTCAAGGCATACATTCAAAGTTTGAGCAGCAAGAAATAAAGGGTTA
This sequence comes from Schmidtea mediterranea, assembly GCA_022537955.1. Lineage (NCBI taxonomy): Eukaryota > Metazoa > Platyhelminthes > Tricladida > Dugesiidae > Schmidtea > Schmidtea mediterranea. The sequence goes on from CM039682.1 coordinate 2,772,569, forward strand.
ATTGCTGGATAAATAAGGTTGATAAATGCTGTAGCATGTCAATACTATTCGGTAGTAACTGACAAAATATTACCCAAAAAGTTTAACTATACCGAAATCCAAAATAAAAATGAATTAAATGAAATATGTGAGAAATTCAACAAAAGTTACAAATCAAAGATTATCCGAAGCATAAATTCACAGTCAGAGCTACCAGAGCAAATGGAAGAAGGCATGGACAGCTTCTGTGAGACATTGGACATCCTCTCAAAATTTAATATTACGGATTTCCCATTTGTTGCTTCTGCGATTTAGGAATTATTTACTAGACTCGACGGCATAAAATACACAAATAAACATGGACAGCGACTGTGCGAGGCCATTCTGTGGGTGATTTGCAACGCTTTCAAAATGTCTGTAGCAGAAATTGATAACAAATTCTGGTTTGAGAAATTGCAAAGTTATTATTCAAATGATAACAATTCTGATGAAATAAAATATTATGCATTATTTATCCTGATTAACACCGGGATGGCGGCCCCTCCATTGAGCAGGATGTTGCTTAATAACTTCATGGATATCAAAGAGAAAGGAAACAAATCTTATCTCGGATTTTCTGAAGAAGGAATATTATCCGTTGAAGCCATCGGAATTACGGTAAAATTATTTTATTATTTCTATTTCACAAATTAATATATACATAACTATGCCAATACTTTCTGTGGAAATTATGGAGAGGCTTCGTGCATTATCATAATCACAACAAGGAAAATGAGTTATCCTATGAGTCATGAAGTAGGTAAAGGTTATTCAAACAAATACGATTATGTCATTGATTACGCCATAAGACAAAAGCTATTATAGTGTAATTTGACTAGTGGTTGTAAATCGCTTGTGTGTGTAAATAATATCAAAAATGTATGTAAAATGATTAGCCTAAATTTGTGTTGGTATATACGCACTTGGAAAGAAGAAGATAATAAAATTAGGTTATGAGATCGTTCCTAATTCGTGTAAGGTAAGCAATGTTCATTAATAACTGAAAACCTTGTTTAAAAGTCATAATACACAAATTTATTAATTAACAACTATTTAATCAAATTTTTAACTTGACATTCGTATAGTTTTAAATGTTTATTTGATTTGTAAATAAATTAATAGCTATATCAATCAGAGCTTTTAAATAATTATTAAATGCATTTAAAATCTTTTTTTGATAAATTTACATTTAGTTTTATGTGAAAAATCAACATTTAACAAATATATTTCGATAGCATAACCATCATCTTCAGGTACTCAAAACTAAATCAAAATATTATGAATTACCATTTAATTTAAACAAATTATTTTTTATTAATTTAATTTTGTAATAAATAAATAACTTTTAATTAATTTAAAATTTTCATTTATATTATAATTTACTAAAAAATTAATGTAATTTAAAATTTCCAATTATTTTAATAAAATTAAAAAAACATGATTTAACATACGTAAACTATTTAAAAACATTCGTAGTCACAGCACTTTGCACATTAATCTTTGGATCCAATGACCTTATCAGCAATGCTTCACATATCACGCGTTCCCAATTATTATTAAAACTTCTCAACAAAATTCTAAAATCAGACATTCCTGTTTCACTTTTACAGCCTCTATTGTGCTCACTAATATTGGTCAAACCCTTCAATCGACAATGCTCTAGAACTCGAGTACAGAGATGACGGGAAGTCTCTCCAATGTATGTGGCATTACACCCATTACATGTAAATTGATAAACGAGATCAGAACACAACCGGAGTTTTTGATTTTAGAGATTTCCCATCATCTCTGTATTCTAGAGCAATTTTAATTTAATTTATAAAATATCACATTATTATTTTAAAATTATAATATTTATATAAATAACATTTTAAAATTAGTTAAAAGTATTTGAATATATTTTTTAAATGTTTATTTTTTAGAAAATTAAATTAATAAAACAAAAATAATTTGTTTAAATTAAAAGTTAATTAATAATATTTTTAGTTGAATTTTGTGTACCTGAAGATGACAGTTATGCTGTCGAAATATATCGTACGAAGAGTTTTTTATTGGCGTTTTCTTTACTTTATTATTAGATTACAAATATTTTGCGGGTACTTCAAACTTTCCAGTCGGCTTAAATTTTTAATCAATATTTAGAAAACCAGGAAAACCAAATTACAGAACAAATTTAATTTTTTTAATTAGTTTATTTAAAGAAATAATAGGATTAAATTAAAAAAAATATTATACAGGAAAAATGAACTGCCAATTTAATGAAAGGATTTCCAATTGGTTGCTACAAATTGTATTTGTGTGTGTGTGTGTGTTAATGAATTGTAATCCCATAAAACAAAAACAGGAACAAAAACAAAATGAAAAATTTAAATTGTTAAACTCCTAACGAGAAGACATTTAATCAAATTTCCCAATTCTCAGGCCGGACCGAAACGTTCCCAGATAAGGAGGATATTTTTCATTGCCATTCAAACCCAATCAGACAGTTTTGGAGAATTTCTCCACAAATCCGACGACTACTCATATTAATTTACAAGGGCAACTCGGAAACATTTTCTAAAATTAGATTTCAATTTAAATTAAAACAAAACATTCAACTATTTGGATTAATTAACAAAAATTCTTGACAATTTAATTTAATTTAAAAGAAAATTATTTTACGTATAGTTGTAGAAAAGTTGAATATAAATTTGAAATGATAAATGATTCATTTTTGTTACCAAGGGGACATGATAATATATTATCTCCCAGTGCTGTGTGAATTTAATATTAGTATTTCATGTATATCCCTATCGACATTGGAATAGGAAATTTATTATTTATTAACTTGAAGCTCATTATGAAAATTAATCATAATAATAATAATAATAAATAATAATAATAATATTTAAAATAAAATAATAAAAATAAAAATAATAAAATTAAAATGATAAAATTAAAATAATAAAATTTAAATTTAAAATTATAAATTTAAAAATATTAAAAATAAAAAATTTAAATAAAAATGATAAAATTAAAATTTATATTAAAAATAAAATAAAATTAAAATAATAATAATAATAATAATAATAATAATAATAATAAAATAATAATACGTTTGGTCTTATTAGTCAATTCACTGGGTATGCATCCATTGCAGTTGATTGATAGTGTTTCACCTTGGTCTATAGTGATAAATGTAGCCGAATTATCGAAATTTCGTAGATCACATATTGAATGATCGGTTTGCTGACGAAATACAAGACAATAAGGAATGTGGACATAGAGAAATCTGAGCTCACCAAAATTGGTTTGTGGAAAGGCATTATTATTTCATTCACTCCATGGTCATTTTCACTGACACTTGTGTCTTCTGTGTAGACTAGAGTGCGAGCTTGCGTTAGCAGGAAATAGTACGGAGTCCAGGTCTAAATATATTTTCTGTTAAATCTATAGTTTTGATAATGGGATGGGGATAACATTAATAATTCTATTATTATATTAGACGAAATGGAAGATTCAAAATCGAGCAAGTTCTAAGATCCGACAATAGGCCAAATAGAACAATACGACAAGATTACAGCTGGACATAATCCCACTCATTCCAGGGAACTATGACATATAATAATGACAATTTTGTCCTTGATCGTCAAGTAATAGGAAATTTTCTCTTTCCTCTTTTGGTCCTCTAAAGTCTGTAATTTCTGAATTTCGTTGTCAAAAAATTTTTATTTACTCTTTGGTCCTCTAAAAACTAGCAATTTTGTTTTAAGTCGTTAAAAATCAGGAAATTTTAGCCGGGGAACTTTTTAAGCATTGGCCCAAATTTTTTTTGCGTAAGTCGATATTACCACATGATTTTGAAAAGAAGACAATAAATGTAAATTTTAATTAAACATTATTTATTGAATTAATTTTCGCGAAAAATAAAAAAAAAGTTGCATGAAAATAGCATGAATGTAATTATTACATTGTAATGCATATAAACAAAATCAAATTCTCATATTGGAACAAACAAAGGTTATTTAGAAACTTTCCCTTTTCAGGTTTTGGAGAAATGATGTTGCTTCATGCCTGGCATAATAGCTTCAAAATTGGTGTATTTTGATATAGGTGCAATTTGAATACAGTATTCGGCGTTTAATCGATTTCTGTTCGTCGTTTTTATGTTCCTTAGTAAAAAAGGCTTGCTCATAGAGGAAGGTTTTTGCAAATGACTGGAACTTTTTTACTGCCTCTCATGTGAAATTTTGAAGGCCTTTGCAACTTTTGACATCCAAAAAGACGGCAGATTTACTTAGCCCTCAAGTTGAATACGTGCAAACCGGGAGATTCTTCTGGTATTTCAGAAATTCTACATTTAAAAGTGTCTACAACACAACTGACCTTATCTATATCAAGATCTGGAAAGTAATCAAAGAACTGTAGATAACCACATGGGCCATTATGAGTTATCGCGTATTATTGATTTTTAAGTGTAATTATTGATTTTTGTGTGCAAATAGTACACAGTGCATTTCTGACTAGTCTGAGGTGCTTTTGTCGTTTTCAGGTTATATTCAGGTGTACTTAAGTTTCGGAACCATAAAAAATATAATTATTGATTTTAAAGTGCAAAATGTACAAAGTGCATTTCTGACAATAGTAAGAGGTATATCTTGGTTGTTCTTATTATTTTGTCAAGACATTATACATCAAAAAGATGTATTCGATGAAGTCATACAAGATTATCCAATAAAATCAGTGAAAAGATTTCTTTTTCTTAAAAATTTTGGGAACATTGAGAACTGAGTTTGAGCTCTGAGTTTGATAAGATGTCTTAGAACTGCATCCTTGATGTCATCAAAAGTAATATTTTCATAATTTTCCAAAATAAGCTAACTTTGAAAAAGAACATATCTTGTTCTGTTCTGCTTTCTGTCCCAAATATAGAAGCTTTAATTCAATCGCTGACACTATTTCCCTGACTGAAATGATATTAATATTTTTTCCTTCCAATTATTTTCTCAATATATTTATATTCTCAAAAATATCAGCTAAATATGCGAGATCTGAAACTCATTAAGGGTTTTTGTAAACTTATCTGCGAGAAAATTCTATTGATCAAGCATAAACATTTCGAGTTCAGTTTTAAGAGCCCATACCCGATTTAGAACATTTCCACGAGAGTGCAACCTTACTTCTGAATAACAAAGTAGGTCCGTATATTCAGCTACACCGTCCTGACATAATTCACGAAAAAACCGCGTGTTTAGTTCATGTCCTTTGATCGCATTGGCAATCTTGATGACATCATGCATGACGGCTTCCAGTGTAGGTTCCAAATATTTCACACAAGAGCCTGGCAATGGATCATACAGTAACTTCAATGTTTGGATTATTTTCTTTCACGACAGCCGAAAAACCCATCATTAATATGACTAAACATAGCTGGAGCTCCATCAATAGACACATAAATACAGTTTTCCCACTTTAAATTAATTCTTGGAGTATTAAAGTAATCATTTACCTTATTGGCACACCTCAATTCATACGAGATCTCAACTCGAGAGGAAAACAAAACAACTATCACTTTTCAATTCTATATAAACTTTTTCTTTGAGATAATTTTTTATTTAATTATTTAATAAATCTTTGATATTTTTGTACTGAAATTTTGTTTTTTCGCATGATACAAACTCAATTATTGCGCAATCGATTGACCAATGACCTTGGATAATTAACCAATGGGACTCAATCTATCATTCAATTACCCTCTCCCCCTCCCCTCCCTAGCCTCCTTATATTCTAATAATTAATAATATGAAAATCAGGAGTAATAAAATAATGTTACCGAATGAAATGTATTGAAACCTTACATCAAGAAAGAGATCTTTCATATACATGCGGCCAGAGAAGAGGTAATTCGAGAGAGCATTGTCCTGATTGTCTTCAGTAGAATCATTCAATCCATTCTGAGATTCACTTTTTACCAGACTGTCAATTGGTAATTTCTTATGCTAAATAAAATTTTCGTTTTGTTATTTTTTTAAATTTAAACCGATGAAAACTTTTAATATTATTTTATTTTTTAATTGATTAGGACTCGGTAAAGCATTAGAAAGTGAATTTCCGGTTTTAACTGGACCATTTAATAATTCTTCTATAAAAACAAATTTTAAATAATATACAATTTTTTCAACAACCTTGAAATATTTCCTGCATCATTTGAGCGATGATTATTTGTTGAGGAATGCTACAATGATCCTCAAGGGAAAGAATAATAGGATATCTATTACAACAACAGCAATAATAATAATATAATAATAATAAATAATAATAATAATAATAATAATAAATAACAATATAATAATAATAATTACTAAAAATAATAATAATAAAAATAATAAAAATAACAATAAATAATAATAATAACAATAAATAATAATAATAACAATAACAATAATAAATAATAATAATAATAATAATAATAATAATAAATAAAAATAATAAAAATAATAATAATAAAAATAATAAAAATAATAATAATAATAATAATAATAAAAAATAAATAATAATAAATAATAATAATAAATAATAATAATAAAAAATAATAATAATAATAATAATAAATTATAATAATAAATTATAATAATAAATTATAATAATAATATTAATAATAGCATATTAATAAAAATAATAATATAATAATAATAATTAATAATAATAACAAAATATATGATAAAATGATTAAAAAGTAAAAATAATGAAAGTCATAACTGGAATTAATGAATGAAATATTAAATAAATAATTATTCACTAACACAGATTTTTGCCAGGCACACTTCCGAATAGTTTGCAAAACGTCAGCCAATTTTATCTTTGATGTCAAAGTATTTCCGTGATATATAATGGGCTCCTTATCCCCATTCCAACAATCCACTGAAAATAAATGAGAAATCATTGACAAAATAAAGAGGAATCATTGCTCACAACAACACAACAACAATCACGACCATAACAAAAGGAAGTAACTACATTATCAGACAGGTAGAAAATGATTTGATGTCTACGTCAAACGATATTAAATAATGAATAAATCTACCAGAACCGACATTGACATTGACAATGCAAATATTTATTCGAACGTCAAATACTGATATAACAACTAACATTCAACGGACCGGCAACCCATTTGAAGGCATCTCGTGTAAGCCTCACAGGATGACTTGCTGGTGATTTGATCGCCCGTCAAATATCTGAAAGGTTAACCCAACTCAGTTGCTATCACCAATGATATTTACAAATAAACAAATCAGACCCAATAATAAATATCAACCCAATAAACAATTTAGAATTTAATTATGCAATTCCGGTATCTGCATTATGTTTACCTAGGATGCGCATTCGGTTGTGTTCCTACCTATTATAGGTTTGTTTACATAACTTGTTACTAAATTGGACGATGCAATAATTTATTAATATATTGTTAGCAGGTTTTCTATCCGGTGAAATGCCACGGGATATTATCTTATACTGCAACAGAATCATTGACGTATTCGCTACCTTCAAAATGGTGAATTTTTTAACATTTTTTTTAAATAATGAACACAATTCAGCATTTTACTTGTAAAAGTTAAATTTCATTGAATTCTAATGAAAACTTTATTGATCTCTTATGCTCCATGATTCGATCAACTGTTTAGTGATAAATATCCAAGCGGCAGCTCCCCCCCCCACTCTTATACCCACATCCTACTTAATCTTAATTGTTTTTAGCTATCTATTCTGAATTTGCTGAATAAGAGGTAGTTTTCATTTTCATTTTCAAAGCCGACACCGAAAGGTCGCTGCATGTTTAGACTGATATAGAAAGGTTTCTGTAAGTGTGACACATGCCATCGTAGTCATTGGTTCGTTTTTCATTGCAGATTTATCGTGTTGTATGGCTGTCTAAATTTCTTGCGAGATAGTGGATATGGATATGCACCATTTAGATTAAATTATGATTAAATTAAAATATATTGTAGAGGATCTTACAATTAAAATTCTCTAAAATTAAATAAAGAACAATAATTTTAATTTAAAAAAGATTTTTTTTGTGATATTTAATTTCTTCGGTTAAAATGTGTGTTTAAATATTATATGCAAATAATTGGAATTTAAATAATATGTGCTAATAATGTTACTTTAACAAATATATGATTATGAATTGTTTTGAATTTAACATTTAATAATTTAAAATGCAATTCATTAAAATTGGTTTCTAAAAAAGTTACAACTGGATGCAGTATTTGTAACCTGAATATTCCAAATTCCTCTATCTCAGTTGACACATGTGGATTTTGTAATAAGCCCATTGAGATTAAAAATGCTGAATCAGTTCTTGAACATATGATTTATGCACATTTTTTAGAAAGTGGATGTCCAATTTGTTATGAAAATGATGAAGTTGTCTTTGTTTATCAAGTTGGAGAACAAAGGTTTAATTCAAATTTATGTGGTGAAAACCTTGAACGTGGATTATTTTACACATAATGTGGATTATTTTGTGCCGCGTTAAATAGTTCCAAAATCCGAAATAATGTAATCTCTTAGAGAAACGGAATCGGAAATTATGTCGAAAGTTCTGCTCATACTCATTTCTAATTTTTACTCTTCAAATGTAAATGTATTAACAAAAACATCATCAGTGCAAAATGTTTTTAAAATTATGCAATTGTCGACTTTGATGGAGTTTTGTGAACATAATTTAACCGAATTATGGTATCCTATCTACCAGTCAAATGATGAGGTGCCCAAGCGCATTGGATATGGGTTCTCGAGCTTGTTCTATCAAATCCTCTATTTCAGTGCAAGAATCAACATCATTTAAGATGTCTACGAAAAGTAAAGCTGGAAAAACAAATAAGTCCCCAAGCTGAATTCGTAGCTCAAGAGCTGGTCTTCATTTTCCTGTTTGTCGAATTCACAAGACGTTGCGAAAGGGAAATTTTGCTGAATGTGTTGTAGCTGGAGCAACGGTTTGTTTGGCGGCAGTTTTGGAATACTTTACTGCTGATTTACTTGAATTGGTTGGTGATGCTGCAAGAGATGACAAGAAAGGTCGTACTGTTCCTCGAGCTTGGCAATCCGCTATCGGCAATAATGAAGAACTTAATCAATTAATGGACGCTGATGCGGACCAGACTGCTTCTCGATCAAACAGGATAATTATGTAAATATTATCAATTATAATTTATCGTTATTATATTTATTTCAATATATTATTATTCTGTCCATCCTATTGAGACGAATGCACTGAATTTATAATATGCAATTTAGTGTGGCCTATTAAGAATTCTCAAACGGTTAATATTTATTTTGTTAACCCACCTCAAGATAAAATCCTTGGTGGGCGCCTTTTTGTCTCTATGTAGGGTAGGATTGTAGCAAATTTTAACTATATATATTTTTGAGGAAAAACCAAAAACTTGGACAAATAAACTAATTAGGCAGATTAATATAAAGATGTAACATCATATGTAGATATGAAGGAGGGAAGTCTATATCTGTCAACAAGGTCATTCCTTAGTGAGCCAGCCTTAAAAAGGACCTCGAGAAGTATTTTTACCAAAAACTTGAAAAACCATGATGGAATAGCAATAATAATATGTAAGTTAAAGAATGCTGATTTACAGTTTATATTTAATAAAAAATGCGTTATCTTATCATTAAGCTATTCTCTTCTTAGGGATGTCTAAAAAGTCATAAAGCAAACATTCTATAGCGCGTATTAAAAACAAACTAGAAAATATATACATGGTTTATCAAGAAAAATCCAGTAAAATTACTAATAATGATAATAATAATCAAAATAATATTTGCCAATGAAATAATAGGAAAAAAATCAAATCCAATTTGATAGAAAAGAAATAATAATAATTTTAGCTTAAAATAATTAATGATAATGTATCATTTTCTTATTTCTCTTTAACTCAAATTTTGTTCTCCTCGTCGCTTGCTTCCATTAAAAGCTCATTATTATTCTCAGAGCAAAGTCTCCTCTGAACGCAATTGCAAGCAGAGAGACAAAATACGAAGAGAAAACATAACAAAAAAACATTCAACAAATATAAATATGGAACTATGGAATTTTTTTTCAAAATCTATTTTGTTAAAATTTTATTTTCTCGAGATTTTCTCTCCTTTATTTTCTCAGAAATTTTTTATATTAAATTATGCAAGCATCTATAAGATTTTTCTCTTCTAAATTTTTTTCAAAATCTATTTTGTTAAAATTTTATTTTCTCGAGATTTTCTCTCCTTTATTTTCTCAGAAATTTTTTATATTAAATTATGAAAGCATCTATAAGATTTTTCTCTTCTAAATTTTTATTCGAATTAAGTTGGCTACAAATAACTCTTTTAACTCAGAAGTTGTATTTCCCCCCTCACTATGTTCTTTGCTTAGTTAAATCATTTATTGTTATAAATAGATTTCTCGTATCTAGAAAATTTGTTTTTATTACGATAATAATAATAATAATAATAATAATAATAATAATAATAATAATAATAATAATAATAATAATAATAATAATAATAATAATAATAATAATAATAATAATAATAATAATAAATAATAATAATAATAATAATAATAATAATAAATAATAATAATAATAATAATAATAATAATAATAATAATAATAATAATAATAATAATAATAATAATAATATAATAATAAATAATAATAATAATAATAATAATAATAATAATAATAATAAATAATAAATAATAACAATAATAATAATAATAAATAATAATAATAATAATAATAATAATAATAATAATAAATAATAATAATAACAATAATAATAATAATAATAAATAATAATAATAATAATAAATAATAATAATAATAATAATAATAATAATAATAATAAATTCTCGGTTCATTAGCAAAATAATTTTGATTATGTAATATTACAATTTAACAATAAATTAAGTTATAAAGGGTTATAATACATTTCGTATAAAATATTTTCATATTAATTTTTTTCGTGTAAAGTTTTTTATGTATAAAATTCTGTATATTATTTTTTTAACAAAAATTTATCACAAATAATTTGTAAATTATAAATTTTATCAATGAATTAATCAATGAACTTATTTTTTTTATTTTTATACCTTTAATTAAGATAGCTGTAATTCAATAATTAAAAGAAAAACGAATGCTGAGTGATGAGGAATATGAATATCACTACAATTCAAAAAACAGTGCAAACACCAAGATATACTGGGTCTGCACTAAAAGAGAAACGTGTAAAGGTTAACAACTAATTTTGATGTGGAAAATGGTGTACATGTATTTGCATCCACACCACATTCCCATCTTGGAGATTTATCATCAAGAGATGTAAAGCTCTCAAAAACGCTGCCATTGCAAATCCTCACGTTCATCCATCGACAATAGTACAATCTGAACTTCGAAATATTCAAAATCAAGATGTTTTATACGAAATGTCCGTGGATCGTTATAAAGATTATTAGATTTGTTGCACCTGTTGATATGAACAAAATAAATTCAGAGTTGCAAAAGTTCTCACATTCATCACAATTAAACACTTTACATAAGATATTTATTTAATATTATTCATTTTGTCTATGTTGAGTTTGTATGTGAAATGTGAAATTAACAATTATTGATCTGACAAAATAATGTGTTTTGGTTGACAAAAATAGCCAATCTCAGACAATATAAACTGTATTGATCAGCAAAATTGATTACAATTTATAACGACAGAAATTAATTCAATATTATAGCAGGGTATATTAAGTACTTATTATAACTCTTCTGGAGGACTAGCATGTATTCAATAAAACTTGGTATCCACGGAAACTTAACTACTGCTTCTGATTTCAATAATCAGTAGAATCGATTTAGTTGTTTTCCTTGCTTTAACTTGATAAACTCAATATATGCGACAAATAACTGTAATAGTCTGATTTGAAATTACTTGTCCAATCTGGAAATATTTTTCTCCATTGATTTTGTTTTGGCTTTTTCGTTATATTTTGTTTTTCTCTTTTCTTGTGACACTTAATCCGATTTTCATTTGGATTTTATACTCTGTTATTCAATGGTACTTACAGATAATTTTCAATTGCTTCGATTTTTTCATCAACAAACCTTTGACTTTCCTAGTGATACATCTGTTATTTCGGAAGAGATATCTTGATCAAACATTTTTATTGCCAAAACTTTTTTTGTTTTTGTTTTTCCTTTTAAAATTTGCACTTACTAATTAATAATGACCTTGTAATATTCATTTTATTTCTATCCATTTCCTCCAAACATTTTACACATTTCAATAATCATTTTATTTTATTAAACTTCCCGGGTTTTGAGGAATCATGTGAATTTCATATTCTCCCAAAATGAAGTAAAAGTTTTTCCTTGTGTCCAATACATGTTCTGAAATAATATTTCACAGAGACCGCGCCTAAAACTACTGAAACACGTTCCAACTCATGTCCAGTCATATAAATCAAGATACGTCAAGGCATTTGAATATATTTGTAGGCAGGTTCACGTTCACCGGGTGGGATAAGTTCAAATATACAAATAAAACTTTGATCGGAAAAATTTTGTAATAGATAAAATAGTGAGGGCAAATTCAATTATCAATACTATAATTTGATCCGATGGAATAATGGTTGGGAAAATGAGTTTTCACACATTAATCAATATCAATTAAGGAATTATTGATGTTATCAGCACCGATCATGAGAAAATGAATATATTTTGACATGATTATAGATTTGTCATCTATTTTTATATAATTAACTGATCCCCACTGTCACCCACCGATCCGTAAGTTAACGGGTTAATTACGACTGGCCACATAAAGGCATAATTTAATAAACTGGTTCCCATAAATTGGCGATTTGTAAAAATAAAATTGACTTTTACATCAAGATTATCTTGCTTGTTTGTGGTAAAAATTTGGTTTTAGAGACAATTCTAGAAATCCGCAGAAAATATTTTGAATTTACCAAAGAAAGTGACGGGAAATAAAGTTTTGTTTGGTTTTTGAACAGTTTCCATATTTTAACATTTAAATTGAATTTTTATTTTTTTAAAGATTTTAATTATACTTTATTTATTCACAATTCACAGATATTTCTAAAAATCAAAATGAAAACTTAATTAAAAATAATGAAATATAATCCACTTACAATTATAAGTAATACATCGAAAGGTGGCAAAAACATATATTGAGTTTTATTATTTAAATCAATATTAATATAAAAATTGATTTATATTTATGGCATTCAATAATACAATTTAAATTAAATATGTAATTAAATTTAAAGCAATCACTATAATAAATATATTAATTAATATTAATAATAATAATAATTATATTAACTAACGAATTGTGAGAGGTTGATATATAGTACGCTGATAATGGCTGATCCATGTCTTGATAAACTTCTTCGGCTCGTCTCGGATCCCAAATGCTATTGCTCTGACTGAAAAGACTGTCCAGGTCCAAATTTTGAAAATCATAATTAATGGAATAGTTATTAATTGCTTCCAGCCATTCCAGATCGACTGGATTCGTATTAGAATTATCAGTTTTCATTTTGAACTTGGTTGATTTAGAATCTGATTTTCTTTGCGCCTTTTTCAGCCGGTTTTCAATGATTTTAATAAAGATCTGAAAAACTTACCAGTCAACACCAGAATTTAGTATGATTAAAGAAAATGTAATTCAATGATTTTTACAGCGAGGAGTAAATCACAAGTGCATTATTGATGAGATCTGGATTTTCATGGATTCATTCAAATAGTATTCGAACGAAACTCCATATGCTCTAGGGTTTATTAGATTAACGCGTGGAGGACTCATGCGAATCTTGAAATCGGTTAGGGCATTCAGTTGATTTATTTTACCCAGTAATTTAAATTTCAATTTTAAAATTTGTCAAATTTCCAAATATCGATTTTTCTATGATAATCATTATTAAAATAAAATAAAATCAATAAATAATAATTGACAATTACCTAGAAACAATTACAGATCAATAATAATTTTATGATCTAATACAAAAAATAGAAATAATAGAAATCATAAAAATCATAGAAGAAATCGATAGTAAAAATAATAATAATAATTCCATGAAAATCGATAATAAATAAAAAATCGATAATAAATAAAAACTGATAATAAATAAAAATTAACAATAAATAAAATTAACAATAAATAAAAATTGATAATAAATAAAAATTAATAATAAATAAAAATTAATAATAAATAAAAATTGATAATAAATAAAAATTGATAATAAATGAAAATTGATAATAAATAAAAATTGATGATAAATAAAAATTGATGATAAATAAAAATTGACTATGAATAAAAATTGATAATAAATAAAAAATTGATAATAAATGAAAATTGATAATAAATAAAAATTGATGATAAATAAAAATTGATGATAAATAAAAATTGACTATGAATAAAAATTGATAATAAATAAAAAATTGATAATAAATGAAAATTGATAATAAATAAAAATTGATAATAAATAAAAATCGATAATAAAAAAAATCGATAATAAAGAAAAATCGATAATAAATAAAAATTGATTATGAATAAAAATTGATAATAAATAAAAATCGATAATAAATAAAAATTGATAATAAATAAAAATCGATAATAAATAAAATTCGATAATAAATAAAATTGCTAATAAATAAAAATCGATAATAAATAAAATTCGATAATAAATAAAAATTGCTAATAAATATAAATCGATAATAAATAAAATTCGATAATAAATAAAAATTGCTAATAAATAATAATCGATAATAAATAAAAATCGATAATAAATAAAAATTGATAATAAATAAAAATTGATAATAAATAAAAATCGATAATAAATAAAAATTGCTAATAAATAAAAATCGATAATAAATAAAAATTAATAATAAATCTCACCTCGGGCTGATAAAAGATTTCTCGATATATTTTCACAAAACCGATCAAATCGATAAAATTTGGTTTTGGCGGATAATTGGAATTATATTCCTTGATGCTGTCCAATGGGATTTTGGTGCCATTCTGCTGGGCTATCCACACAGTCAACTGTTTCGGAGAGATTTTCATATTAAATGACTTGAGGAATTTGTTGGAATCGGCTGCATCCAAGGAGGCGAATCGCAGGTTGGCAGACAGATCGACTGTTGACGAGTTATTCGTGCACCAGCTGTATCTACGGATATGTCGGAAATGATTACTCATCGATTGTTTCTTTATCCGTTTCACATTCGATGAGTTCGCGTCGGTTTTGGATAATTTGAATTTCGGTTTTGATCGCTTTTCTTGATTCAACGACACAACATCCCTGTGATCCAATTTCGGAGTATCTGGAGCGTCTCTTAAACTCCCTAGAGACGAGCTGATGACTTTGTTAAAGGCAGCAGGAATGATAAATTCGTCATCGATCTCGAATGGCCCCCTAATGTTCGGAAATTGTTTGTCATAAGCGTTATCGCACTAAAATTACTTGATCTTGCTATCAGTGACGCTCTCGGCGATTTCATAATAATGCTTCCAAAGCCAACTGAAATTAATTAAAATTTAATTATCTATAAATATTTACCCCAAATATCAACAATTTAAAATCGATATTTGTGGAAAATTTATTTTTATAAATAATATTTGACAAAATGGCGTTTTGATATTAATTTATCCTTATTATTATTTATAATAATTATTATTAACTTTAAAATTTTTTTCTTTGGTCGGTAGCGGAATCATTAATTTAAATAATAATAATAATAATAATAATAATAATAATAATAATAATAATAATAATAATAATAATAAATAATAATAAATAATAATAAATAATAATAAATAATAATAATAATAATAATAATAATAATAATAATAATAATAATAATAATAATAAATAATAATAATAATAATAATAATAATAATAATAATAATAATATAATAATAATAATAATAATAATAATAATAATAATAATAATAATAATAATAATAATAATAATAATAATAATAATAATAATAATAATAATAATAATAATAATTCAACATCGGAATGAGGAGTCCATTTCATTAATATTTAAAAGAAATATATTTGTAAAAAGTCAATGGAAATGAATCATTTTATCACCATGAAAAACAATTCCTTCAATAAATCAGAATTGGATTTAATTATAAGTTAAATCAAACAAAATATATTTATCAGATTAATCACTACTGACAAAATCGAAAATTATGATTTATGAAATTTCCTCGTGAAATAAAAGATTGATAATTAATATAACAATCATGATCATCATGATCATGATGATGATAATAATAATAATAATAATAATAATAATAATAATAATAATAATAATAATAATAATAATAATAATAATTAATAATAATAATAATAATAATAATAATAATAATAATAAATAATAATAATAATATAATAATAATAATAATAATAATAATATAATAATAATAATAATAAATAATAATAATAATAATAATAATAAATAATAAGAATAATAATAATAAATAACAATAATAAAGAATAATAATAATAAAGAATAATAATTAATAATAATAATAACAAATAATAATAATAATAAAGAATATTAAATATAAAGAAATTATGAAATTATTTATGTTATATATAATCTACGGTCATGGTCAGTAACAATAATAATTATTATTAATAACAAATTTATGAGCATTTTAGTTTATAAATAACACTTGCCCATAATATTTGATATGGTTTTGTTAAGTTTAAGTTAAAACAAGTTTATCCGTAATTTGTATGTCTATCTGTACTATTTCGGTTAGGAGAGTCACGTATTTTGCTGAGTGATCTCAGTTCTAGGCATCCTAGGTAAAGATTTGTTGAAAAATGTTCTGTCCGTTTAAACAAAGAAGTTATTGTGATCAATGAATCATATTTTAGAAGAGAGACAGTACCGTCCCGGATGACTGATCAAAACTTTTCAAAAAAAAGTAAAAAAATAAGAAGAAATTGTTTAAAATTGCTTGGATGTTTGTAATGAATACTATCTTGTAATTTTTATGGAAAATATTTTATTTTCAATTGAAATTTTTTAATTTGTGTAAAATGTTTCCAACAATCTGCCTTCATCCTTTATGGGCTTTGAAATCAATTGAATTATTAGGCCATGCCAGAAGGGTATAACATTCTAGAAGTGAGTTAGACCACCCTACAGAGACCATTATAGGATTTCGAGATTTTATTGCAAACATCAATTAATATTATGAAAGGTTCATGATATAATGGCTTGGGAAGTCATTTGAAATTTATATTTAAATGAGAGCAACTTCCCAGGCAGAAAAAATAGCAAACGTAAAATATTAATGAAATAATTTAAAAAAAATCATAATAATTGTGAAAAGCATTAAAAATGAGACGAAAATAAAAGAATTTAATGAATAACGATGGAGTTTCCGCGATGAAAGAATCCCCGGTTTAAATTAACCGAATTACCTCAACATTGCGGAGGAAAAAATATGAGAAATTTCGACAACAGAAATTTTATCAGCGATGTAATATCATATAATCAAGTAGAGGAAAACATTTTTGATGTTTTCGACAGAAACTTAGAAAATTCAGGGAAATATGATATTGAGTATGAAATTTTCAATAACTTATCTCGAGAATCTGACAATTCAGTTAAAAATCCAATTTTTTCTATACCTGAAAAAATTTCGGAAGTCATCATTTTAAAACAGGAGCGCCAAGTGTCATAAGATGAGCAATATTTAATCACTTTCCATGTATAACCATCTATTTACTTATAGCAAATTGAATTTGGAAGTGGTGTCATATGTTCTAACAAACATTGGCAAGTAAAGGTTTTAATAAAATTTCCGTGATCGGATTATTGCCCACACGAAAAATGCACACAGAAAAAAGCCCACATAGAAAAATGCACACATAGAAAATAAATAGAGAAAAATGCACTACAAATTAAAAAATTCTTAACTATAATTTATTTCAAACCCGAGTTGTGAAAGAAAATTTTCACTTCTCAATTTCTCGAAAATCCTCAATTATTAAAGAATTCTCAACTCTTGAGAATTTGATTTTTTGAAAATAATAAATATTTAGGTAATACAAAAAAAGCAAAAAAAAACAGTAAAATAAAGGCAAATCTACTTACTTTTATTAATGAAGTAAAAAGAATTTTTGTCACAGTGATTAATAGCAATTTTTATTATTATTATTATTATTATTATTATTATTATCGTACATTGATTAACTCTTAGATTGATTATTCTTGATTTTTTCTCTATTTATTTTATTGTAGTGCTTTTTTCTATGTGGGAATTTTTCGTGTGAGCAATACTGTCTGTGTGCATTTTTCGTGTGGGCATTTATCACCGAATCAAAATTTCATAGTTGAACAACGGACGCTAAATTCCAAACAAAAAAAGATAAATACTGTCAATATTTCAATAGAATTATGGATTTTTATGTGTAAATTACGAATATGCTCGAATTTATTTTAATTATATATATTAGCTACCGTAGGTTTGGTGTTTATACAATCAATGAGTAAAACACTTTGGGATCGTCCATAAATGACATCACGCATATAGGGGGGTCAAACATATGTTACGATGTGTGACGAGTGGGAGGGGGCGTCTAAGAACTGTGACTTCACATGTTAAGTTTTGTATTTTTTCAACATAATTTTTTACTAATTTCAGCTTTCCATGGCTTCCTTTTTAATACATGTTTTCTTATGCGACATTAGTACACAAGTACAATAAATACATACTAAAATGTCAATAAAGTGATTTAACATGCTCATTTTCAAATATGAAAAAGGCTTTTTAGGGGGGCAAAGATTTGTGTCATAATATTTGAGGGGTTGTATAATGTTTTGTGACGACGTAACGAGGGTAGGGAGGGGTAAAAAATCGGTCAAAATCGCGTAACGTTTTAAAAATAATTTTTTTCAAGGAAATTCAAAAAGCGAACTTTTTTCCAATTATTAAAAGTTTCATTCTTCATACATTTCACTCACGTTAATAAATTTTTTATTTTAAATATATGAAACATTTAATATGTGACATTATAAATTTAATGTGTTAATTTACTAATACTATTTTAATAATAACATAATTAATTTTTACAGTTATTATTTAATTTTTTAAATATATATATATATATATATATAATATAGAAACAAAATCTGATTATATAACTCGTTATTTCAAAATTAGAGAATTAAATTTAGGATCAAAGGTTTAAAAAAAGTTTTAAAGTGATATTCGAGCTTATTTGAATCTCATTGGTACAATGTAAGAAAACATTTAAAGTGCATAATGTTCAATACTATGTTGATTTTTTATTAATGATTTTCGGTGGTAAATTGAATTAATTTCACAAAATAAAAAACATAAATTACTGTGCTATCGAAATATATCGTACGAAAGGTTTTTTATTGGCGTTATCGTTTAATTAAATCGTTGCCAAATTTATTTAATTATTTATTTATAAATTACTAAGTTAGTTAAATATTCAATTATTTCACAAAGATTACGTTTGGAGGAAATATTCCATATAATCACTTATGCTATTTTTTATCAATTATAATTTATTATTATAAGGACTTTTTTTTGTTTTTCACCTCGGATTTCTTTATAAGTGACATAATGTTTTCTACAAAATTTCACTATGAATCAGATTTTGTAGAAAATATTATATAATTTATTAAGTTATCTTTGACCTTAAATGTGGAGAGTCAATATCCAATATGATTCGTAAGATTGTTTGCTTTATAATTTAATGCCTCATACAATGAAATCAAAGTAATTTTTAAAAAAAACGTAAAAAAATAAAAATAAAATCCAACACGTTGAAATGTATTAGTTCCACAAAAAAAAGAATTTATTTGTTTCCAACTCGATTGCCGAAAATAAACATTTTTTTATAGATATCTTTTGTGTCATTTGCCGGGTTCATGGAAGGTCAAGTGTGATTGTTTCATTAGAAATTTAAGCGTTCCGGTAAAGCCCAAACTTTATCATCATTCTAGCGACTAAAGATTAATAACAAACGCAGTGGACTGGGTAATAAAACTATCGCTATAGTACATTCCGAGCCAATTCATTAATGATGGAAAATCACTCATGCAGAACGTCGCTAGAAATAATAAAGTACTCATTAAGCTGAACACGCGCCGATAATAAAATCAAGCGTTAGAAAAAGAGTTAAAAATTATCAATAAAGTGAACTTTTGAGTGCAGTTTTTAGGTATCATTCAACGCATGATTGATTGGCTAATAATTAATTTTTATCGTCAAATTTTTCCATTACTACGCTGAGACGAGAACCTTGCCTTTGTGCGATTACGAGATTTACCATTCTCGTCAGAAGGTGACAAGTTTGATATGTATTTCTTTCTTTTTTTTCTATTTAGAGAGAACAATTCAAACAAATTGACAAAACCTAACGAGACAACTCAACATTCATAATTGAAAGCCGATAACAAACAATATCTATATCTTGTCATATTAAAACAAAAAGAAACTAATAAATAAGAAAGTATTAATTTATTAACTAGAATAGCGTAACCCGTTTGCTACTAGCGCTGTCAGTAGCTGATTTCAAATCAACTGCTGGCTCTGTTTACCTCCCAGACAATAGAGTTTGGATTGTTTATATTGGGATGTTTATTTTTAATAATAGTGCGCTAAAAATAACAACAATAATGACAAGTACAAATAGTATAGAAAGGGAACACCGAGGAATCGAGGAATAGTTAGGGAAAACCAACTAAATTAGGATTTTTATAGAATACCTTATGAACTTGTTTGAATGGTTTGTAGTTAATATTAAAAATTAAAATTAAAAAATTATATATTAATAATAAATAAAATTAAAAATAAATCAAAATTAAACAAATATAATGATAAATAAATAATATATAATAAAACATAATTAAAATAATAATAATAATAAATAACAATAAAAAAAATTTAAAAATTAATAAGCAAAATTAAAATTAAAAAATATTATAATGATAAATAAATAGTAAATAACAATAAAAATTTTAAAAATTAAAATAAATAAAATTATAAATAATAATATTAAAAATAAATTAAAAAAATATATATTGTAATGATAAATAAATAATAATAATGAAATTTTAAAAATAAATATTAAAAATAAAAATAAAAACATTATAGTGATAAAAAAATAAAAAATAATAATGAAAATTAGAAATAATAATATTAAAAATAAATAAAAATTAAAAAATTTTTAAAAATAAAATAATTATAATAAAAAAATAAAATTATAAGTAATAATATTAAAAATAAAAAGAAAATAATTCAATGATAAAAAAAATAATAATAACTAAAATTATATTATAAGGACGTTTTTTGTTTTTCACCTCTAATTTCTTTTCATTTTTATTAATAAAAGACATTTTCTACAAGATTTGACTGTGAATTAGATTTATTTATGGTAATCACCAATTTTCGGCACAGCCTTTTTCAAGTGGTTTATAATTAAAATTATAAATAATAATATTAAAAATAAATAAAAATAAATAAAATACTAAAATTAAATATTAAAAACAAAAAAAAATTATAATGATAAATATTTAGTAAATAACAATAAAAAAATATTTAAAATAAAAATTAAAAAATTATTAGTAAAAATAAAAAAATTATAGTAATAAATAATTAGTAAATAACAATAAAAAAAATATTTAAAATAAAAAACTAATAATAATAAAATAAAATTATAAATAATAATATTAAAAATTAAAAAATAAAATTATAAATAATATTAAAAATAAAAACAATATTTATTAAATAATAAAGCAAAATAATAATAAATAAAAATTATAAATAATTAATAAAAAAAATTATAATAAATAAATTAAAAATAATAAAACAAACCATAAAATAAAAATAATAATAATAAAAAAATAAAATTATAAATAATATTAAAAATAAATAAAAATTAAAAAATTATTATTAAAAATAAAAAAAAAGTTATGGTAATAAATAATTAGTAAATAACAATAAAAAAATATTTAAAATAAAAAACTAATAATAATAAAATAAAATTATAAATAATAATATTAAAAATAAAATAATAATAATAATAATAAAATAAAATTATAAATAATTAATAAAAAAATTATAATAAATAAATTAAAAATAAATAAACTAAATAAAAATAATAAAACAAAGCATAAAATAAAAATAATTTATAATATCAGAGAACAAGATAAATAATAAAAATTTAATAAATAAAATTCCATAATATTGATCAGGCTAAATGTAAAGAATTACCATTCCACCAAAGTTTCATAAGGCATTTCAGAATATTTTTCCACGAGATATTTCAGACTCGTAATCCAATCAAAATATTGTGCTGTATCTGGTGCTATAAAGCTTATTGATCAGTAAAGCTCATTATGTCGTGAAAGACAAACCTCTAAAGGAAACTGTTTTTAAATTGAATTGCAATCCATAATGAATCGTAAATCTGAATCCCAGATTAATCTTAGCATTAATATTTATTCCAGATTTCAACGGATTAATAGTTTTATGAAATATGCTGTCGTCATCGCTGTTCCTGATATCGATAATATGGGCTATATCCACGATAACTACTTCATCTTCTTTCATACTCCTTTTGCTGCCTTCTTTAGCTTTATTCACCTTTACGATTTGTTTACTTTCTAGCCGAATTCGAACGTAAATTTCTTCACTTCGCTTCTTCGTTTCCTTTATCATAAATGTTCCCTTTTCAATCGATCTTAAAATGCTATCGTTCATGTTGGATTAGTATTCAAATTGACACAAAAATTCCATTCATTAATAAATAGATGCCTTTAACTTGGTTTAAAAATAACTCGAAAATAAAAATAAAATTCCCCACAATCAACTTATAATATTTCAAATCTCAGCTTTAAAATCTGAAATTTTCATTTGAAAATCCTTTCAATTATTTTATTAACAAGTAATAAATTAAAATAAAATGTTCATATTACACCTATTTTATATTGTAATATTATATATCAAAATTTTAGAAATATGAGAGTAATTCAATTTAATTCAATTTATTTCAAATATTAATTAACTTAATTATTCTTTTTATTTTTATATCATATAGTCTATTTTACATGTAAAGTTTTTAAAAATTTTATGTTAGAATTATTTTAATAATTTTACTTTGACTCATTAATAACGTGGAAATGAAACACTTTTTGATTTTTATAAATTATAAACTTTTTCATTTCAATTGTACATGTTACAGAGTCAACTTTTATCTAATTTGAATTTGCGAATATGAATTCCATATGTAGGAGGGGTATTAAATGGTTGGATAAAACATAAAGATATTGAAATTTGGTTTAATGATAAATAAAAAATATACAATTTGACAAGAATTGAATAATAGAAATTAAATAAAACACTTTAACTAAAGTATCAAAACAATTAAAACCAAGATAACTATAATAAAACATCATGAAAAAATAAAAGTACAATATGTAAATATAAAATATAAACATGAAAGTAAGGAGTTCTGGGTTTCGGATTTAAAATTACATATGTTATTGTCGAAATGTGTTGTACACTTGGTACTAGTTACATGGGCACGTTAGAACTGTGTCTTAGGGCGTGTTCTTCCGCAGAGTTTGAATCTCGTTGCTATTATACTAATTGCACGGATGCATCTTGAGTTCTAGGAACTAACAATAGATGATCTGGATTCGATTTTTGCTTTAATTTCTTTAAATTGAGTCTTGTCATCAATACTGTCATTTCACGAACGTACATTGGGTTCAACAAGCATTAAATTGAAGATCTGAGCACTTTTTTAGCTTTGGTCATTTTATTCCAGTAAAACATTTTATTTTTACTAATCTAGGGTTATATCCATTTTAACGAAAGACTTCAACTGCTTATAGAATCTTTATTTAAATCAAATTATAATCTACTGATATATTTGTTTTAAATTATTGATTTATCACTCGTCTTAAAGCGTACGTGCTTTGAATCTTTCTCTAAATTTGCGAAAGTCCTGGACCAGTTTTTGCGAGCTTGCTCCTCTTTCCCTGGTTTGGTTTTCTTTCTGTTTGGATTGTAATTAGCTCTATTAGGTGATGTATTGGCTTGACCGTTGATTTACAGTACTGATACTAAGATAAGTGGATACGTTAGCGCAATGCTATTTTGACTTGTCATTAGTACCTTTTCTTATGCAGTAATCTGCATTTTTTGGCCCTAAAGTCCAGCTTTATGATTTGAATGATCTTGTAACATTTCAATAAACTGACACAGTTTCTTAACCTTTTGGCGATACTACATCACCTCAATCTTCCAACAGTACTGTCTTGTATTGGGAAATCTTCCCCTCTTTGCACGATTTAACTAAATCTTTCCGGAAATGGTTTAATATATTATCTTTTGAAAAATATCGTATTAATGTCATTGAAGTATTTATGATAATGAGTTATTATACCAAAAATTTGTTGAGAATAATTAATAATGTTATGTTATTTGAAATAACCTCTGTTGAATTCATAATGCCTATCTCTTTTTCCCATTTTTTTCTTTTTCTTCTGCATTTCTAATCAACGTAATATTTAGACCACTTATATAGTATTAATCATCATTCACATTCATCATTCTTCATACACCAAATAGACTTATTCAACCACAAATATATATTCCAGCACAATATTGGCTTAACATATTTATATTAATAATCATGTTATATGGTTTGGTATTTTATCTTTGGATTTCTATTTAACTTGTCGCTGGTCAGTTTTTTAGGTACTACAACGAGGAGGGTTCCTTCATGGTTACCGTCCTTTAGTAAGTGCATGATCGAATAAGTAATTTCTTCGATGCCCTAGCTGTGAGTCAGAACTACTACTATCTCGTGATTAACTTAGACTAGCTTTCCGGCAGCCATGTATAATTCATGATCCGCAGTTTGTCGAGACATTAGGGACATTAATTTTTCCTAGTTCACATTATATGCTATACTGGGGTTCTCTATGCTACATGTGGTCTCCGTAAACACGGCTGCCAGTAACAGGTTTAAAGGTATAGAGTAACGAGTTACACAAAATTAGTTTAATCTTAATTTATAAATACGCTTGAAATTTGCCTGGCGAATCGGTTCTCTTTTGCCTTAAAGTTTAACTTCTGGACTTATTTTCGGATATTCTACATGGATTTCAAGTAATGCTTCGCTTATACTACGACAGCTCTAACTTTATAATTTAAGGCAGTGTTGTCCAACTAAAAATCGCGCACACCACACTAAATAAAGATAAAATCTATCACGGCACTTTCGACAAAAATTAAAATATTTTTATAATAAAAAACAATACACTTGAAAAATCGTCCACATTTAATATTTATTAATGAGATACTTGAGCGTTTTGTTTTGCGCATATGAGCTCAAAGCGCGGCTCGTTGCTTGATAAGCACACTCTTAATTCACTGTCAATTATCTTTAATCTTTCACGTTTTTTCGATTTTATTATATACAACTTAAAAGTACTAAAACGTTAGTAATTATAAATTTTTGCAGATTTTTTCGCAGCACACACATTGGACAACACTGATTTAAGGTATTCTAGCGCAGTGTCAACAATACTCTTCGCCACTTCTACACCAGCTGTCACTGAAATAAATTCCGCTATAATTCAAGTTGATACATAAATCAACTTGGCGGAATTTATTTTTTGTGAATTCATTTCAGCCATTTTTAAATGGCTGTTAAGTAAGTTGTTTTTTATATTGTTATATAACTTAAAGTTAAATTTTAAGAGTTGAATTATGATTTCATAAGGAAATATGATCATAATTCAAGCTCTTAAATATAACTTTTAATCATCATTTATTTCATATATATTACTATAAATAATATTTAGGAAATCAAGTAAGTAACAATAAATAGTCTCCAAAAATATGTATTTTTTTTATACATTTCGGAAAAAATCTCCTAATATGCCAAAAGTAATTAGTTAAATCTCTGTAGTCTTCTTTCACCAGTTCGTTATCCAGTGCGTCCTTCAGAAAATCGAACCTGGATTGGAAATTCATTGAACTCAATCCACCTGCTCTTGATATAGATTTCCGAATATTGAATTTGATTTTACTGAACACACTTTCAATTGGGTTCAGAAAAGGACTATATCGTGGTAAATGTTCAATAACATTATTTAGAGATATTGCACCACCATGAATTGAAGCATTGTCGTGGATTAAACGAAATCCAGTTCCATTCAATTTTACAATTATTTCGTTGATGAAGATCTGGTAGGTATCCTTTTTATAGGATCCTACTATTAATTTATGATGGACTGGTCCATTGACTCCAATTGCGAGAGCCAAGGACATATTTCGCCCTCGGTTCGTTGGAAGTGTGGCGCATAATCGCTCACCTTTTTTATTTCTTCCAAGTTTCTGGCTTGTCCAAGTATTAAAGCCACATTCATCAATATATATTAATTGAGAATCCATCCATGCCTCTTCTAAATATCGCATCGTGTATTCCATTCTGAGATCCAAGACGCGATCTGAATTTCTTTCAGCGACCGATGGTCTTATTTGCTTGGTCGTCATGAGATGATTTTCAAGAAAACGGGAAATAGTGTTTGTGGAAACACTTAAATTTTCGGAAATTAAAAAGTTCTTCATTTCCTCTAATGAAGCATAAACATTTTTCTCCACAAAATCAAGTAGTTTGTTGCCATTTTCTTCCGAAATTTTGGATATACTGCCACCAATCTTGCCTTGTGACAATTTCACAAATTTCCGGTATTTATAAATTATTGTTTTTATGAAATTTCTAGTTATTCCTAATAATTTTCCAAAATGGAAATAGTCTTCACCATTTTCCATGGCATGGATAATTCGTATTTTATCGATTTCCGAAATTCTGTAAGAAGAAGAATTTTTTATAACTTAAAAATAAAATTTACAGTTTATGCTTTTTTGTTCGAGTCTCAGATGTTGTTGAGGGCCTAGCAACTTCTGAAAGCCTATGAAAATATTTAATTTATTTCAATTTTCAAATAAATCGTACAATGTGATTTCTTCTTCATCGCGAAATGGAATTGTTTCTGCAGAAATGTCTGAAAGCCTATGAAAATATTTAATTTATTTCAATTTTCAAATAAATCGTACAATGTGATTTCTTCTTCATCGCGAAATGGAATTGTTTCTGCAGAAATGTCTGAAAGCCTATGAGTAGAGGGATATGAGGACTATGCCCCGTGGATATTTGGCTTGAAAATTGCCCTGTGGATATTTGGCTTGAAAAAATCCCGAGACCCCCCCCCCTAAAAAAAAAAATTTTAGGGGGGGAGGGGGGGTGTTAAATTTTATTTTAATTATTTGTTTTAATGAATGAAAAAAAAAAAAAGAAATTTTTTTTTTAATTATTTGTTTTAATGAATGAAAAAAAAAATTTTTTTTTTTTTAATTATTTGTTTTAATGATCAAATTTAAAATTTTTAAAAAATTTTAATTCATGATAAAAAACTTTAAGTATTTTTTATCGATTTAAAAGCCTAAAAAATAAAAATTGGCTTAAATCGCCTATGATTGATTGTACTGATGATTATTTTCGAATAAAATTGGTTCAAACCCGAGAACCTAAAAATATTATATAAAAGCCTAAGTATTTTTTCATTATCCATCAAAAATGGCTCAATTCGCCTGTCAACTAAAAAGCCTAAATATATTTGCTCGAATAAAAATCATTATTATTTTTATTTACTTTAATTATTTGTTTAAGTCAATAATAATATTTATTTATATTTTAATTATATTAAATTTAATTATTTGTTTAAGTCAATAATATTATTTATTTATATTTTAATTATATTAAATTTAATTATTTGTTTAAGTCAATAATAATATTTATTTATATTTTAATTATATTATTATTTAATTATTTGTTTAAGTCAATAATATTATTAATTTATATTTTAATTATATTATTATTTAATTATTTGTTTAAGTCAATAATATTATTTATTTATATTTTAATTATATTATTATTAAATTTAATTGTTTGTTTTAATCAAGTCAATTATTTATTTTTTAAATAATATATTTTTAAATTAAATTGTTTGTTTTAATGAAGTGAATTAAATAATTATTTTTTATTTTCATTTAATTATATATTTTATATTATTATTATTATTATTATTATTATTTTATATCAATATTATTATTTTATTATTATTATTTTATTTGTTTTAATGAATGAAAAAAAAAAAAAAACTTTTAATCCATACAAATATTTTTATTGACAAGATTAAAAAAGATTAATTTTTATTTCAAATCAAAAATATCCGAGTAATATGTTTTACGCATTTCGGCCAACAATATATGGATTGTTTGGTCGCGTTTGAAATCGTGGCAACATGGACATCCATCTGAACATGATACTCTCATACTATCTTTACAAACAATGCAATTTGCAACACATCGGTTACCAGATCCCTGAACGTTGTCATAGTGAATCTCGAGAAGTTCTTCAATGTTAATCCCTGTGAAATGGTAAATTTTTGTTGCGAGAAACTCTGGTGCGCAATAATCCAACGTATTTTTTATTCTTGGATAAAGTTCCTGGAGTTTCTTTAAAATTACTTCAAAGAGATAAACTAAATAATAAAATAAAATACATATTTAAATATACATGATTTACCTTTTGACATTTTTTTTAATACTTAATAAATTAAACAAATTCAAACAAAATATTTATTAATTTATTAACATATTTATTTCTGATTTAATATTTTCCACATAATCATTATAATCCAAGGATTTTATTCCTAGTATTACTACTTTCCCACTTGAAAATATATTGACACATGATGGATTATATTTTTGAAGACGTAATGCTGGAAATATTTCTGGTTCAAATACACAATTCACCTTTCTTTGTAATTCATATAGATTTATAAATTTCCCAATATCGATTGTTACAGTGATTGATTGAATTTGTAAATCATGTATATTATATTTCAAATCCCCAGTTTTTAGAGGTTGCTTACATCCCATTACCCGACATTTCCCCGATCTGAAAAATATTATCGGATACTTACCTGATCGATCTACAACTTGTTGTGGTTTTCCAAATGGGAATTTCATATCAGGTATAGAATATCTTCCTTTATAATTTATATTACTCAACATTTTCAAATAATTTCAATTCAAGTAATTCTAAAAATTAAAACAAATATAAACAATTAAATAAATAATTATTAATAAAATGGAATTAAGAAATGATGCTGTATATCAAGTAGTTGGACCAAGTGGTTGTGGAAAGACTTTATTTGTATGCAATTTATTACAATCGAACTTGTTTAAATCAATATTCAACAAAATATATTGGCATAGAGGAGCTGACGAAGAACATGGACTTACTCAAAATCAATTCTGTAAATTGAAAATGACAATAATTAAAGGGTTTGATAAAAATTGGTCATCTAGATTACATCAAGGCGATGTTATTATTATCGATGATCTATACCAGGAAGCTAATAAAGAAAAGGATTTTAATAATTTATTTACAAAAATTGCTCGACATATTGGAGTTACTGTTATTTTCATTACTCAAAACTTGTTTCATCAAGGGGGCAGTCATAGAACTCGTAATTTAAATGTCCAATACTTGGTTATTTTCAAAAACCCTAGAGATGCAACCATTATAGATTTTCTTGCTAGACAAGCTTATCCCAATGATAGAAAATTTTTAATTGATTCGTTTCAAGATGCAACAAAGGTTCCCCACGGATATTTGTTCTTTGACTTTACACAACAATGTCATGATGAATTACGTATTAGAACTGACATTTTCAATGAGAAAGGTGTTACGATTTATAAACAAAATTGAAATCTGAAAATAATTACTTGAAATGACGTTTAAAAAAGTTATTGTTCAACGTGAAAAATCCACAAAGAAAAAAGTTACAAAGAAAAGGGTTACTAAACGTAAAATAATAAAAACGAGTAAGAAGATTGTTAACGATAAAAAGTGGATTAAAATATAAACAAAACAACTAGATGAAAAATGTATTTAATATGAAAGTTGAACGTAGTCTACCATACTTTAATGCCTTGATGAAGGCTCCTAATAACAAAAGAATGAATATTTTACAGAATTTTCCTTCATTTGTTATAGATGATATAGTTGAAGTTATTGTTAATGTAGTTCGTGGTAATGTAAACATTACTAAAGTTAAAAAACTTGTATTACAAAAGCATAAAAGATCGCTTTTATCTTTAGTAAACACTAAGAATCGACGCCTGATGCGAAAAATAATATATAAACAAAATGGTGGATTTTTGGGGGCATTAATTCCAATAGTATTATCTGCAATAAGCGCAATTTCAACATTAACTTCTTAATGGGTACCAAGAATTCATTACCGGATAAACATAATTTAGATTTAAATATTTTGACAACTTGTTGTAATAATGAAGGAAACATTAACCAAAAATCGAAACACGGTGAAAAAGCTCGAAAAAGTATGGACAGACCCAAAACATCCCGCTGGTTTTGGTGGTGTAAGGAAACTGGCAAAGGAAGTAGTTAATTCAAAGAAAGAAACTCAGAATTGGTTATCTGGGCAAATGGCATACAGTTTAAATAAACCAATGTTGAAGAAATTCAAAACCCGTAGTTATAAAACAATGGGAGTTGATGATTTATGGCAAATGGATTTGATGGAAATGATACCATTCTCTAAAATTAATAAGGGATACAAATATATTTTGACATGTGTTGATATATTTAGTCGATTCGCTCGTGCTATTCCAACAAAAACCAAATCGGCCAATGAAATGGCTGAAGCAATCAAGGAATTATTTATTGATGGCAAACCTCGTAATTTACAAACTGATTTGGGTATGTAATTAAATAAATAAATTAAATTAAATTTATTCTTTAGGTAAAGAGTTTTATAATAGTAAAGTTAGAGAAATTATCAAAGGAATAAATCATTACTCTGTATTTTCTCAATTTAAAGCTGCCCACGTGGAAAGATTTAATCGAACTCTAAGAGATCGTTTGAAAAAATATTTCGTATATAAAGGAAATAAAACCTGGATAAATGTTTTACAGAAAGCAATTTATAGCTACAATTATTCGCCACATAGGGGTTTAAATGGAATGCGACCAATTGATGTTTATTCAACGAATAATATGGATAATTGGATATCACAACAATCTGATTCAATCATTAAAAAGCCTAAATATAAAGTGGGTAATCACGTTAGAATAAGTAAAATCAGTGCTTCTCCATTCATCAAGAATTTCGACAACAATTGGAGTGATGAAGTATTTCAAATCTCAGAAATTGATATGAATCAGAATCCAGTAATGTACTTTATCAAAGATGATGAAAACAATCAAGTTAGTGGAAAATTCTACGAACAGGAACTCCAAGTTATAGAAACCCCTACTGTATTCAGAATTCAAAAGATATTAAAAACCAAGAATGTTGGTAAATATAAACAATACTATGTTAAATGGCATGGATATGAAACTCCAACTTGGATATCTGAAAATCAATTAATTAAATAAATATTATGAAAGAAAACCAGTTTTATATGATTTTACCTAGTAATAGTTGTCCTCTTATTTTTCCTAATAATGAAGCTAGTAATTTTAATGTCGAATTTCAAAATCCTATTTACTTGGATGGTGAGTGGGAAGTTGCTTTGATTGATTTTACTTTTGTGTATAAAACATTTCCGTTTTATAGTAATTCTTACCTAAGTTATGAAACGATGAAGAGTGGTACTGAAGTAAAATATTTGAAAATAAATAATCAAAATGAAACTTATGAATTAATAAATTCTAAACATACCCCTGATGTCGATGTTTTTATTGAAAAATATGAGAACTTGGTTATTGTCTGTCCACATGTTCCATTTAAAGTAACATTCCCTGACATTCAACATGCGTTTAGTTTTGGATTAAAATCTATATCCGTCATTAATGAAGATGATCATTGTCGATTAAAATTACCAAAGTTTACAGATGATGGTGTTATGGAACAATTCGGTATAATTATAAGTTATGAAGAAAAAACAATATTTGAAAAATATTTTGAAGATAATTTACTCATAAACACATTATCTGAATTACAAGGACATTTAATGTCATTTATTCCGTCTCCGTTTAAAGAACTAAAAATTGAAAACAATGAATTGGTTAAAATAAAACTTGCAGATAACATTTCAAAAATATATTTTGACAACAATTTAATCAAAACCTTAGGATTAAATAAACAAACATTTAGTGATAAAGACATCGTTGGTAATAAAGTTCCAAGATTATTACATCATCATCAACAAATGTTCATTTATTCGAATATTATTGAACCAATAACTGTTGGAGATGTTAGAGTTCCTCTATTAAAATCTATTTGGGTTAAAAACTATGAACAAGGGGAAATTGTACAATTAGAAATGAAGAATCCAATGTATTTACCAATTTCAACTTCAACTATAAACAACATTGAAATTAATATTCGCGATGATAGTGGAAAATTAATTAAATTTAGTAAAGATACCAAAACACATTTATCAATACATTTTAGAAAAATAAATGAATAAAGAATTTTACATAAATCTACCGAGTAATAGTTGTCTTCTTACTCATCCAAATAATAAAGCTGATAAATTTAATGTTGAATTTCAAAATCCTATTTACTTGGAAGGTGAATGGCAAGTTGCTCTGACCGATTTCACTTTTGTATACAATAATTTTCCATTTTATAACAACTCAAATATTAAATATAGTAAGAGTACATTACATACAAGTTATGAATATTTTTACTATAACGATGCAAATAATGAATATACAATTAGTCACGACTCTATATTTTATCTAGTATACATTGATGGAAATACTTTAAATATTAATTGTAAATATTTTCCATTTAAAATTTCATTTGATAGTATTGCAGAAGCTCAAAAATTAGGATTTAATAAAAAAGAAATAAATTTTATTGAAAACTTGAATCAAATTAAAATTCCTTCAAATAATCGTAAAATAAAGTTTGACACAATTCGATTAACTATAAATTATTTTTACGATGTCGAGTATACAGATAAATTTGAAGAAAATTTAATCATTACTAATTTATCACAAATAAATGATCAATTAATGACTTTTTATCCGCATCCATTTAAATCTTGCGAAATTGAACAAGGAAGATTAGTCAAAATTGAATTGGAAGATGATGTCAGTAAAGTTAAATTTAGTAAATTTTTGGCTCAAAGTTTGGGATTAAGTGAAGAATCATATTCAGAAAAAGTTATTGTTGGATTACGTTTACCAGAAATTTTGCAAAGTAATCAACAAATGATGATCTATACAAATATCATTGAACCTATTCTTGTTGGTGATGTTTTGATACCTCTATTGAAATGTGTATGGGTTGAAAAACATAAAAAGGATGATCTAGTTCAAATTATAGAGAAAAACCCAATGTATTTGTCTTTATCATCAACATATATAAACAATATAGAAATCAATATTCGTGACGATAGTGGAAAATATATATTTGGTAAAGAAGATAAAACTTTTCTTACATTACATTTTCGTAAAATAAATGAGTAATCCTGACATTGTAAATTTTTATAGTAGTACTCAATCTGGTGGAGAATTACCATATTTTATAGGTAAACAATATGGAACCGGTTGGTTGAAAACAATAGGTAGATTTGCATTACCTATTCTTAGACGTATAGGCAATTTCGGTATGAAAACGGCAAATGACGTAATAAATAATAATTCTGATTTTTTACCTGCTTTAAAATCAAATGCAATATCTGAATTTAAAGAATCTTTACCTAGTGTTATGCAAACTTTACCTAGTGTTATTAATAAAGTAAGTGATGTATTTAATCATGAAAATGAACAAAAAGGAGGGACACTTAAGCGTAGAAAGATTATGAAGAAACATATAAACAAAAGAATGAGAGGATTCGGAACTATATTTGAAAAATGATTAGTGCAAAATCTGAATTATGTCTTTTTGATAGACCATCTCCTCAAGCCGTGATTGAACATGGTTCATTTGAAGATATTTTCCCAATGAATTCAATAACTGATGCTGGTACCTCTTCGATTCAATTTTACATTAACGGATCACAAACAGAATATTTAGATTTGAACGATACTTTGTTATATATTCAGTTGAAAGTTGTAAATAGCTTAGGTGAAAATATTACACAAGAAGCTGACGTAACAGCAAACAATTTCTTTTTTCAAACTCTTTTTAAAGATGCTGAATTAGTTTTTAATTCTACTAAAATTGAAGGAGCAAATGATAGTTTTGCACACAAATCTCTAATTGAAACTATTATAAATTATAATCAAGATACTAAACATACATCTTTAGGGGGAATGGGTTACACTGAACATGATCTTATGCGAAAAACATGGATTGCAAAATCAAAAGCATTTTCATTATGTTCACCACTCCAATTTGATTTCTTTGATCAACCCAAATATTTGTTACCAGGTGTTAGTGTCCAAATTAAATTAACAAGAACAAATCCAGAAAAAAGTCTGACATGTACTAAATTTGTACCTAAAATAGTATTGCTAGATGCAAAATTAATGGTTAGAAGAGTTCGTGTTGAACCTTCTGTTTTAGTGGGTCATCAAATAGGTCTTGCTACAAGAAATGCAATTTATCCAATGCGAAGCAAAGAAGTTGTTGAATTTTCTTTACCTATTGGATCTTCTTCTTTTTATAAGGAACAAATATTTGGTGATAGGCGATTACCTAATTTTATCCTTGTAACTTTCCAGGGAAATAAAAGATTTAGTGGTTCGTTTTTAGATACATTTACTATGTTTGATCACTTTAACGTTAAGTCAATAACTTTAAGTAAAGGAAGTGATTATCGTGAAAAATATAGTCAAGATTTTGAAAATGATAATTATAGTACAAGTTATATGCAAAGTATTGTTAGGAATATGGGATATCTTAATAAAAATTTGAATTGTGGTATCAGTATGTCAGATTTTAGAAATAAGTATCCATTCTTTACATTCGTATTGGCTCCAGATTTCGATCTTAACCAAAGTCAGTTACCACAAAGTGGAAATTTAAGATTAGATATAAAGTTTGGATCACCCCTAACTGAATCTGTTACGGTAATTGTATATGGGGTTTTTGAAAAGGAGATTCAAATTACTTCCAATCGAACAGTATTAGTTTGAACTATAAACCAGATTGAGATTTTTTAATTGTCAAGTATGAAGTAAGAATTTTTATTAATTATATATTTTTAAATTATTATTAGTTCTATTCAGATTGATTCTATTGGTAGAAAATTATTGGGAAAAGATTTTCTTGGAGTTTTCCCTCTAGATAAAATTCCATATATCGATGTTAACAAAGCTTTGATTGTAAATACTCAATCATCTAATCTCAGTGGCGAACATTGGCTTGCAATTTATGTAAAACCAAATAAAATAAATGTATTTGATCCAATGGGTTTCTATTATCCCCCTATATTAATTAATAAACTAGAATCAATGTTAATGCCAATTGAATACAATCGAATTCGTTATCAAAATCCGATGACAAAAACATGTGGACAGCATTGTTTAGCTTGGTTAAAAACAATGAAAAAATAAATGAATTTATTGAATAAAGTTTCTTTTCAAAATTGTTTTTTAATTAAAAATGTAATGAAAGATGCATTATGTAATATTCCTTTTAAAGGATTAAGTTCAGAGGATTATATGTATTTAAATGTTTTTGATGTTATGTAATTAAGTGTGTTTTATAAACTAAATTTTAATTGGTCCATCATGTAATCACTTACATGTTTGTTAATATATAACTGAATGCATTTTTTAAAAAATTCACTTTTATCAAATACCAAACTTTAGTAAGTTTTTTATCATATATTTAGTTATTTTTATTTTTATTTTTAGAAAATGGAATCTATCAATAATATTATTCAAGAATTAAAATCGTTAATAAAAATTACCAACAAAAATGTTAAAACTCAGAGTCGCAAAAGTAAAAGAGTTAAATGTAA
The DNA here is from genome assembly GCA_022537955.1 of Schmidtea mediterranea. NCBI lineage: Eukaryota > Metazoa > Platyhelminthes > Tricladida > Dugesiidae > Schmidtea > Schmidtea mediterranea. Next base: position 2,808,695 of record CM039682.1, read on the forward strand.
GTACTATTAAATTTTTATTATTATAAAATGATAATTTTTGAATTAAATTTAATATTAACATTTTATTAATTTAAACACAAAAATTAAAATAATATGATAAAAAACTATGACGAATAAAGTTAAATAAATTTTATTTAAATACATTTGGCTTCAATAATTTTCCAAATTGGTCGAATAGTCTGGTTTCCTTCTTTATATCCTTGAATTCTTATTTTAATCATAAAATGTTCATTTTCTTTTTTATTTTCATAATTACATTCTTTTTCACAATTCATAAAAGTGAATTGTTCATTAAAACTAATATCTTTGTTGATGGCTCGTAATAACTCTGTTATATTTTTTCGATCAATTTCACCAATTTCACCAACTTTCATATTATATAGGCTTTGTTTCAATGTTGTTGGTTCCTATTAAAATTTATTAATAATATTACTTTTAATAAAAATACTTACTCTAAATGAATAGATGATTGGAAATTTTAAATATTCCATTGAATATTGTAAATACATTACTGGTAAATTTCTGCTTAAACTGATAGCATTTATGGAATTTTCCTCAAGAATTAACTTGATAGCTTCTTTTCTAACCGAGGTTTCTATAAAAAAAAAAAAAACAATTAATGAATAATTACATAATATAAAAACCATTTACTTTTATTCATTTTATGATTTTAAACTATTTTAAACTACTTATATAAGATTTTCAAAATAAAATTAACCAATAGAATTCATTTATTCATTGTGTGTAAAATTAATTTAATGTTTAGTGATTTATTTTAACGATTTTTAATGATTTATTTTAATGATTTTATACTTATATATTTAAATTTTTCTTTTATTATAACAGGTAACCTTTACCCAAATTTTTGCAATTCTCCACAACATGATGGAAATTGTGATACGATTATGGAGAATTATTATTCTCATACCTATAATCACATCACCTATTTTATTTGCCCCACGTGTAAAACCACACATAAAATGAATTATACCGACTTTTATTTAAAGCATAAGGAACATTTAACACAGTTTAACTGTAAGCGAAAATATATTTTTAAATTACCATTGAATGATAATAATAATATTAATAATAATAATAATAATAATAATAATAATAATAATAATAATAATAATAATAATAATAATAATAATATTACAAAAAATAAAAGAAAAACAAATAATAATATTAATAATCCACGCTCTTCGAAAGTTCCTAAAGTTATAGAAACTATCATACTTTCAGACTCTGACGAATCAAAGACGGATGATGATGTAATAATCATTTCTGATTCAGATGATGTTTTTCCTGTTGATATTCCTTCTGTTAATCAATATGGTGGCTCGATAGCACCTATTGTTAATTTTGATTTAAATCAATCACATGCCATTGTTAGAATGGATGTTTCGAATTTAAATTTAAAGTTAATTACAGTACCCACACAGTTAATTAATAAATTAAATAATGTTATCAATCAAATGGGATCTGTTAAGATTCAATTTTGTATTGATGTAGAGTTTGAAAAAGATGGAGAATTTCAATCTTTCATCATTTCAAACTCTGCCAGAATAATGAATGATTCATTTTTAGATGAAGGTGCTACTCTTCTTGACGAAAAAATAACATTAATTAATGATAAAGGTAGTAACTGGGTTATAAATAAAATAAAAGAAATTCATTTTGTTCTTACCAAGTTTTCACAAATAAATCGGCTGAGTGGTCATGGATTTATTCCAACACCATTGTCATTATTAAATAAACATTGTACTGTAAATGTTGCTAATTCCGATAATTTATGCTTTATTTACAGTATTTTAGCTATTTTAAATCATGAAAATATAGGTAACCATCATAGAAATGAAACCTTTAGCTACAACACATCTGAGCTTGACTTTTCACCTTCGGATTTACCTATGAAACTTTGTGACATTCCAAAATTTGAAGCTAAAAATCAAAATCTTTCAATTAATGTTCTTACGTATGATGAAAATAATTTAATTAATGATTTTTCTAACCCTGAAGTTTTCAAACACCCTTATGTCGAAATAATTCATCGTTCTAAAGTTGTTGGGGGACAACCCATTAATTTAATTTTATTAGAAAGCCTTGATTCCTATCATTATATCGCTGTTACTAAATTAGATAGGCTTTTAAATTATAGGAATCATTCTTTTACTGATACTAGAGTTCAAAGTATATGGTGCCATCGATGTCTAAATGGTTTTCGCAATATAATTTCATTAAATAAACATAAAGGGTTGTGTGATAAAAATCAATTAGGCACAACTCTTTATACTTTACCTTTAAATAAAAACTTAGAATTTAAGAATTGGGCTAAAACTGTTACTCCTCCTTTCGTCCTTTACGCTGATTTTGAGGCTATCTTACCTTCAGATGATATACATTTTCAAATACATATGCCGATTTCAACCGGTTTACTTTTAATTAACAATTTTACAGGTGAAAAATCATACAAGAGTTTCCTGGGTGATGATTGTGTAGTTAATTTTCTACAAGAAATAAATAATATTTCAATTAATACTGTTTTACCCTTTTATCAAAATAATTATAAAAAGAAAATAATATTAACTGACTCAGACATTCTTTCGTTTTCTTCGGCAACTTGTTGTTATTTGTGTAATAAGATTTTATCAGTACCGGTTAAGGACCATGATCACTTTACTGGAAAATATTTGGGAGCAGCTTGTTCAAAATGTAATATTTCTCGACAAATAAGGTTTGAATTTCCAGTTGTTTTTCATAATTTGAGAGGGTATGATCTTCACCATATCCTCAAGTATGGTATGAGTGATTTTAAAATGTGGGAAATAAGTTGTATTCCTGTAACAAGTGAAAAGTTTCTTTCTTTGTCAGCAAGAATCAGTGGATTAACTGTAAAATTCATTGATTCTTGTCAATTTATTAATAGTTCATTAAGTAATGCAGTTAAAACATTGACAACTCTTCCTTTAACTCGTTCGGAATTTGTAGGTAGTATTATCGATACTAAAGGCATTTTCCCTTATAACTTTGCAACTTCTCAAGAAGTGTTAGAAACTACATATGAACTTCCACCGATTTGGGAAGATGTAACTGAAGCCGAATATAGTAAGGCTCAATCTATTTGGGAAGAAACCAATTGTAACTCTTTACTAGATTATATGATGGTTTACCTCAAACTTGATGTTTTTCTTTTGGCTGACTTTTTTCAGCAATTTCGTTCAAAGTCCTTAACTCATAACCGATTGGAACCACTTAACTTTTATGGAATTCCCGGTATGTCTTGGGCATCGGCTCTTATGACTCTTGATGAACCAATTGAACTTCTCACTGATATGGAGATGTATAATTTTTTCGAAGGGGGAATCCGTGGAGGATTAACCTTTGTTAATAAACATCACGTAGTATCTGATGACAACACCGAACTGCTTTACATTGACATCAATAATCTCTATGGTTGGGCTTTAAGTCAACCATTACCATATGGAAATTTTGAATGGGTCACTGATACTAATCAATTAAATAATTTAATTAGTTTTTTGAATAAGGATCTTGAATCACTGTCATTTGCTGTCACATTTGAAGTAGATTTAGAAATACCAACATTTCTTCATGATAAACTTAATGATTTTCCAGTAGCTGCTGAAAAGATGTGCGCTCCGGGTTCTAAGGTTGAGAAGTTAATGCTAACGCATTATCCAAAGAAGAATTATGTTCTTCATTGGAGACTTTTGCAGCTTTTTGTTTCTTTACAAATTAAAATTACACATGTACATAGAGCTATTAAATATAATCAAAAATCAATATTTAAAAAGTATATAGACACTAACACACAACTTAGAGCGCAATCAACCAATGACTTAGATAAAAACTATTATAAACTTTTAAATAATAGCCTCTACGGAAAAACAGTTGAAAATCTTAAAAAACGAATTAATTTAAGATTATGTAATTCTGCAAACAAATTAATTAATTATTGCTCAAAACCAACTTTTCGAAAATCATTTAAAATCGACAATGATTTGGTCTCTGTGTTATTAAATAAGCAATCGGTGTGTTTAGATCGACCGAGTTACATTGGACAAACTGTACTCGATTTATCTAAACTTAGGATGTATCAATTACAATATATAGAGTTAGAAAAATATCGAAACGAATTCACTTGTGAAATTAATATAGTTGCTGGGGACACTGATTCCTTTTTTCTAGAAATTAAGAATTGTAAGTTAGACATTCTTTTATCTGCTATGGTTCGTGATAATCTCCTCGATAGTTCTAATTATGACCCAAAACATCCCTTGTATAGTAGGAATCTTGATTCTGTCATTGGAAAGTTCAAAGACGAGAATAAAGGACTTAAATACAAGGAGTGGGTGTTTCTTCGTCCAAAATGTTATAGCCTCTTGTCTGAAGTTGAAAGTATCAAAGCTAAGGGTATAACATTGAAGGGTACTGACTTAAAACATAAGTCATACCTAGATTGCTATAACAAAAACTTAATTTTTTCTGTACCACAAACTCGTATTACTAGTAAAAAACATCAATTATTTACAATTAAAAACAGTAAAACTGCATTAACAAATAAGGATGATAAAAGGGTTTGGGTGGGGAAAAATATAAGTGTGGCATATGGTCATTATAGAGGAGGTGATGTGGTTTTAGGTAACAGTCCAGAAGAATTTTCAGAGTTTAATGAAGAATATGACGATTATGAAGAATTTTGAATGAATAAATTATTTGAAAATATTCTTTGTTTTTGTATATTTTTGTTGATGTTTATAATTTTTATGTTTTTAAGTTAGTATAATTTTTTATTAAGTATTAAAAAATGTCAAAAGGTAAATCCATATATTGTTGGCCGAAATGCGTAAAACATATTACTCGGATATTTTTGATTTGAAATAAAAATTAATCTTTTTTAATCTTGTCAATAAAAATATTTGTATGGATTAAAAGTTTTTTTTTTTTTTTTTTTTTTTTCATTCATTAAAACAAATAAAATGTTAATAATAATAAAATAATAATATTGATATAAAATAATAATAATAATAATAATAATAATAATATAAAATATATAATTAAATGAAAATAAAAAATAATTATTTAATACACTTCATTAAAACAAACAATTTAATTTAAAAATATATTATTTAAAAAATATATAATTGACTTGATTAAAACAAACAATTAAATTTAATAATAATATAATTAAAATATAAATAAATAATATTATTGACTTAAACAAATAATTAAATAATAATATAATTAAAATATAAATTAATAATATTATTGACTTAAACAAATAATTAAATAATAATATAATTAAAATATAAATAAATATTATTATTGACTTAAACAAATAATTAAATTTAATATAATTAAAATATAAATAAATAATATTATTGACTTAAACAAATAATTAAATTTAATATAATTAAAATATAAATAAATATTATTATTGACTTAAACAAATAATTAAAGTAAATAAAAATAATAATGATTTTTATTCGAGCAAATATATTTAGGCTTTTTAGTTGACAGGCGAATTGAGCCATTTTTGATGGATAATGAAAAAATACTTAGGCTTTTATATAATATTTTTAGGTTCTCGGGTTTGAACCAATTTTATTCGAAAATAATCATCAGTACAATCAATCATAGGCGATTTAAGCCAATTTTTATTTTTTAGGCTTTTAAATCGATAAAAAATACTTAAAGTTTTTTATCATGAATTAAAATTTTTTAAAAATTTTAAATTTGATCATTAAAACAAATAAATAAAAAAAAAAAAAATTTTTTTTTTTCATTCATTAAAACAAATAATTAAAAAAAAATTTTTTTTTTTCATTCATTAAAACAAATAATTAAAATAAAATTTAACACCCCCTCCCCCCCCCCTAAAATTTTTTTTTAGGGGGAGGGGGGGGGGTCTCGGGATTTTTTCAAGCCAAATATCCACAGGGCAATTTTCAAGCCAAATATCCACGGGGCATAGTCCTCATATCCCTCTACTCCTATGAAAATATGTAATTTATTTCAATTTTCAAATAAATCTTACGAAGAAGTTTCATCATTTTCATAAAAATTTGGATAAGTTTCCTTAGCATTAAATTTTAAAAATTTTTCCGCCATTTTTTTTTCTAAAAATATCTCAAAAATGTCTAAATTAATTTATTATATGGGTTTTTTCAACTTCGGATGGCTACATGTTAAAAGTTAGCATGCATGTTTTATTATAGGTTGAGTTAATGTGCATTATTTTATTTCTCTATCCCTTTTTGTGTCTCTATAGTTTAGGGTTTCTCTCATTGACGATTTTACAAGCAACCTCAAGGTGAGTTGGTGTGTTTATATGTTATAAATTTATTGATTTTCTTTTATATTATAGGTGATTTATCTCAGTGACAGCTGGTGTATTTCGATGTTAGTTGGTGCCTTTCAGTGATTTTGAAACCTCAAATTATGCTTAATCAATGTGTCCTACACTTTTGTGTGGTTATTATGAGATTTTTACTGCCTATGTCTCAAGAAATAAGTTGAGATTTTCAGATGAATAGGAGCCACTGATTTGATGGGTCACAAGACCTGCCTGTAAGATAACCAAAATCTGAACTTTATTGGGATAGACAGGCACACACAAAGATATTGATTGATTAAGAAAGAGAAAAAACCAACCAATCAGATTCTTGCTACTCATCCTCAAATTTAAAGAAACAAAATCAGTCAGTTCAATTTATCTAATAACCAATTTATCAACTTATTTTGTTTTACCTGGGATTAATTGTGGTATGTATAATTTTTTTCAATTAATTAGATTTATTTTACATTTTATTTTTGTTTATAAAATAATAATATCATGCCCATAATTGTTGTGATTTTCAATAGGTTTCTTACAGGTCATAATTATTATGGAACGAATGTAAATGGACACCTGTTGGCTGTAGTTGCCATTTCTACCCGGAATTTAGATTCCGTTAGCATAATTATTAGGCAAAATTTCAAATAAGTTAAGTTGCTATAAAAATAAACGACTAAAATAATCCTTTACGGGGGAAGGATTCAAAAATTAAAACATTGCAGCAGAATTATCTTAATTTTTGTTTATTAATTAATCCATGTCCCTACCAGAAAACCATCATTTTCTACATGTAACTATTCAACGAATCTAAAAATTAAAGGAATACTTGAAGAAATTGGAGAAATTTATACATTTTCGATAGAGAAAAATCAATTTTCAGATAACGTTATAACGAATTTGTATATTATTTATGTAATAATTATGTAATCTATCTAGGTGATTTTTAGGGACTTTTTATTTTTTTATAATTAAATATTTGTTCTGAGAATATGAATTTGCAGTTTTCATTTAATTATGGTTATTAATAATTGTAATTAAAAATAATAATAGTAATATACAATAATATTCATAATTTTAAAATTAATGACAACTATAACGTTAATAATATAATAATAATTTTAATAATAATAACACTAATAAACCTCTTTATTCAAACAAATTTATTCATTTTGAAAATCAATTATTTAATAATAATATTTTATTAAAACTGAGATAATATTTTCTACACAATTTGACTATGAATCAGATTTATTTAAGGTATTCACGAATTTTCAGCATAGCTTTAAAAGTTTATTAAAATTTATTAAATTAAATTTTAATGTATATATATAATAAAATACGATGAATATTCAGTAAATTCTTTATTTTATTTTTGTAATAAAGTCAATACAAAGTGATTTAAATTTATTTTGAAGTTATAAAAATAACAAATTATTAATAAATATGTATTTTTTCAAATAATTCTGGAAAAATCTCCGAATATCTACAAAGTAGTTCAATAATTTTTTATAATATTCTTTCCACGGCTCACGATTTCCTTTAGAACATATAATGTATCTTGAAATAACATAAAACTGAATCCACCTGCAGTCTTAATGTTTAATTTGATTGATAAATAATCGAGTTGATTGAATAAAACCTTCAAAAGGTAACCTTCGCAAAATGGAATTATTTTGACAAAATTGTCTGAAATACTTAAGATATATTACATTAATTTGAACTTTAAACTAAATTTAACGATATTTGTGTTCTCGTAAACAAGAATCCTCGAAGTAGAATCATGAGAATTTAAATTTTCCCTTCCATTATTTACAAAAATATTTATAATTAAGTTAGTATAAGAGTGTATCTAAACGCAGCATTACTAATTCAATTTTTGACATTTTTGCTGAATAATCTCAGCGAAAATCTGAAAGGGCCGAGGCGGTGGGCACCTTTTGTCTACTGTAACGAAAAGATAGATTAAGAAATGATGGCATACTTTCTACATAAAACTGCACTGAGATAAATTATATATAATGTAAAATCAAAAATCAATAATCTTATAAGATAGTTACATATCAACTCACCTTGATGTTGTTCTTTGGAATTGCAGCGAGATACACTCTACAGCAAAGAAATTAAGAAAGTGGAAAATTACAAACACAACACATAATAAGAAGTTCCTGCCAACTTTCAATATGTTGTCATGCTGCGTTCAGATACATTTTTATAATAACTTAATCAAAGTCATTTTTAGAGAAAAAATATGGCAGAAAAATTTTTAATTTAAATTCTGAAAATTTTGCTTCAAATTTTCGTAAAAATGAGGATATATTAAAATTAAAAATTAATTTAATATTCTGTAAGTATTTCAGACAATTCTGTTGAAACAATTCCGTTTCACGAAGATGTAGAAAGAATATTTTAAAATTAATTCAAGAGTTATAATCAATTTATTATTTCCAAAGAATTCCATGGCAACAATGCCTGATGCCCAAACATAAAAGAATTAATTGTAAATTTTATTTATAAGTTTAAAAAAATAAGATTCGATGTTCTGGCGGAAGCACTAGATAATGAGCTGAGGAAAGAAGATTATAAGAATTTAATTAACTAGTTTTTTCTAAAATTACATATTTTATGACTTCTCAACATAAGGATTATAAAAATAATAAAAGCGATCTTATTACTAAATTCATTCTCAGGAAACTTCCTCGCGGCTTGGACAAGGATTACAATATTCAGTTCCGGAATTTTTAATTAATATTTTTAAAATCGGTTTTCACAAATTAAAATCTGATATAATATTAAAATACTCAAATTTTGAAATTTGAATCAGTATTGATTTAAGATTAATTAATTATATTAATTATTATTAATTAATTAGATGAAATTTTGGGTTAATTGTGAAAGATGCAATAAACCATTAACAAACGCGGCAAATTTGAAGAAATTGAGGTGTATAGTTTTGGGCTCAGGTATCGGCGGCTTTGCGTTGGGAGCAGCAGCGTTGCCTTTACTCGGTTTTGGCTTGGGAGGCATTACCGCTGGAAGTATCGCAGCATCAATGCAAGGCCCCGCTGTGGCTGCTGGAAGTCTTTTCGCCATATTACAATCATTGGGAGCAACTGGCATGGGAATTATATTATTTGGCACAACTTCATCCGCAATTTCGTTGTTGGCGTCTTTGGCTGCATCATTAAATTGGTGTACATGCAAAGAATTGGAAGTTGATATTAAGCAAAAAGATAAATTAATGTTATGTGGTTGATTTTACTTGTTATGTATTATTGATGATTTATCGGTGGATTTTAATCAATATTATGACATTTTTATTTTAATGCTATCTAAAAATTGACTTGATTTTTAACATACAATATCGTTAATATTGTTTTGAAAAATTTAATCTTATGTTAAATAATAAACTTGTGTTGTTTTTGGGTGTAGTCCACCACAATATTTGTAATTATAAAATTATATTTTATTGAGTGTTATTTTCAATGCTTTTATTATAAAATAATTGTGCTGTGACAATATGATCCACGAAAGAGGTTTTCTCAAATTATAATATCAAATTTAATATTGTTCACTGAAAACAGTACCGGATTAACCAATAAGTACATGAAGCACGTGCTTAGGGTACCAGGACAAGCTACTACATTTTGTTTGTAATTACAATATAATTACTGCGTGAACTAGAGTGAGATTCATTTTAAAGGTTCATAATGATTTACTAAAAATGTCTGATTTATATAAATTATAACAGTTAATAGTAGTTTCGTACCTTTTGCGTCATACTCATAAATGTTTCAAATTATATCATCATAGTTACGTGAGGTGTAATGTATAGATTATAGCACATGTATATAATATTGTACTAAATATTAATTTTGGACAACTTTCACTGGATTTAGTTGGCTTTCGGGCACCATACTTGGTAAGTGCTTAGTACTTATGATATGTTAAGCTGGCCCTGGTAACCACCATAATATTTTTCCATGGCCAACAATTTACACTGAACCACTTGCCATCGAAACAAGACTTCTGATAATCATGAGGAAATTGTAAATATTTGCTGCACAAAAAATAGAAGTTCATTTGTATGTTGATGACTCTGTTGTTATTTTTCATTAGGATAATTGGCCTGCCAGTCATTTAGCGTGTTGGGAAGCAACTATTGAAATTGTAAAATCATTGTAAATCAAAATTGTGATATCGAGGCAAGCGACGTGGTAGTTTTAATTAATTATCATTGAATTTATAATTGTTGAATTGTTATGAATTTTAATTAGCCCCCGATTCATTTTGCATGTGATAAAGGCAACTTGGAAATTGTAAAATTTCTAATTGATCAAAGGTGCAACATTACGGCAGCTACGAAAGTACATTTGTAAACTTGTTAGGGAACTTTATATAAACTATTACAGGAAAATTTGCAAACTATTCATTTAGCAAGTTGGGGAAATCACATAAAAACTATTAAATTACTTTCTAATCAAATATTTGATATTGAGTCTTGCGATGAGGTCTTTCTTTTGCTCGTTAGAATTCAGTGAAATTTTTTTTAGCTTTGCATTTCACTTAAGAAATCATGGGAAACAATTCAAAATAATGAAATTAGTCATATTTTGAACGGGGTAATTTTTTAAATTAATTTTTTTCAATAGATTTTGTATTTTTTTTTAAAAGATAAAATTTGATATTTCCTATTTTTCCGATATTGTTATTTATAAAATTAAGGAAAGTATAGAAAAATTGTGTCGATATAAAATTGTTGCAACAGTTGTGGCAATTTTAAATAAACGTTATTGGGAATGGATGTTTGATTTATTTAAATAAGTCACAATCGAGTCAGAATTTAGTATGATTTATAAATACGAAATATGTTCTTTTATCTTTCAAGTATTCTATGTAGTCTTCAGGTGTGTTCCGTGTTGACTTTTGCTGAATCGTCTATAATTTTCTAGTATTTTCAAAATTGCTACACCAAAAAAGCTTGACTTACCTAGCTTGTCCTTTGTTAAAGAAGAATTGAAAGGGTTCATTAATGAAATGCTAGATCCGGACCCCATTAATAGGTCAAGTGCATCAGATTTATTACAATTGAGATGATATTCTCACTATAAACTATTTATTTCAATACTTTTATTTGTCACTGTTGTTGATTTTTATTTATTTAAAATATTTTATTATTATAAATATTTAATAAATTAATTTTTTTATTTATAGTGATTTTGTAGTAAAAATACAATTTAGAGTATGGAGTTTCTCATTCTGAAATAAAACACGACGAGTTGGTTAATAAGCTTTTTCCTACCAAATATTAATATCAACTCACTATATTTTTGTATGTAGCTAAATTTTAAAAATAATTTCACAGAAATTTGATCATATATATTTCAATGATGCTTTATATTATTATTATTGATCTTTTAAATTTCTACCAAAATAGTATTTTTTCAAAACATTTTTGTACTACGTATTTCTTCAATCAAAAAGGGTAAATCTAAGTAAAATAAATCTTTCGTATATTTTGTTAGTTTGCATGGAGCATCTTGGTTTTATATTTTTTCCCCGAGTTTTTTTGAAAAACCAACTTTGATCAAAATTTGATTACGATTATTTTAAAAATTTTATTGTTAAAAATTTTCATACGGATTGACAGTATTTGTTGGTTATTTTATGATTTAACAAATAAAACTTAACCTTTATTTTTAAAATTTTTATATAATCAGTCATTAAAATTAATAATTTATATATTTGACATTATCAGTGCCCGGAATAAAAATAGTTCTGAAATGCAATAAAAAGAATACTGTCAGATGTTTTTTTAAGTTTTGTAATATTTATTATTTCTATAGTCATTAAAATTTTGATGATTTTAGAAAATTATCATAAATGATAAATCTTTTTAAAAAAGTTAATAAAGTGCAATAAACAACTTTTTTATTTTCAATTCAAACTGAAATTCTTTTAAATTATCAATTTTGTTTAAATATTCCAAAATAAAAGTTTCAAAAAAAAGTTTAATTCTTTATGTTGTTATTGAATATTATAGTTTCCAATTTAATATCATTATTTTAGCATTCTTATCCAGTATTTACATAAAATTAATTTCCACCACTGTAATGTATGAAAATGAAGAAGATTTGTTTTCTAACGATGATGGAACATTTAGCGATTCGTTAAGCACAACATCGATAGAAATTCCATCTTTTTTAAAAACACCAATCAATACAAAATGTCAGCCATCACAATTACATGAAGGATTAACAGTGAAAAAGTCCAATCATCAAACTAATAAACTACATGAGTATAATTATTTGGATCTAATAACATTACGTAATCATTAGTATTTTGTCACCTAAATTAGCTTCAGATAATGAATCGAATATTCAGAAGAAAATCGAATCCTTAAATGACTCATTTGGTGCTCTTATTGTTGACAAGTAATTAATTTTCAGGATTTTCTTTACGTAAAAAATCTGTTTTAGTAAAATAGAATTAGAAAATTCAATTAAAAATAAGAATTCATTAGTTGAAAAGTATTATTAATAAGATATTAAATATTTTACTTCATCAAAAGTTGGTTAGAATCAATTCCGAAATCGCCAGAAGAAATTGAAATTGCTGAAACATTAAATGAGGAATTAAACGAATCAAAAGAGGAATTAAACGAATCAAAAGAGGAATTAAACGAATCAAAAGAGGAATTAAACGAATCAAGAGATGATTTAAACCAATCACAATCATCCAGTGATAATTCTATTTTCTCGAGTGATGATGAAGACGAGCAAGCTCGTTTGCTATTTGATATTCCCAGCGTTGAGAAATATGAAGAAACAATCAAAAATATGCAGCTAAACAATCCGAATTCCGACGTAAAATTGAATTTCATTCATTCCCTCCTTAACGACATCGACAACAAATACCGAGATGAAGAAGCTCACAGATTCCGAATCAATTTCAAATATTGGAAACTCGAGTTGGCCATGAAGATTTTCAAAATTTTCAACGAATCCGTTTTCTACAATAAGGTAACGACAATTCTGCGCTTTGAAGTTTCGTTTCCTTACATTTGCCGTTTCAGCTGCCGCATGATACTAAAGTGATTTTCAATCCCCGTTTGCTGACAACAGGAGGACGTTGTCACAATAGACACAAGGTAAAGTCGATTTTTTCATTGGTTTTTGACAAATCAAAATTCGACCAATCAAAATTCGATCAATCAAAATTAAGTATTTTATTTTCTGTTTTGCATTCGCATTTTTTACTCGGAAAAACTCCCTCATCAAATATAAAATCGGTTTTTGATTTTTTGATTCTAATTAATATGAAAACTGAAATTTTTTTTCATTTTAATTAATTAATTGGATTATTTTAATTATTATTGTTAAAATCAAAATTTTTTCCAAACCAGTGTTTAATTGATTTGTTTATGGAAAGGTATTTTTTAAAATATTTTTCAGAGTTTTAATTCTGGTTTTAATTTTAAATTTGTGTTGATAAAAAACGAAATAATAATGATAAAATTGAATAATTATTATTTATATAAAAATATATTGATTTATTAATGAAAACATATTTTAAGACCAATCAAAATTAAGAAAATTAATTTTTCAAAAATTTTTATTATAAAAAGTTTATTGATTTATAAAAAAATTTTTTTGAGTTTTGATTCTTATTTTTTATTAAAATTTTATTTTTATATTTTGTGGTTAATAAATTATTGATAAAACGAAATAATAATGATAAAATTGAATAATTATTATTTTTATAAAAATATATTGATTTATTAATGAAAAATTAATTTTCTTAATTTTGATTGGTCTAAAAATTTTTTTAAGAAAAATTTATTGATTTATTAATGAAAACATATTTTAAGACCAATCAAAATTAAGAAAATTAATTTTTCAAAAATTTTTATTATAAAAAGTTTATTGATTTATAAAAAAAATTTTTTTGAGTTTTGATTCTTATTTTTTATTAAAATTTTATTTTTATATTTTGTGGTTAATAAATTATTGATAAAACGAAATAATAATGATAAAATTGAATTTTTATTTTTAAAACCAATATTGATTGATTTATTGATAAAACTGAATAATTATTGATTTATAAAAAAAATTTGGCTCCTTCACAATAAATCTATTTCATCGATTTAACGCAGACAGAAGAAACCCCGAGACACGTATTCATTGATTTATCGCCAAAGATCTGTAATGATTCTCATCGACTTTTGACTGTGATGATTCATGAAATGTGTCACGCGGCGGCGTTCATGATTAGCAAAATTAATGATTGCCACGGCTCTATATGGAGAAGTTGGTGCTTGGCGGCAAAAATGGCTTTCCCTTTAGTACCACTAAGCGAACGTTGCCATAGTTACCGTGCAAAATTCAAATACCAATATCGCTGTGAAACCTGTCCATTTGTCAAAGCTAAGCATTCAAAATATAAAGATAATAAAGTGACAACAGAAATACAGATTATTTACTAAATTGACCAATATTTCTAGATATGCCCAAAATGCAAAAGTAAACTGATTTTATTTAGTGATCGGGGTTATGGGGTTCATTTTGAGGTCGACACTAATAAACCCTTGGTGGGATTTGCGGCTTTCGTTAAGGAAAACTACAAATCTGCCCGGTCAAAAGATGTAAACCACAAACAGGCAATGAGTATTTTATCGGAGAGATTTTATTTACAGAAACTTGAAATCCAAGTAAATAAGGCGAAGGCATTTATGAGCGAGCAATCGCAGGCTTAACGTGTGAATATATATTTTCTATTTTATTGGTTTTTATTGATGGAAATAATCGGTGTAGAAATCATTTAGATTTATCAATAATTATTGAACTATTTTTATTTATCATTTTATAATTAATTAATGATTTATTCGATTGAACATACGATATTGATTAGTTATTTGCAATTTTTTTATTATTATATTATAGCTTTATTTATTGAACTATTTTTATTTATCATTTTCAAATTAATTATTGATTGATTCGATTGAACATACGATATTGATTAGTTATTTGCAATTTTTTTATTATAAATTTATAATAAAATGTTTCATCGTTTCAAACCCGTAACAAAGACGGTGCAGCGAGCGGTGCAGTTGCACTGGCTTACACCAGGAATGGACCTAAAATTTCTAGTTTCACATTTATAAAGAAAATACAAAGCAACTCAATATCATCAATTAGTTTAATTAACTTATTGCAAAACATCAGAAACACCGAACCCTTTTCAAAGGTAACAATTTCAAGTATTATGACAATTTTTTGTCCAGATATAACAACACGGAGATTTTATTTTAAGTTTTATTGATTCCTGATCAATTCATGAATTACGGAGCATACATTAGGGACGTCTTCACAAAAAGCAATTTTTGATCCTCTTGTGTCTTCACCAATAACACCAAATGTAGTAAGTACGCAAAATTAGTTGGAAAATATGGGAAATCCAACATGCCGATTTCTTACTTACCATATATAGTATATTAAAAAATAGTAAAATTTTTTTAAAAAATCATTAATCCATTATGTTTAATATTTAAACGACCAATGCTGTTTCCCTAGTTTCCCTATTTATCTCATTTGCAAACACCCGTTCCCTTTTCTTAAAGAACATCCTTAATAAATGCTCTCATACCTAAAAATAAATAAAAAAATTTCAAACGGCACGAATGGAAAAAACTACACCCTAGCTATCCTATCTTTAACACATAGTATTTATCATAGTAATAAATAAGTTTGAAAAAGCTGGTTATATAATATTAATTATAAAAATTAAGAGCTTGCTAGCTGATGATAAAATATGGTAGTTCACAAAGTGGATTCCTGTCATTTTTTTCAATTAGCAACAGATCTTAAGAGCATTGCTACATATTATAATAACAAGATATAAATAATATGAACATAGTAATCATTATAGTAGGCTGTTTTGAATTTGCTTGTTGAGGGCACCAGATGCATGAACCGCAAACGGCGTAAAAATGAAATGTTACTGCACTGACTCTTTTGAATAAAAGTTTATATAAAAATACGGTAGTATCGATTAAGTAATATCGACAAGGAAACAGCGATAAAAAAACAACATCAAATGTGTTCAAAACAAATATTACAAAATGCTTCATCAACAAATGGTTAACAGCGTCATTTAGAACATGTACATTTAATGAAATGATGTAAGAAAACAGCGAAAGAATAAGGACACCGGTAATCAAACTTCAATTGACAAATCTAATCTAAATGATATCGTAAATGATAGCGCTATATTTAACAGTGAATGGAATAACTTGACTATAAACCAACTCTATGGTCTATCTAATACAATTATCTTATACAATACTCACATAACAATTTCAATTAATTAAAAATATTCATTGTATTCAACATTATTACATTATTACATAGTGACTATGGAAATGTTACACCACCCAGAATCATTAAAACAAAAATTTTATTTTTAACACAATTTTATGTAAGTAATACAGATAATTAGTGAATGCTATAAAACTCGGAAATTTAATATTATGTAAAAAAAATTTCAAATTTTGCAATTTGATGACACCATAATTCATACAATATTCATGTAATATTACATACTAACTCATGTATTATTACTAGACGAATTTGCGGAGTGGCAAGATTGTCCAGATGAAACTATTGTATTTCGTTTTCTGACTAGTTGTATATCGTCCCTTGGCCTTTGCTTCTCAAAGATCGTTTCACATATTTACTAAAATAAATCCCAATTTTTTTGAACAAATAATATATTCAACACTTTTACTACAGGACTTTTAAAGAACCTGTCAATGAGGTTACGATGGCGAAAAAATGAGTAAATAAGTTAATTCGATATGTTCCTTGATGAGCTTTATCTCTTTCTGTGAAACGGTTTCACTCTCAATCTAAATAATCAATAACTAGAAGTGCAAAGTTCGATAAGAAATCTGCAGTTTTTCTAACTTTCTGTCTTGGTGGCAAATATATTAACCAAATTACTCACAAATATTCACTTGATATCATGATAAAGGTTTTCATCGTTATTTCGATCATTTGTTTTGGTTTTAGTTATAAATTAGAAGAAGGGGTTCCATGCGACGGACAAACTGATCAGTGCAATTACGGATTGAAATGCACAAAGATATGCGTCGAAGATACGAATGCGTCCGATTGTTTCAAGGTAAATTATAAGTAGGATAAAGTCGTCTTAGAACCAGTTTATGTTTAGAAACATTTGGATGTAAGAAGAAAAATTAAAAAACATTTCATTGGAATGCCCCTTCCAAAATGTGAACTGGATGGTCAATATGAGCCTATGCAATGCCTAGGTTCTGTTTGTTACTGTGCTGATGAAGTAGGGGTTCAAATTTCCGGTTACGTCACTCCAGTTGAGAAATCCGCTGACAAAAACTGTAGTAAGACGAAATTAAACCACATTAAAATATTATTAATGAAATTTGCCAAGAATGCGCTAGGAAAAAACGCCAAATTGAAAAAACACGAAATGTTGGTGTAATAATTCATTGCGATATCCTTGGAAATTATTCCCCGGTTCAATGCGTCGGATCAGTCTGCTTTTGCGTAGACAAAAACGGAGTTCAAATTGCTTCAATTCCAGCAGTGAACATAGCCAATGTCAGTAAAATAAAATGCTCGAAATAATAATTAAATTATGTTTTATTTATGTAAATTGAAATGTTAACTATTTACAATTTATGTATAATACTGTCTTTATTTCACTGATTTGACCACGATAGATTCAAACTCATTCTTAATTTATTACGCTAATGTCATTCATTTTGCTTGGCTATAAACAGGGTCGGATTCACTAATTATGAGGCCAGATTGGATTTATGTCGAAGGTCTCTCAAATGTCGAATAAAAAAATAAACAGTTAGAATTTACATTTTGAAATATAGATTTTAAAACAAAATCCAAAATGTAAAAATCAAAAGTCACAACTTCCTATATTAAAAAATCTGTACCAAATATATAAAAATCACTAAATATAAACAACAATTTTTGGCAAAAATAAAATTTTTAATAATATCAATATTAAAGTATCGAGCCAGAGTTTCTTCTCCGACCCCGAGTTGTATACTATGCACGGTTAGCTTCAATAGCCCCTCAAGATCAAGGACAAGGTTATACTACAAAATTACAATTTTGAATATTTTGTAAAAGTCAGTTTTCGGTAAAAAAAACCCCTCAATTTTAGGTTAATATTTGACGAAAATCCAAATATAGAGCCAAATATTATGAACCATTATAAAATAATGGTCAGAATTGGAAGAAAAGCGGGATTTGAAGGTGGAAAAAGCTTGGTTTTTGCAAGAAAAGGTCTTACTGTAGAAAAAATATAAGTTTTTTGACATTAAAGGCTCAACATAAAGGACAGCTACGATTTAAGGATGGAAGAGACCTGTTAGGGTTCAAAATTTAAATCTTTTGTCAAAAAACATCAATTTTAGTTTAACTTTTGACAATAAAAATAAAACTATGAATGTGTTCAAATGGTCTGGATAGGTCATTAAACGAATTTTGGAAGTAATAAAAAATGGGTCTGTATGGGGTCACAATTTAATGGGCAATTAATATGGAAAAGATGGATGATGATCAAAGTAATTTATGGTTAAAAATTAAGAACAGAATTTAAAAGCCTTTTTCTTGGTTGACAATTTTGATTAATTTTGAATTATTGTCAAAAAAGAGCAAACATGAGCAACGCCTGTCGATCATTATAAATATTCACAAATTAATATCTGAAAGTTTATTTCTTCATTGGGTAGGGTCAAAATTTCATCAAAATAATAGACACAAAAATTTCAAAATATTTCCCAATATTGTCAATACAATTCCAACAAAAAAAGTTACTTATACTGATGGAAATCTCGGAAGATATGTAAACATAGACCTTTAGAGCCTCCGAACCTTTAGCAAATAATATAGAAGAAAAACGAAATTACAATAGAATTATTTTGCATAATATTTACGTAATCCGTGAAACATATTGCATGAAAAGTAGGCGTCATATTAAAACAAGATATAAAAACATATGTCATTCTCAACTACACTCCGTAACTGAAGTATGAAGTGGGTTTGTGTGGTGCAACTAATCGCCCCCATGATTGACAGCTATGGACCAATTAAAATATGCCCCAACGCCGACTTCTCACATTCAATCAAAAGGAATATTTTATTTGTTTCCGATTTTTTGTCTTTTAGCTAAAAATGTTAAAGATTTTTGTAATTTCACTATTCGCGTCTTGCGTTTTCTGTGAGGTCCTGGAGGAATTCCAGCTGTGTTTGAATGAAGAGGACAAATGTAATTACGGGCTATTTTGCAATGAAATTTGTGAGGAAGACGAGGAAGCACCGGACTGCTTTAAAGTTCGTGAAAAAATTCAGAAATTTTCATTATATTTTATGAGCTTAGAAACATCTAGATGTCCGACGAAAATTGGCTAACAAAGTGATAGGAATTCGACTCCCCAACTGTGAGGAAAATGGTGACTACAAACCCGTTCAATGTCTCGGCTCCGTGTGTCATTGCGTTGACAAGCATGGAGAGCGGATTGAAGGATTTTCCTCTCCAATTTATAAATCTACTAACAAAACTTGCAGTACTAAAATATTTCTGTGAAAAATTAAATGAAAATTAAAATTTAGAATGCGCAAAAGATCGTGATGAATATCAAAAACTCCGTTTAATTGGGAGATATTTCGGTTGTGACAACCAAGGAAATTACAAAAGGACCCAATGCCACGGTTCAGTGTGTTTCTGTGCCGATGAGAATGGAAAGAAAACTAGCGGGTCACCAACTGTCAATATTGGCCAATTAGATCAATTAAAATGTGAATAATCTACAAATAAATTTGCGACTTTATATTCATTTTGTGGGGTGGGGGGGGGGGATATTAAATTGAAAAATATTAAAAATAAAATAAAATTTTTAATTCATTTAAAAATTAATGATTTCTCTAAACATTTAAACAAATAAATACCATTTCTCAATTTCTGTAAAAAGTCTCTAACTTTGTGATTAATCTATGTCAGAAAGCGAGGAAAAATTTACCGAATAAATTTGTACAAATGGAAAGTATAATCAACAAAGAATTTTATATATTTTACAAGAAATCTCTACTAAGAAACCGCAATTCAGGGGGGAGGGGCAGGACTTAACGCATTTGGGAGACTTGAAAGAGGGTTTAATAAACTTTAAATTTTACGGCTTACAGAAATTCACTTATTTCACCATTGTTCCGCATGACTGGGACTTCCTCGTTTCGCAAATTCTTTTTAAAATTCTTTTCAATTTACCCTTGTTAAATTTTCTACTTTAAAAAAGATTTTTAAATTAATTAAATTAATTAAAAAATTAAATTAATTTAGCATTTTGTAAGTAATTTATGTACATAATTATGAATAATATATTAACTATTCAAAATTTAATATATTTATAATATAAAAATATCATTTAAATCAGGGATGAGCAACCCGCAGCCCTTTAAATATTTTTTGCGGCCCGCCAATCATTTTTAAAATAGAATTATATTTATTAAATTAACTTTCTCCCATCAATAAATTAATTATTATGTAATGCTAGTATAGTACCCGTTTTGTAAATTATATGAAATATTTACTTTTTTAAATTTTGTATTTTTGTTCTTTGCTTGTTGCATTAAAATTTATATATGAAAAATTTACTTTTTTTTGTATTTTTATATTATAATGTTTATTAGTATATATAAAGCTTTAAAAATTATTAATGAGTGCGGCACGCTACAAAATTTAAAAATTTAAATTGGCCCGTGGGTTAAAAATGTTGCTCACCACAGATTTAAATTATATATATAAAATTATCGAAGTGTTTGTGGTTTTCCTGCTCAAGATGTTGTTAACATAAAATAATCCTCTTTGGTTTTCGCCAGGTTTTGACGAATTTATCCCAATTTCCTTTCTGAAATAGAATTGCCATCCTCTCATTTTACCTCTCAAATAATGGTCTGTCTGGTCTCCCCTATAAGCGTTACGTAAAGAAAATGTTAATCCTTGTCTGAGTTTCATGAACGATATATTTTAGAAAGTTACTCCAAATACAAGGACGACAAAGAGCTCGTTGAACTAAACAACGATAAAATCTTCTAAATTAATTTTTTGGACTTTTACCAATTTTGTTTGAATAATGCATTTTATTGGGCAAAGAATGAAATAAAGGGTGATATGAAGGTTATCCATTTGATGTTCCAGGATTGAATTGAATTTATAACACTTTAAGAGAGTACTTTTAACAATATATTTCGTTCTAATAATAATTTCGTTCGCTTAAATTAAATGCGTCAAACATAAACATTTATTCTCTCCCTGGTTGCCAATCTTTTCCTTTCGTCAACAAATTCGTTCTATTTTTATATATTTATCATCTTAAATTGAAAAATTGTCAAATTGCCGGATGGAGAAATGAAATTATTGTAGCAATTATCTAGTAATTTAATCGTATCACTTACGCATGGACGCAAACGGGGGCTGGTGCCAATAACATACTCGCAATGCTGAACAGCTGTTACATAATAATTATATGAGATTTACAATTACATTTGATGAGGTCATACTCATGTTCAGTCACACCTAATTAGGCGATTATCTCGCATATATAAGCCACATCTGAATGCATTTTCATCAGTAAAACATGCTGAAAATATTCGTTGCCTTTTCTCTGTTTTGCGGAATATTCTCTGCGTTACTCGAAGAATTTGAAGTTTGTGAAAACAATGAAAATGTCTGCAATTACGGATTGAGTTGCGATAAAGTTTGCAAGGAAGATACCGAAGCTCCCGACTGTTTCAAGGTGATTTTCATATCATACACTATTTCACGATAACCATAAATTCTAGCAACATCTCTCTGTCAGACGAAGATGGAAGGAACACATTCTAGGAGCAAGAGCTCCGAGTTGTGAAGAAAACGGCGATTACAAAGCGCTCCAATGCGTTGGATCAGTATGTTACTGCTCAGACAAAAACGGAGTAGAGATCAGCGGATTCATAACGCCTATTCATTTGTCTGCCAATAAAAACTGCAGTAAATGTATTTTGTTCGTATTTGGTTGTTTTAATTTGTCATTTAGAATGTGCCAAAGAACGAGATGAGTACCTTAAATCACATCTGATTGGCCGATATTTCGGTTGCAACCATCTAGGTAATTACGAAAAGGCTCAATGTCACGGATCAGTGTGCTACTGTGCCGATGAGGATGGAAAGAAAGTTGAAGGATCCCAAACTGTTCATATCGTAGATTTTGATAAATTAAAATGTGATTAATAAAATATAAAATATAGTTAATTTTCAGTTTTGATTGTTCTATTTTAATTTTCTCACTTTCAATATTGTTTATCAACTCGAACCTTGACCTTTGATCTCATGAAGTTTGTACAAGAAATCCCTGCTTATCAAACTATAGACAAATATAAATTTGTAAGAACTTTTTTTGTGTTTCACTTATGATTTCTTTATAAGTGACAAAATATTTTCTACAAAATTTGAGTATGAATCAGATTTATTTAAGGTATTCACGAATTTTCGGCACAGCTTTTTTCAAGTGATTTCGATCATTACTTATTATTTAAAAAAACAGGAGAACAATTTATATATTTTATACAAACTCTTTTTCCTTATGGATATTAATTTTGCGCTTCTTGTTTTGATAAAGAGAGTTCAGGTTCAATGAATATTTCATGCGAGTTTCTTAATGGACCAAAGAGCGGAATCCCTTTGTCATGGGCTCGCATCATAAGTTTAGGTTTTAGGAAATTTTGGATTTTGATAAACAAGGAAAAATACGCAACAAATCCTTTCGAAGGTTTTATTAGGCAGCAATTAGAGTTATATTTATGTTACGATATTAGGAACGATCTCATTCAATTAAAACCATCCCTGGCCTAAAAGGTTTCATTTGAAGCATATGAAACCAGTTGAAATGTGGAGACAATAGACTGTCATGTTTAGTGTTATGCAAAACTTGAGTCTGTTTGCAACCCCGACTAGAATACTGGACGATTACATAGAGCTTCCTACGACTTTGTGTAACAATTTCAAAATCTAGTGTACCATACTAAGAAAGCATGGTGTTTGAACGGATTAAACGTTGTCCATCGCATTTTTGAGAATTTTTCGATGCCATCGTTGCATCACAACCTAACATGTAGAAGGAATGTAGGAGAAGTATGTTTTCATTATTCTTTGCCTATTAGAAGCTTAAGTTCAAATGAGTTTTCCGGTGGTTTGATTATTGATGAAGACATCTAGATCTCCAGGATATACTAGTGATCATTTCTCAACCAATTCTAATGCCTGCTAGCTAAATGTCGGCAGAGAACAAAATGTCTCAAGTTTGAACCATATTTTGTCCCCAGGAATAATATGCGTTTAGTTCTCAAATAACGAGTAATGTGTTGAGCCAAGTCCTGTTCATGTTTTTTAAAAATCATTTGCCTTAATGAATGATAGTTAATTTGATAGTTACAAAATTGTGTAATCAAAGTATGTGTCAAATTTAATGAGGATAAATTTATTGGGAATCAGATGGGAGACCGGATGCGGCTACATTTGTTACTTTCATGAATGAATGAGAACTACAGCTTAGCAGTGGAGGTCGTAAAAGAAGCGAGAAGTAAATTTCTGCAAATGAACAAGCAAAACGACTTTTCATTGATATTTTAATTTTATTTTATTGTTTTAAATTGTTTAATCTTTTGAGTTAATTAAATATCTTTATTGTTCATATCGTCCGTAATTTGATAATTATTAATATAAATTATGTTTGTACCTAACCTGATAATTAGCGGCCGGCTGTCAGTTCAGGTGTAATAGCCACATTAAGGAAAACTATAATTTATTGAAATTCAAAATGATCTCCGCATATGAATTTAATTAGGGAGGTTGAAGGAGTTTAGGAATAATTACAGCCAGAGATTTCCCCTCCTACCCTTTGAAATAATCTTTAAAGAATTTTTTTTAAAACATTCATTTATTTCTAATTTTATTATTTATTTGTATTTATTTTCAAATATTATTATTATTTTATTGTTATTATTATTATTAAATTTTTATGATTATTATTTGATTTTTATGATTATTATTTTTTATATTATTATTATTTTATTATTATTATTATTATTTTTATCATTATAATCATTTTTATAATTATTATTATTATATTATTATTATTTTATAATTATTATTTATATTATTATTTTTATTATTATTATTTTTAATATTTTTATTATTATTATTTATTATAATTATTTTTAATTATTATTATTTTTTATTATTATTTATTATTATAATTTATTATTATTTTATTTTATAATTATTATTTTTATTATTATTTTTATTATAATTTTTTTTTATTATTATTAATTATTATTATTTTTCTTATTTTTATTTTTCTTATTATTATTTATTATAATTATTATTATTATTATTTATTATTATTTATTATTATTATAATTATTTTTATTATTATTTTTTATTATTATTATTTTTATTATTATTATAATTTATTATTATTTTATTTTATTATTATTTTTGTGATTATTATTATTATTATTATTATTATTATTATTATTATTATTATTATTATTATTATTATTATTATTATTTATTATATTATTATTATTCTTTTGAAAATTTACGCTGCCTAAAAATAAATATTTTGATACTTTCTGGTTTAATGAAATCCTCAAACTGCCTTTCAGATATAATTTTTCGTTTTCCAATTTTTACAAAATTCATTTAAAGATAAAATTTATTAATCACATTTTAATTTATCAAAATCTACGATATGAACAGTTTGGGATCCTTCAACTTTCTTTCCATCCTCATCGGCACAGTAGCACACTGATCCGTGACATTGAGCCTTTTCGTAATTTCCCAGCTCACTGCACCTGAAAAATCGCCCTATCAGATGTTTCTTGTGATATTCATCTCGTTCTTTTGCACATTCTAAATGACAAATTAAAACAACCAAATACGAACAAAATACATTTACTGCAGTTTTTATTGGCAGACAAATGAATAGGCGTTATGAATCCGCTGATCTCTACTCCGTTTTTGTCTGAGCAGTAACATACTGATCCAACGCATTGGAGCGCTTTGTAATCGCCGTTTTCTTCACAACTCGGAGCTCTTGCTCCTAGAATGTGTTCCTTCCATCTTCGTCTGACAGCGAGATGTTGCTAGAATTTATGGTTATCGTGAAATAGTGTATGATATGAAAATCACCTTGAAACAGTCGGGAGCTTCGGTATCTTCCTTGCAAACTTTATCGCAACTCAATCCGTAATTGCAGACATTTTCATTGTTTTCACAAACTTCAAATTCTTCGAGTAACGCAGAGAATATTCCGCAAAACAGAGAAAAGGCAACGAATATTTTCAGCATGTTTTACTGATGAAAATGCATTCAGATGTGGCTTATATATGCGAGATAATCGCCTAATTAGGTGCGACTGAGCAGCAGTCGTTTATGTAACTGTTGAAATATATTTCAATAATTTCGTCGCTTATCAGCAGTTATTCTACCGAACAAAATTATGATCAACTTTCCTTTTCTCACCGTTATTGTGATTACATAGGCAAAAGTAGCAACCGCTTTGAACCAAATTTAATTGGTCATTTAGGATATATGGAATGCTTATATGTTTTTATGCACAGATTCTAAACTTCAGAAGCTAATTTCATTAAGTTTTATTAATCTTTCCTTATAAAAAGGGAGCCCATTTCATGCTAGTTTCTGTAAACGCGAATTAGTTCGATTTTCACGATGAATGGAAAATCTCTCCAACAGTATTTGCTAACTTCAAATCGTTTTAATAAAACATAAGTTTGGTTCAAATCTTTCTGCCAAAATTTCAACAACAAATGGTTAACAATTAATTGTCTAAGTTTTCAAAATATTCATTATTGCACCGTTGATATACTAATAATGCTTTCCTCAAACTATTGATTCGACTTTAAATCTGCTCATTGTTGGTTATCGTGTACCACATCAGCAGAACAAGCGAAAAATAAAAAATGGAAAATCAATAAAAACATTGATATTCAAAATAATAAGTAAAACAGCAAAATCAATTAAAATTTTAAAATAAATATTTATCGGGGTAAACGGGTATGGGCGGATGCTAAATGACGAGACGAATCCAGATATAATAAAATTCAATCGATTGGGGAGTTTTCCGGAAGGAAATATTTAATAAAAATAGAAATTAATTGGCTAATGAAAAGTCCGAGCCAACAGAAAACCCGAACAGTGTGAGAAATCTGGAACGTCAAAAAATTTTCTAATTACGGAAAACGAAATTGGTTGACGAAGAAAACCCGGGTTAAAAGAGAAACCCGCCACCAATATAATTATTGTAAACAAATGGAAGCCCCGGGAGCCCAGAAATAACTAATTTGGTTTTGGACAGAGAAATGTCGAAAATGCCAAAACCAATTTAGTTTGAGAGTGACTTGAGTTGCGATAGGAGTATAAAAGGAAAAGGAAAATCAACAAAATTGCCATTTGGTCGAAGAGAATATTTCAGAGAGCGGAATAAAGGAGGTAATAAACTTAAAGATAAATCAATCAGCCTAACAAATTGCGTACCAGACAAGGACATCTCCCTTTGGAAGACGTATCCCTACGTATTAAAATATTGTGAAATCGTGCATAGTAATTGTGTAGAGTATTGTGAATTGAATCGATATTTGTGAAGTTTGTAATATATAAATTGGAAATAAATCTTATTGTATTGGGCTACTTAAATCGATTCAATAAGGAGACCAAGGAGTCAGACCTAAACACCGACTTTCTATAAAAGGTATGATAGTAGACTGAATTAAGGATATTAAAGAACATTGATAAAAACAATAACAAAATAAATTACAAAAATAGTGTGAGAGTTGACAATTTGTCCGATTTGTGTGGTCGAATTTCATGTATAATTATTCACTGTAATTGATATTGCAAGGGCATTTGATAACTTTCTCTATATTTGTTTGAAATCGCAACTGATTATAGAGATAAACTATAGAGAGAAATCCAATGGAAAGGTCTCCATAAAAAAGCATAAAATGCCACGAGTTTAAAACTTAGTATTACAAAATGTAAAAATCTAAAATTTTATACACAAATGAATATTATTAACTTCTCTTTGTAAATTGGTAAGAAAAACCTTCCTGGCTAAAAAAATGCAAATGAAAATTTATCGCAATATTTTCAGAGTTTCCCGGGCGGTTTTTTAGAAATATTAAAACATTTTGTTTAAATAAAGTGTTTATCTATTTTTATTGTTTTTATATTTCCAAAAACAGTAACACTCTTGTCAGGGATAAATGAATGAAATTGAATGTTGTTTAAAATTGTAGAAGTCAGTTATCATTAAAACGCCATGAATTTAGGCTTTCGTTAAAAACAATAAACTATATTGCAATATTGTGAGGTTGGTTAATTGGCTTATATAATTGTATTATTATGAAGTTCGCTAATTAGAGGTTTTATAAGCTTAGTGATCACATTTGATTACAGTTATTAAGGCCTTGCGAATTGTAAATGTACGCAATACAAAGTATTTGTTGGGTTATAATAAAACATAAATAAAAATAATAAAATTTTCAAATTATCAAAATCAATTAAAGTTAATTAAAATTTTGAAAAAAGTAAAAATCAATATATTTCTGCGGGGAAAGTGGTAACCGGTGGAAAATTGATTTTCAAGACGAATAAAATGCTATTAGATTGAGATGAGGTACATTGAAGAGTCAGAAGCCCAAAAACAAATTAATTAATTAAATAAATTATTTACTGACGAGCCCATTAATCTAGGGCCGCTGAGCTGAACGTCAGCATAATGGGTTTCGAGTTTCCCGGGATTAGGAAATTGGGCAATAAATTGTCTGTACGGGAAAATTGGTTCCCTAGCACTAATCCAAATTAATGGGAACCCAAAAATTATAAAAGGAACTGACAACAAAATACGTTGCCAGTTGGTAGAAGACAAAATCTAACGAGTTGGAGAAACGATTTGAAAGCAGTAAACAGATAAAGAAGTTAATCAGATTGCAGTGACTTATTTCGTGATACCCCTTAGGGCGTGTACGAGAAGTAAACAATTGTATCTTGTGGTAAAGATTTGTGAATAAAGATTTCTTTGTTGGGATTTTATGTTATTGATTATTGAACACAAGGAGTCGGTTCGAGAGACATATTCATCGACGAATATTTATTATATCAACAAATTTAATACATTCAAAATTCCTATAGACTGAGCACTTTGAACATTAATTATAGGATTTAAAGATTTTATCAACAAAGCCTAAAAAGTTACTCGTTGCCAATAATTACTCAAAATTTTCATTTTTATATTGATATCAACAATACCTATTTTCTTATGCACACATTTCCTAAAATAATCAATAATTTTATAATAATGTTGATTTTTATATAGAAAGTCGGTGCTTAGGTCTGAATCCTTGTTGTCCTTATTTAATCAATTCAATTGTCCCAACACAATAAGATTTTATTCCAATTTATATATGTCATAACTTTATTCACAACTCTCACAAATATCAATTCAATTCACAATACTCTACACAATTACTCTGCACGATTTAACAAAATTCAATGCGTACGGATACGTCTTCCAAAGGGAGATGTCCTTGTCTGGTACGCAATTTTTTAGGCTGATTGATTTATCTTTAAGTTTATTACCTCCTTTATTCCGCTCTCTGAAATATTCTCTTCGACCAACTGGCAATTTTGTTGATTTTCCTTTTCCTTTTATACTCCTATCGCAACTCAAGTCACTCTCAAACTAAATTGGTTTTGGCATTTTCGACATTTCTCTGTCCAAAACCAAATTAGTTATTTCTGGGCTCCCGGGGCTTCCATTTGTTTACAATAATTATATTGGTGGCGGGTTTCTCTTTTAACCCGGGTTTTCTTCGTCAACCAATTTCGTTTTCCGTAATTAGAAAATTTTTTGACGTTCCAGATTTCTCACACTGTTCGGGTTTTCTGTTGGCTCGGACTTTTCATTAGCCAATTAATTTCTATTTTTATTAAATATTTCCTTCCGGAAAACTCCCCAATCGATTGAATTTTATTATATCTGGATTCGTCTCGTCATTTAGCATCCGCCCATACCCGTTTACCCCGATAAATATTTATTTTAAAATTTTAATTGATTTTGCTGTTTTACTTATTATTTTGAATATCAATGTTTTTATTGATTTTCCATTTTTTATTTTTCGCTTGTTCTGCTGATGTGGTACACGATAACCAACAATGAGCAGATATAAAGTCGAATCAATAGTTTGAGGAAAGCATTATTAGTATATCAACGGTGCAATAATGAATATTTTGAAAACTTAGACAATTAATTGTTAACCATTTGTTGTTGAAATTTTGGCAGAAAGATTTGAACCAAACTTATGTTTTATTAAAACGATTTGAAGTTAGCAAATACTGTTGGAGAGATTTTCCATTCATCGTGAAAATCGAACTAATTCGCGTTTACAGAAACTAGCATGAAATGGGCTCCCTTTTTATAAGGAAAGATTAATAAAACTTAATGAAATTAGCTTCTGAAGTTTAGAATCTGTACATAAAAACATATAAGCATTCCATATATCCTAAATGACCAATTAAATTTGGTTCAAAGCGGTTGCTACTTTTGCCTATGTAATCACAATAACGGTGAGAAAAGGAAAGTTGATCATAATTTTGTTCGGTAGAATAACTGCTGATAAGCGACGAAATTATTGAAATATATTTCAACAGTTACATAAACGACTGCTGCTCAG
This sequence comes from Schmidtea mediterranea, assembly GCA_022537955.1. NCBI lineage: Eukaryota > Metazoa > Platyhelminthes > Tricladida > Dugesiidae > Schmidtea > Schmidtea mediterranea. Next base: position 2,838,893 of record CM039682.1, read on the forward strand.
TCGCACCTAATTAGGCGATTATCTCGCACATATAAGCCACATCTGAATGCATTTTCATCAGTAAAACATGCTGAAAATATTCGTTGCCTTTTCTCTGTTTTGCGGAATATTCTCTGCGTTACTCGAAGAATTTGAAGTTTGTGAAAACAATGAAAATGTCTGCAATTACGGATTGAGTTGCGATAAAGTTTGCAAGGAAGATACCGAAGCTCCCGACTGTTTCAAGGTGATTTTCATATCATACACTATTTCACGATAACCATAAATTCTAGCAACATCTCGCTGTCAGACGAAGATGGAAGGAACACATTCTAGGAGCAAGAGCTCCGAGTTGTGAAGAAAACGGCGATTACAAAGCGCTCCAATGCGTTGGATCAGTATGTTACTGCTCAGACAAAAACGGAGTAGAGATCAGCGGATTCATAACGCCTATTCATTTGTCTGCCAATAAAAACTGCAGTAAATGTATTTTGTTCGTATTTGGTTGTTTTAATTTGTCATTTAGAATGTGCCAAAGAACGAGATGAATATCACAAGAAACATCTGATAGGGCGATTTTTCAGGTGCAGTGAGCTGGGAAATTACGAAAAGGCTCAATGTCACGGATCAGTGTGCTACTGTGCCGATGAGGATGGAAAGAAAGTTGAAGGATCCCAAACTGTTCATATCGTAGATTTTGATAAATTAAAATGTGATTAATAAATTTTATCTTTAAATGAATTTTGTAAAAATTGGAAAACGAAAAATTATATCTGAAAGGCAGTTTGAGGATTTCATTAAACCAGAAAGTATCAGAATATTTTTTTTAGGCAACGTAAATTTTCAAAAGAATAATAATAATATAATAAATAATAATAATAATAATAATAATAAAAATAATAATAATAAAAATAATAATAAAAATAAATAATAAAAATAATAATTATAAAAAATAATAATAATTAATAATAATAATAAATAATAATAATAAAAATAATAATTATAATAAATAATAATAAAAATAATAATAATAAAAATAATAATAATAAAAAAAATAAAAATAATAATAATAAAAAATAATAATAATTAATAATAATAATAATAAATAATAATAATAAAAATAATAATATTGATTTTACCCTTGTATTTAATATTTGTAAAAGTTTTATAAAAATATATTTCACCACATAAAAGAAAATAAACATAACGGAATAAGGATAATAATAACAAGGATAATAATGCTTATATAAATTACAGTTAGAAATTGTCTAGCACAAGAATTTGATTTGGGATTATTTTTCTACATGAATATCGACTCAATATTTACTCGGCCCTTTTCTATAGTTATTCGAGATGTCGAATGCATCCAATGGTCGTCCCTCGTCATCTTACACATCTAACACCGATTTCACCGTGACAACTGAACTTTTCGTTGTCATATTTATTTCTCTAAAGACCAAATCCAAATCTTGGAAGGAATAACTTATGTGGATTTCTTTATGTATTACGGTGAGAGTTATTTATTTATATGATTACGCTATTCATAATTTCCCGTTATTACAGACCCTTCTCTGACCACCACAACAAAGGTTTCCAAGGCAGCAGTCAGTCTCAAATATCAAAAGTTCTAAGTGGTTTTAAACAGTTATTTTGCAGTTTAAAAAAGTTCAAGTGTTTGTTTTGAACCTTAATTTGTTTGAATATATAAATTGAACTCGATATTTTTTTATCTCAGAGAGAATCTGCTGAAATATATCGTAAAACGAGTGTTTAGATTGCGGATTGTTAATTATTTTAAATAATTTATTGATAAATATTTCAAATATTGATAAATTATTTCAAATTCAAATAAATAAAATATATTGAAAATATTAAAGTTTATTAAATAATTAATAAAATAACTTATTTATTCAAAATCATAAATTTACTTGTTGAGAATTAATATAGATAAAATTCTGAAGAAATGGCATTGAGCATTTGGTTTATTGTGGGACACTTTGCAATAATTATTGTGGGATTGCGATAATTATTAACAACGGCAACAGTCAATGAAACGGAATGTAATACTTATTGTTCTCCCCATTGACTCTCCTAAATTCCTAAAGTAACTATGGAAACCCTTCACCAAATATGGATGAATCGATATTAAACTTATCATTTCATAAAATATCTAGTTCCCGAGAAATTTATATACAAATATCTGAATAATTCTCTTTGATTTCATATTTTCTCCAGTTATTTAATTATCAATTTTGGCATTCACGATTTATAAAATTATCAAAACTCATTTTTTCTTCATCTCTTACAGATATCAATTAACCATAGAATATATAATATGAAAATCAGACATGTTATAAATGATTTAATTATCAATCATAAAATTAACAACTTTAAATATTTTCTAAAAACAATTTGCTGTTAATAATTTCAACATTAAAGCAATTCGCAAATATTGAAACAGATAATTAAATCAAATCTTTCACTTTTTTATATAACTAAATAAACAAGTAAATTATTTGTAAAACCTACTTTTAACTTGTGCAACTATTTCCTATTTATTATAAATTATTTTGAAATTTATTTCATTAAAAATTAATTTATAGCACTCCATCAACATCTTATAAATAAAATTATTAGTATTTTTGAATAAATCATCAACGGTCAAATATAAAAAATGTTACACCCAAAATACAATTGGCGTTTTTCAATTATTAGTATTTTATTAATGTAAAACAAATTTTTAAAATTAAACAGAAATCTTAACCTCTTATTCACTATAGACACCATCAATATGCTCCGTGCCATGAATTTATACAAGTAAAAATTCTATTGGAACACGTACAATGCAAAGTATTCTAACTTACTTTCATCATTATAAATTGGCTAAAGAACTAAATTATTTTAAAATATAAATATTGGAAATGAGAGTTCCTTGTTATAATAAATAGTCTATTTTTAGTAACAATGTTTTCAAATTATTTGAATAACCAATTTACGAATTTCACATGCATTGTTACGCTAATATGCTTTCTTAAACTATAAATGAAAGAAGTAAAGTATGTGATTAAAACACTAATAAATAAAATTTGGATAATTATTTGAATGCCGAATTTATTGATTCATACCGAAAAATTATTCAATAATCAATTGTGACTGATTCATTACAATTAAATTATATTCATTATTTTTTAATAGAAAAGAAAGAATCTCATTTATTAATATTAAACAATCCTGGGACCCAGTATGAACGCCCGCTATAATCATCAATCCATGCGATTCCTTCTTTAATTAAATATTCAACTGCTTGTTGTGATCTTTCTTCGTTCCAATTAAGCTTTTCTGAACACAAAGCAATATCTATTCGGCCATTTTGATCTTGAGCAAATTTCAACAAATTAGTCTGATCCATATTCAATTCACCAGGCACTGATTGAACCAATTGTCGACCTCGAGATAATGTGATTAAAGAAAATCCATTTCCAAGAATTTTAATGGATTTAATAGATCTGATAACATCATCTTTACAAATCGTTTCTATTTCCATTTTACTGCGGGTTTTATTCAACTTTGTTACTAATTCGTCAAGATCCATCAATCCACCGTTATATTTAGATGTTGCCATAGTAATTTCAATTACCCGAATAGCTATATGGTAATAAAAATCACCAACACCTAGCATTTCTGCCCAAAAGCCTTTGCTTGACGCTAATGGATCAACTCCTATGGATGAGCACATGGATTGAAATTGAGAACGAAATTCTGGATTCTTTCTAATTTCGTTCTTATGCTTGACAGCAAATTCTTCTAAATGCATTTTGAAAGATTCAAACTGCTTAACCAAGCTAGAAAAATTTAACTCTGCAATTTCATTGCCCTTACTCTTGTATCTTGCCGCTGCTGCTTCTTTGTTTTTTATAGCAGCTATACCTACATTTCTACGCATTTATATGTATAATACGTTGTAACAAAATTATTATCAATAAGGGAATATATTTTTTGAATATGTTGTTAAAAATAATACAATTTTGATAATTTTAAACAAATAATATATTCTTGTACTAAAATTTCTAGTTTTCATTTTAGAAGCAAGAATAAAATTATTTTTTATAATTGGTTCACATATATTTATTTAAAATTCAGTGACGTAAATTTTAGGGGAGATATTTGTTAAAAATAAAAATCATCATAAATGCTATAAAAGTGATATTTTATTCTTAAAATCAAGACACACTTCAGTGCAATTTGGTCATCTTTGTGAGATACGAATTACAAAATTAGCGTTTTGTTGGCGATAGTACGTTTATTTCATACTAGAAATAACATTCTACTGGAGGATTTTGCTAACCATAAAAATTTTTATTTTATATACGATAAAATAAACTAACGAAGTTCATTACATTCCGAAGTGATAACATTATATATCGTTGATTAGAATCGTTGTCTAACATCGAAACCAACTAGCGAATCAGTACTTGCAAAAATTTGGTTTTCCCACTGTTGAATTATTATTGTAAAATACAAATAACATTTTTCATAGCAAAATAAATTTTAATAATTAATAAAATGTACCATGAAAACCCAATTCGTACTTCATTTCCTTTTAGTATATGAAAGATAAAAATGTCCAAAATAAAAAAATTTAGAACAGCAGAAATATATTTATTACAAAGCTCTTCTTTATTCAAAATTTATACCGGTCTGGATAATTTGGGAGACTGGAATTCTTCACCGATGTCAATTTGAGAAAATGATCGCTTTTTGAGTAATGCTTCTTTATGCTCAATTGACTTTTGTAAAGAATTTCGATTTTTCAATTTTGGTTTACTTCTAAGTTGAGGTGCAGTTAAAGAAAATTTTTCCATTTGACTAACATTTAATTTATTGGGAGGAGTTACATTTACACTATAAGGTAAAATATCATCAGAAAACTCTTTGAAATTAATTTCATTGGAAACTAGAACTAATTTAATTTCTTGAAATGGGATTCTTTTAGAATTTCTTTGTAATTGATATGGAAGCTTAGAGACAGAGAAACTGGTACATACAGGATTTATACAATCTTTAGGTAAACATAATTTTTCTATGTGATCACAAATAGGTGTTAAATTTTCTTTATTAATTTCTTCTTTGTCTAAAATTAATTTTGAAAACATAAGACGTTTTATATCATGATTTTATTACTGATTTATGCTATATAAAATATAAAATTTACCAATATTCATTTTAAAAATGTAACATAAATAACATATTTAAACAGTATGATTATAATTGATATCTAATTTACAAATATTAAATTCAATTTTCATAATAGAATGCAAATCAAAATGTTTAGACAGCTTCATTAAATAAGAAAAAATCTTTGGAATTAATATAAAAAACCTTAATTAGCACAAGTTCAACATCATTTTGATATTTCTTGAAAATAGGAGGTAAATATAAAATAAAGAAATTGTTGGGCCAGAACATAAACGGCCTTGATAAGTGTTTAAATGGATCAGAAACACACACGCAGATACAACACGCAATTTAAAATAAACCTGAAAAACACCAAATAAACCCTATAAAATCTAAGAAATAAAAGAATTAAATATAAAATTATAAACATAAAAATAAAATAAAATAATAACAAAATGCACCAAGATCCGCACGATACCTACACAAATACAACAAGAAAACACGACAAATTCGACGAAATTAGAAAAATCAATTAAAGTTCATTAAAGTAGAATTTAAATTGAAAAATTGAATTAGCAATAATTCAATAAAAAAATTTTAAATAAAAAATTATAAAAATAAATCAAGAAATATAAAAATTAAAAAATAGAATTTGCTAGAAAAGAACAAGGTCGAATTTTGTTTTACTGCATCAAATTTTACACGTCACACAATTAGGTATAAATACTGATCCATTTTCACATTTAAAAACCATTTTTCAAAAATTGTGAAATTTTTCTTAAAACCATTTTAATCGTTTTCGGAAAAACACATTTTTCCAGAACATTCTGTTGAACTACTTAAAACTATTTTTCAAAGAGAACCGTTTTAAAACTGTTAGAATCGTCTTGAAGATTTTCAATCATTTATCAACTAGTGTATTCAATCGAACTTTTTAGGTGAGAACCAGTTATGTTGGAACCCTCTTTCCACATCACGACCTTGCATCTCATTTGGAGCTCTGCTCGGCGTCGATGTGGGGAGAGAGGTATTTATGCTATTTTATGTTCGATTTTATTTTGATGTTTTATGGAATGGTCAAAGGGGTAATTTGTTTGTTCATGATTAATAAATTTTATTGATATGAATAACTTAAATTATATATCTTTATAAATTATAAACCGTAAATGTCGAAATTTTTCCGGCCCACAGCCGAAACATCACGCAAGTTAGTAAAATCAACATAGTGCAGATGCATGTAAGTGCGTGGAAGATCGCCAATGATATGCACCCGTGAAGACTCAGCGTGCGCAACGCAGCGGTCGGATCGTAACTATTTACCCCTATAGCTGAAGCGAGAAATAAGGAAGAAGCCTCTGGCTGCTTCCTCGTTTCTCAATTCTGTAAAATCGACCTAAAATTATCGTACAAACGGCTTAAAATCACCACACCGAGTAGTCCAGTGGGCACTCAATAACTATAATATAAACATACTATGCCTTAAGATCAATTAAAGGAAAAAGGGTACGGGGGTAACGTAAATTGAGATTGCTGATGTAACCACTTCTGTATGAATTTAATAAAGATATTATTAATAGAAGTAAAATGTATTTAATAAAGATATTATTAATAAAATGAATTTAATAAACATATTATTAATAGAAGTAAAATGAATTTAATAAAGATATTATTAATAGAAGTAAAATGTATTTAATAAAGATATTATTAATAGAATGAATTTAATAAACATATTATCAATAGAAGTAAAATGAATTTAATAAAGATATGGTTAATAGAAATAAAGTAAATTTAACAAAGTTAGGATGAAATAAAACGAATAAAGTTACGATTAAGATGAATTTAAGGAAGTCATGATTGATAAAATGAATTCAATAAAGTTACGATTCATAAAATGAATAAGGTTATGATTGAAAGGAAATGAAAGAAATTTAGTAAAGGTATAAAACGAATTCAATAGAGTTCTGATCAATAGGAAATGAAAGAAATCAAATAAAGCTAGGATTAGTATGAAATAAAATGAAATTATGAAAAATGAATTTAATGAAATTAGGATTAATAAGAAATAAAATGAATTAAATGAAATTATGGTTAATATGAAATAAAATCTCAACGGTAAAGCGATTTAATATGATATAAAAGAAAATCTTAATTGTAATTGGTAAAGTTTACTAAAGAATAAAACATTGTTATAAGAAAAAATTAAATAAAATTTTTGATTAATGAAAATAAAATCTTGTTGATAAAGTAAGTAACGTAGATAACTGAGACGAAAATCAAATTTTATTTGTTAAACCATTATAGAAAATAAAAAACCGTACCTATTAGAATTAACCCCAAATCAAGGTCATGTCGGTGAGATAAATAAAAGTTACGATCAATAATTAAAATCCAATAGTATAGTGGAATAAATGGAAACCATCAATTCGAATTAACAATAAAATTGGAACATTAACTAGATAAGGTTCGACAAGTTAGGGCTGTGACGTAGTTGATTTAAAAATTTACCAATAAATCAGACTCATAAATTAATTGAGATCTTTAACGACTAATAAATGATGAATTTGACAGAGAGTGTTAACATAAATCGAATGAATAGGGTGGGGATTGAACCAAAATACGATCGAATTGAGTAGCAAGACGAATGTAATAACCACTGGGTGTCTGAGAATGAATAGATAAGTCTCGACCCGAGTAATTGTATAATGCGAATAGTTTCCTCCATCCACTTCTTCATGAGGAAGATAAAATGATATCACAATTATCGGAGAAAAACCCCATCCGAGAGAGCGAATAAATTCCAAAAATTATGGGATCCCCAAACACGACGACGAATGGCGAATATGCTCATACACCGAATTTTCTGAGAGAGACCGTTAAAATTCCGAGACGATGGAATTCGTTAGGCGGCTCAATTTACGTCTCGAATTAATTAATTCATACACGCCGTCCGGTCGATAAAATAAACACAGCAGTGACCGATATTTTAAGCTCAAGTCAATCTTAGAAATTTGTTTATTTTATAAATTCCGAATTCTCAAGTCACTCGAATTAAATTCAAAAAATTATAAAACCATCAGGGTCCTGAAAACACTTCAATCAGAAACAAATTAAAATTAACAATAACATACAAACATCAAGATTTAAACTAATACCTTCTAAATACCTTAAATGAAGATCCTATGAATTTCACAAAGTAGTTGACCTGTCTTACCCTAAATTGTTTTGAGTGTGGGTTTATTCCTCACTGATAAATAGAGCCTAGGAAAACCTCAATGTTAGTCGCTAGATGCACCAAATTTGGACCCACCTAGACATTCTTTAACGAATATAGTAAAGACCCTATTCCCCACACTATTATTATTCATAGTTTAAATCTCAATTGTTACAGAACATGTCCACAAGTCAGATCACCTCTCAGTCAACGGGAAAGAGACGCTCAAGAATGCTGTTACGATCCACCGACGAAATAGAAAGACCCGGTCACAGTGGCCATATTCTATTCCTCGGAAAGCACGAGCTCCGAGTAGAGACCCTCTCGAACCAGTAAGACAAGAATACCCAGCCGCTGAAATCTTCGCACATGCGCAGGAGCTCCTCACCCATTGGGAGCGGGTGCAAGAGCAGGTGGACTTACAAGTAGTCAAGGCAAGGATGTACCTTGCAGATGTGCTGGATGACATCCTTGCTGGGCGGATCGCCGTCGCCCATCCACCTTGTCCGATTCGGGACACTAGGCGTCCATACACAGTAGAGGCTCTCAAAAGAAGCCTGGAAAGATTCTGCCCGGATGAATAAACTGACGAACGAGACATTATAGTGATTAAATAGCAATAAAAATTAGAACCGTGTGAATTTCTTTTCGTATATAGCTGAAAATGAATGTTGAGTTGTTTGAAAGATTTTTTTTTTGTTTAAAATTATTTAGGCTGACTATAAATTGACGAGTAAAAATCCCCTTAATTTCAGTAATGGCTTCTCTACGGATCTTGCAGACAGAATTAGATCGCGCGAGACAGGCGAATGCCGAATTACTTAATCAAGTCCTACAACTAACCCGTGAAATGCAACAGATCAAAGCGACGTGCTTAGATCCTAAACGAACCAAAGTCCTATACCAACGACTTACCGCAGCTCAAAAAGGCTGGGCCGAAGAACGCCAGCTCAATCGGAGTTTGCGAACGCAGGTCAGGGGGCTAGAAGTCGCACTAGCTGTATGTCGAGAAGGTGAAGCGGTCACCTACCCGCTCATCTTCGCCCCAACTCAAATGCCACAACCAGCAGTTAAGACAGCAGAGCAACCCACCGCCACCAACAATCGTCGACCGGGACGCAAGGAACGTGCCCGACGTCGAGCAGCTCAACTCCAAAATGCCAAACCATAGATATTTATCATGTGATTTGATTTAATAGAGTAGTTTAGCCTTAGTTGAGTCGTTTTCTTTTGAAACTACATACCAATACGGTCGTAAGTAACCCTATTACGTCTCAGTTTTCCACAGGCAATTAAGCACTAACCATGAACAATTATTTATGAGGGACAGAGCAAAGCGAGCATAGGTCTTCTATCGACAGCTCGTGAACCCGAGGTTTGTCCGAGCAATTACAGTACTAGCCAATGGTATTCAATTTTTGCGGACAATCCACCACTTGAACACATTTCCAACGTTGCTTAGCAACGGGTGCCAAGTGGAGTAGCATCATTTTGTATGGCGTTACTAGGGTCGCCAGGAAGATAAGCAAGATCTGAAACCCTGTAACCCACCATACAAATTTGGGGGCTCAGCCGGGATAAAGCTTTGTTAATTGGAAAAAGCAAAATAACCAAGTCAAGAAACCACAGAGAGTCTGTCAGTACACCCTCAGCCGGGATAAAGCTTTGTTAATTGGAAAAAGCAAAATAACCAAGTCAAGAAACCACAGAGAGTCTGTCAGTACACCCTCAGCCGGGATAAAGCTTTGTTAATTGGAAAAAGCAAAATAACCAAGTCAAGAAACCACAGAGAGTCTGTCAGTACACCCTCAGCCGGAATAAAGCTTTGTTAATTGGAAAAAGCAAAATAACCAAGTCAAGAAACCACAGAGAGTCTGTCAGTACACCCTCAGCCGGGATTGAATGATTGTTTTTGCGAAAAACCAAAGGAAAATATAGACATAGGCTTAAGGTTTGAATTGAAAATGTCGAGACGACATTTTGCCGAACCCCGGGGGGATGAAATATGATTGTAAAGATTGATGGGAAATAGTAAAGACCGATGAAAAACGAACAACCCGACTACAAATTAAGACGCCAAGACACTCAACATCCATCAATACTTGACGACATGACACCCTTGTAAGACACCAACAACAATGACAAGACGCATAAGTAATTAAAAGGGCAAAATTCGGGATAAAATGAAATGGGGTAAGTAAGGGGGGTAATGATAAACAAGAGAAAGCAACCGAACCCAACAAGAGGACGCCAACGGTAATAGAATAAAGCACAACAGGTAATGATTAAAATAGTGATAGATAAAATGAAGCAAAATATATTAAAGAGGTGAATGAATTTAGTTAATTAGTATTTAGATAAATTTAAAGGGTAATTTGATAATTTTAGATGGAACCAGCAAAAATTATAGGAAAACTAAAGGGGATTCTAAACATCGAAAATGACAATCTTGAGGAACTAATTAATAAACAAAAGTTAATTAAACGAGCTAAAGAGGATATATCAGCAATCTCTAACCTGTACTCCGATGAACATTGCATATTAATAAAACTGATCGATATTGATAAAGATGTAACTACTGAGAGAATATATGAAATTCTATCTATGAGATTGGAGATAACCAAATTTGGGAAAAGCTGGTACAAGTTAATGGAAAAAGTCAAGAATATTGAAGACGAGATCACAACAACAATGAAAGAGCAAACTAAGGCTTATGTGGAATGTTATACGTGCAAAACAGAGGAAGCACGAGTAATGGTGATACCTTGCGGACACCTGAGTTATTGTTATGGATGCGCACAAGAGTCGCACTGTATGTTATGCCAGCGAAAGATAAAGGAAAGACTAACGGTTTACTTCCCATGAATTGTTATGATGAAATGAAATAAATGTGTATTATTTGAATTATTATTAGACGATAGAATAAATATAAAAGAAATATGCAATGTTTATAAATAATAAAATAACCCGACAACGATAAACAATGGTAATAGACCAAAAACGTAAAAGCCGAATTAGGGAAATAATCAAAACACATGCACAGAGACACAAAATATTGGACGGAAAAATTTCGACAACCGAGTTTTCCTAGTGTAGAATTCTTTTTGTCTTATTGATATTATATTTATTGATATTATATTGAGATAGGACGAGGAAAAATGGTTAAACCTGAGCTATCTAATGATAGTACGCTCACCCAAGGGAAACCCTGATCAACCCTACTGAGAAAGGAACTGGTAGGCCAAGTCGCGTATGTCAGCAAGTAACCGGCGAGAGATTGATCACCTCTTTTGGGAGCTTGTTGATGCGATTACCACAAATTTTGAAGGGGGGAAGTGAAGAGATAGACCGAGAGGTGAGAGAAAGAGTGCGCACGGAACAGAATAAATAGTTAGAGTAAAGGTACCTAGAGATGACTTCTTTTTTCCCTAGCTGGTGGTGAGGCACCAGAGGACAGCTACGGACTGTCGTGCTCAGGTTGTTATCAGCCAAGGGACTGATGACGCTGGGCCGTTCGATACAAAAACCCGGATCACACACCGAGTATCGGACGATTCTTTTTTCGCTGGGAGGCACTCGATACAACAACCCGGATCCCACACCGAGTATCGGGGCCAAACGGTAGGTGAGATGTGAACTAACCGGTAAATGGTTCATACTCAAAATGTCCTACTAAAGCCAGATGAGAGCGCTCGAATTGAGCCGAGAAATCTGATGGATGGAGCGGGCAGAGATTTGATAGTTTATTCCCCGCTCCCACTTTTGAGCACTTCCTTTTCTTTTCACTATTCGGGAAATCAAGTAAACCGCTTTGGAACTTGATTGAACGTCTAGGCATTTCCATACTTTTATATTCTTCGAGGTACACAACCCGGATCCCACACCGAGTACCGAGGGAATGTTTTTTTATTGCCCAGCGAGGAGTTTGGTACAATAACCCGGATCCCACACCGAGTACCAAATATCCGAATGGCGGTGAGTAAAGCGTAACCGGAAGAATGCGCGGCCAAAAGACGCCATGGCTTGGGAGTCAGTGTGAGGCCTCAAACATACCCAAAAGTCACTGATTGAGCTCAAGTCTGATATAAGAGATAATATGAAATAGAGGGCCGGATGATTATAATCAGATACTTGAGGCAATAAAGGGCTGGATGATTATAATCAGATACTTGAGGCAATAGAGGGCCGGATGATCATGATCAGATACTTGAGGCAATAGAGGGCTGGATGATCATGATCAGATACTTGAGGCAATAAAGGGCTGGATGATTATAATCAGATACTTGAGGCAATAGAGGGCCGGATGATTATGATCAGATACTGGAGGCCATAGAGTACCAGATAAGATATGATATGAGTAAAGATGAAATATGGTTATGAATAGATATTAAGGTCACAGATGACCAGTAAAAGAGTTAAAGCCGAAGGCCGAAGAGCCAACGGAAATCATAGAGGGCATAGAGCGCTAGCGATTGAGGATTAAGTAAATGAATTTCTTGGGAGACATAGGAAAAACAATTAATGGAATGAATGAAAGTATGATGAGTATTGATATTATGATATAGATAATTGATACGACTATATAGATAACTGATAAGACTATATAGATAATTGATACGAGATTAATAGATAATTATTACGAGGTATAGATAATTAAAAATGGACTTAAAATGAGGGGGGTGAGTCAGATAAAGAAGACCACCACGATAAATGCGAACAGGGGATGATAACAGAGATAGTATGGTAAACGGAGGAGAAATTAGTATAGAGTATAGAATATTGGAGTGTTATTTATTTTTAGGAATCGATAGTCAAGCAAAGCAATCCAAGTCAAGTACAAAGCAAAGCAAAAGAGAAAATTTCAGAGCTAACGACAAAACAAGCGATAACAAAGGAATTTGAATAAACGAGCAGAAAAGATTTTGGAAAACGTCAGAGTAGTTACGAGCAAATAAGCAACCAGAAGTTTCAAAGCAACCAAAGAAGTCTCAAAGCAACCAAAGCAAGAGAAGAGAAACCAGTCAAGCAGACGAATAACCGTAAACATTGATAACATCAGTAACCACACGAGAAGCAAAAGCCAAGAGAATAAAGAAAAAAGTTTATTAAAAGAGGAAGAAAAGAAAAAAGTTCGCAACAGTAGAAGTGTCAACACTAAAGTATCAACTGTAACCGGAACAGGCACAGATAGCGGATTGACCGATTTTGAATTTAATAGCAGCGAGGAGAACGAATTACGTAATATCGAAAATCAATTGACAACGATAGAATCAGTGAACGAAGAAGATCTGGACAACAATCCAAACATGACGACTTCAATAAACTCTTCAATTCCGGATGCAAATACAATGATAATGTGATGACAGGAGAATTCAGAGAAAAGTTTAGAGGAGAACCGTTTGACGGTAGTCTCAACAAATTGGATACATTCATAAAGGAATTCGAAGTGTATAAAAATATCTGTCACTGGACAGATCAAAAAGTAAAAGAGCGACTACCCTTGTATCTGAAAGGGAGCGCACAAGATGTATTTGTAGAAGAAGCAAGAGATGTAACAAAATTGACAACGTGGACAGAGATTAAAGAGTTCTTAATAAAGATATTCGGAATAGAGAAAAAGGGGAATAGGAAGATACTAGACTTCCTACATCGAAAACAAAGACGAGATGAATCAAATGCAGTGTACGCATGCGAATTAAAGAAATTGTGTAAAGAAGCCTTCGGAGAAACAGATTTGCCCGAAGATAAAATGGTAGACGTCTTCATAAGAGGAATCAAAAGAGAAGACATACGAGCCAACCTTGGATGTTTGGCACCAGAAACGTTAGATAAAGCAGTAGCAATCGCAAACAGATGTGAAGCCCATCTAGGACTGGGATATCAAGTGGCAGTCTTGGCCACAGAACCAACAACATCAACAGTCAATGCCAACAATCAAAACAACAATACCAATCCAGCTATGAATCAATTCATTCCAAGAGCACAGCAGATGTTCAAGCCACCAGCAACGAGAAATCCGGAGGATAGAGGTAATAACCAAGTAAGTTATAATAATAATTTCAGGAACAATCCAAATACAAATGAAAAATGCTCCATATGCCAAAGAATAGGACATCGGTCAGAGAATTGTTTCCGAAACTACACTTGTCAAAAATGTGGTAGACGAGGGCATACTGAGAAAATATGTAGACAACCTATTAACAAAGCATGTTACAATTGTGGACAACAAGGACATTTTGCAAGGCAATGTAGCATAAGACGAGAACCAAACCAGTCAAGATTAAACAACTCTATGGGAAACCCACAGATTAACGTGATGCAAGAGATAGACATGTTACGAGAAACATTACAACGAATGCCCATGGAATTAAAAGAGATGATGCAACAGATGCCCACCAATATACAACAACAACGAATCAATGTAATGAGAAGCAATGAGGAGATTCAAGAGCTGCGAACTAGGGAATATCAAGAGCAACAACAAGCTGAATGGCAAAGACTACAAACAGAGGAAGCTCAGGAAATCCAGCAAAGATGGGAAAATCGAAAACAAACCCCGAAAAGAATTAATATGATGAGAATGGAAATTCCAGATGAAATTCACACTGCGGAGCAGTGTGTTGAGAACGAAGGGGGAGGAAATATGATAACTGATAACGAGAAAACAGTTGAATTAAATACGATGGAGAAAATAGAGGCCATCAAAGAATTTACAGAAGAGGAAAAACAGAGACGTCGACAACTAAAAGAAATGACAACTGAGAAATCAGACGAACCAGAAACGCAAGAGAGTAATCGAGCAGAGATGATGATAACGGAAGATCAAAACGAGAACGAGGGAACACTAATGTACGAGATAGACGAACTCGAAAACGAAATTATGACACAAACAATAGAGAGTACACTCGAGAAAATAAAGCAAGAGGAAGCTTTAGAACAAGAGGAGGATCAACTAAAAGAAAAAGAAGCAATCCTGAAACAAGAGAAAGCGGAACTAAAAAAGAAGGCATTAATATTAAAAATAGACGGAGCGCTAAAACATTTAGAACAAGAGCAAGCACTAGATCAAAAAATAGAAGTGATGACAAAGAAAGTGCTATCTCAAGAAATGGAGGAGCAAAAATTAGAACTACAAAGAGATGAGCAGGAAGCATCAACGTCACAAGGAAAAGAAAAGATATTAGAACCAATAATAACAAAAAATCGAATCCAGAGGGTACTGCTACAAAAAATAGAAACAAGAATCAGAAAAGAAAAGCCCACGTGGAGTAAAGCTCAAATCGAGAATAAAATAAAAGAGATATGGTTCCAAATAAAAGGGCCAACAAAGATAATGAAAGAGGAGGAACAACCACACATTAATATGTTGAGACAAATACCAGACGATCAAACAGACGAAGATGAAAGCGAGATAAGCAGTCTGGGCGGAGAAATATTTCAATCATGCGAGGAAAATAAACCATATAAAGATGAATCAAAATCCGAATTAGAGGAAATGGAAACGAACGTGCCAAGAGAAGATGAAACTGAGATATTAAAAGAAATCAACGAGATCGTAGAAGAAGTAGACCGAAACCAAATGTTCTTAAACCTCAGAGATACAACCGCATACAGCAGAATAATGAAATTAATTGCGAAAGGACATCAACGGGATAACGGTACATTCACGGCATCATGGAAAGATATGATAAGAAAGTACCAAGAGAATCTGAAAGAATATGATAGAGAAGAGTATCAGGTAATTATTGATTTTTCCAGAAATACCGAGACAGATAATAGCAACAAGAGGCGAAAGTACCAACGAGTTATACGATTGGGTAGTGAAAAAGCTAGGACCCAGTTATAAAAATAAACCTTTATATTATCAAGGAAGGAAAATAAAGCGAGATAACACCTAGCGGATGCTCTAATATGGCCAAAAGGAATAAATGTGGTAACATTAAACAAAAATGAAACCGAAGAAACGACAGCGGAAATATGGCAGAAAATTCAGATATTGTACAACAAAGAAATAAAACCTGGATTAGAAAAAGAGAGACAAAAGATAATGAGGCAAAACCAGATAAAAATGACAGAACAAGCAATAGACCAGGCTAGAAAATATATTAATCGATTATCGTTAACTAGACCGATTTCAATGAAAATATTCGTAGAAGCTGTACGAGACACAGACATTATGAGATTTGACAATGAGAGAACAGATGAGTTGATAGCCAAATACGGAGAACATCAAAGAGATATGAGAGGAGATGAACCAATAAAGATAAGAATAAAGCTACCAAATGATGAAATAAAAGAAATACTAGTAGATCCTGATTGTCAAATGCACGAATTATACCGACGGATAAATCGAGAAATTATCCAACCAATAATCGAAAATAGTGACGACGGTATGGTGGAGGACGTGGCAATAATGTATCACAAACGACAAATAAGTCAGCGAGAACGAACCCCGATATACGAATTAGGTATATGGGAGGACGGACAAACCATTAATATCATAGCCATGGATGAACCAGAGAGAAAAAATACAACAAAAAGGGAACAACAGATCCAAGAATTTCAAGAGGAAATGAAAAGAAAGATGGACCAAATACTAACCATCTACCAGTTATGGAGACAAGATGCGAAATTAAGCACAAAATTACAACCAATAGACGACTCAAGATGCCGATCAACACCCTGGAAAAAGGTGTATGATGAACAGACGAAAGAGTGGAAATGGAAAATGGAGAAAACTGAACCAAAATGGAGAAAATATATACCAGGGGAAGCGCCAGAAGAGGCAGCCAATGAAACAACCTTGGAACTATATGAAGATGAACCATATGAAAATTTACCAGAGGAAATGATAAACGAAATGGAATGGCAACCAGAAGAAGACGAGGAAATAAACGATAGAGCTCGACTAGCCCCATACACATGGAAGATAGGTGGATGGGCTGAAAAAGTAAAATCGGCTGAAGAAGAGAAAATCATCGGTATCACAAGTCACCAATTCTATACAGAGATCGGAGGATACCGGATGAAAGTGAGAGTGTACCCAAACGGAGACGGGGTAGGAAAAGGAACACATCTATCAGTGTATTTTCTATTAGCAAGAGGCAGATATGACGGTAAATTAGAATGGCCATTTAATCGAAAAGTCACGATTTCAATCGCTAAACCCGGAAAATGGGAAGAGCGACACAGCGAAAAATTGGGAGTAGACCCAAGATCTATGATAAGTCGAAAGCCAAAATCCACTGAAAATGTTGCGGGAGGAGTACCACAATTTCTGTTGAAAAAATATGTAACACCTCAATTCGTAAAAGATGATACGATATACATCACGATCGAAGTAGAAACAGAACGAGAAATGAAATTGCGAATCCAACAAGAACAAGCGAGACCGCGAATCAGTGTACTCGAAAAACGAATACCAGGAACAAAATACTTGCCCACAGATATAGACGACCCTGTGGAGGAAGGATTAACAAGATTAACGGAAACGCAAAAATGTAGAGAATTAGCAGCGATATTGAGAACCGGAGCAAAGAATCAAAGACGAACTGTAACAGAGTTAGCAAATTGGATAATCGATTCTTGTAGCAGAATAGAGAATCTGCGAAACATAGTAAAGGAAATAGAGGAGTATCGGAGAATGTATGCGTGGTACCCAGAACAGTTTCGAGAAATTATCCGAAAATGGAAACACACTGAATGGGCAGCCGAAACCATAGAGAAGTATACTTTAAAAATTATGATGCCAGATTTCGAACCAATCGAAAGAGAATTTTATATCACTGCCAAGGTGAGTGAAGTGAAAAAGAGAATACCGTATGAACCGCCATTTCATTTACAATACCAAGGACGATCATTAGACGACGATCTCGAAATCGGAGTTACGCAAATGCAATTGGGATTAATAAATGTATTAACAGTAGCAAAGATCGCGGGTAGAGAACTCAATAAAAGAGAAACCAGAACGAAAACGCCAATAGGACGACAAGAAAGTCTAAATACGCCAGAAGTTCCCACCTGCAGCAGATGAGGTAATCGTTATCACAACAGGAGATGAAGAGATATTAAATGATCTAAATGATATTGTGGACGAGGAAACAACCCGGAGAATACCGGAATCAAGAGATTTGTTTATGACAGAAGATGAAAACGATCTGATAACAGATGAACCAGACGAGCTAGTTATGTGGTCAAAGACAGCCAGTCGAAATTATAGAGCAGATACCGAAGAGGAAAATAAAAAGAAAGAGAGAAGACGCCGAAGCTCGACAGGAGACGAATGGGATAATTGGATAAATGAACGAGGAGCTACAACATCCAAAGAAACAACAGGCGAACAACCCAAACGAAAAGAAACAGGTACGGCAATGGAAAAGAAAATCCAGAGGACGACAAAAATTGATAAACCAGCTCCAGAAAGGAAAACTAAAGAACAATGCAGATGGATCAACTGACAGCGAAATTAAACAAGCTTAGCCAAGTAACGAAGCAGTTACAGGGAAAACTGAAAGGCCAAGAACAAGGAGCAAAGTGGATCAATAGATTGATAACTGATATGCTGGGATTAGCAAATCCAGAAATAAAGAGAAATTTGAAACCAATAATATCGGAGCAGAAGCGAAACAGCTTTGGCAGCAATAAAGCCATAATAAATAAAATCATGGACACAAGGTACGAACCACAACCAGAATCCAGAGGAATTACTGTTGATAATAAATCATTTAACAAAGAGATCAGACGATCCCAATAGATATTTGGTAGGGATGGCTTATCTGATGTACAATACGATAGTGATATACAGAAAGCGAACTCCAAGATACAATCCAAACGGATATGAATTCGCAATAACAGACATTATCAGGAAAGTAATTGAACCATTCATCCTGACTCAAGGTGGATGGCAAGCCTTTATAAATTTAAGTAAGGCAAAGATGATCAACCGAATTTATGCAAGCAAGTTAAAAAGAGTATTTTAACGGAATTCGAACAAACGATTAATGCAAGCGATTCCAAAACAGCTAGAAAAGGGAATAATACGTAATCACCTACATACTACATATGATGATTGCGTGAAAGGGTAGAACCATTTGTGTATATGATTGTGACAACATTAAGAATTGGTGATAATTACTCACTAAAAGAAGAGAAGAGTGCAAAGAACTGCAAAACCCGGAAGAGATTACGACAACGGGAACAGCAGTATCGTATAAATGTATATCAAGAAGAAGTTAGATTTCATCAAAACGGAAATAAAGGAATGTCGTAACGCGGAAAAATTGTAGGCATTTCATTATGCGGACATTCATTCGCACTCAACAATATAGAAGGCGGGACAGAAAACAGTTAGTTCAGTAACGAGGAAAGCGAATGAAAAGAGATTTAGACAGACGTTATCTCAATACTGGAAGATGAATGTTAGCACGAGAAGAAGATAAAAACTACCCGAGTATTACGCTGCGGAAGATAACGGCTGGAAGACGGAAACATGCCAAATGGAGAGTACACCCTATTGGAATCAATTGTCAAGAGTAGTAGTGATTGAAAGTTATCAAGTAAAAGTTGGAGAAATTACCAAGATATTTCGATCCAGATACGCATGCAATTGAAAAACCCTTTCAATGTCTAGCAACAGATAGATCATGCAATACGGGAATGGTCAACGATTGTATATCACGCCGATACCAGACTTTAGGACTTCACCTATTGAAAAAAGGTTGCAATATTTAGAATGCAAGGACAAGTGCACAGAAAACCGAAACTAATACGCAAAAAGCGCTTAGACGAAATACGGAGAACCGGAGAATTCGGGAAAACCAACGAAACCACACATCGGTCAGAGGTCACACCAACAGTAGTAATATCAACAGAACTACATCGAATGGATTTAATTAAAAGGACGGATGGTGAGTAAATTCGACGAAATGGTACCAGTACGAATTATAAGGAATATTCTATTCGGAACAGCAGATACCGAACGCAAAGCGCAAATAGATCCCAAAGAGTAAAATTATACTATATATAATAACAAGATGGATTTCCTATATCACAAAGATTGGCATCAACAGAAGAAGAAAATATTACTACGACTTAGGAAAAATGACTCTGTATCTTGACAGGAGAAATATTAAAGACAAAATGGCATGGCAATCACAAATCCGAACAATGCAATTCCATTTATTACACACTCCAAAGAGGATATTTTGAAGAAATCTCGGAGAAGTTATGTATACTATAAATGCGAAAAGACAATGCGCAAACTGCAGAAATCAACAATCCCGAGAGAATAAATGCATAAACGAAATTAGAAATAATGCATTAAAGAAAAATCAGATTCGCTCAACGGTAACAAGGATGTTAAACCAAGAGAAAATTTGTAACCAAACATGTTCAGTTCAGTAATGTATATGGACCATATTCGAATAAAGAGATGAAGTTGGTTACAGTTTCCAAAACCCGAGTTAATTGTAGCACCACCAAAAATATTTTGGACTAACAGAAATTGGCTAGCGAAGCAAATTCCAAAACAGTGGATATATCGCAGAGTGAATATACCAAAAACGAAAGATCTGGAACGAGCCAGAGACATTTTTATTTCCAGCACAAAGGCAAGCAATATTATCCAACATTGTAAACTATAAACGGGAGGTAACTATGGAGAGAAACCCAACTACGAATTGTTACTATCACCAGACCATTTTCAACACGCTACAGCAAATATGATGAAAGCCATGTGGGGAAATTCTTATTTCGACAATGATGCAGAAATTTGGAATATACTCCCCCCTATCATTCAAATCGTAAGAGTAATTCATAACAACAAATTTAGCATGTTTCGATATTTATAAAGAGAAGGAAAATTAACTTGGAAAAATGGCATTGGATTCTACCGTTAGCTAAGACAATGGGTTACATGGACCACCTCAAAAGATATTCACAGATAAAGAGTACTAGTAGGAATTCTAACGAAAATCGAATGTACCGATGAAGAAGTCGGACGAAAATTTAAAGCAATAATTGAGATTAGAAGCCTGAGAAAACCAGAATGAGCGACAGAAAACGAGAAACTGGAGAACGATGGAATAAATTTCAGAGTGATAGTAAACAGCGACAACGACGAAGACCAAGAGGAACGCAGATGCTAACTCAAGAGCAACTCAAACAAGGAAAATCGAAAGACAAGACATAGTGGGACATTTATAATCACCCAACCACCAGTTATATGAATGTTTAAGGGAAGCAACAAACATCAGTAGAGAGAAGAACGCACCAGTCGAAAACACGTACGACACCAAGATCAACAACATTGCGAAATATTTATCCAGTACCATACGAACCGAATTGGGCAGACCTAGGCCAAGAAACCAGCCAAAATCAAGAGTTGTAATCGGATCCAGAAACTCGAAACTATAGCAATTTGCAACATTAGCCTGATCAACACTAACGGTACCCATAGAAATAAATGGCGTAAGAAATAAAAGGGCATATGATTGATACGGGTAGCAAACAATCTCAAGCGGAATAAAAAATGGAAAATACCCGAGGAAAATTGTGGCCATGTATAGAAGGAAGCCACATGTTATTGTAATAACTGCAGCAAAGAATCGGTAGCGGTTATCGCGGAAAATCTGGGTCGAAATAGAATATAAAAATGTAAAAATCAATACGTATTTAGCAGTCATCAGGAAACTGAGCGCAGATTGTATGAATTGGAACAACTCCATGCGAATTATTAAAAAGAGATAATTTAATAAGATCTTGGGTCAATGGAGCTGAGAGATAAACGGACGAATATGTATGTTGAAATCAGAGGTAGATGCTCAGAGAAAATAGTAGTGCCAGGACGCAACAATGATTGTTACGTAAAGTGAACGAAAAGGAAAAGAACTAGAGTGAAATGAATTTTTCGAACCTAATCACAAATTTGAGAAAAATGAAAGAACTGCCATTAGCCAGAGAAATAGTGATGTAACGATTAACAGTGAAATCCGATCAACCATACAAATTTCGAATGAAGAAGATAAAGTATCTACGAAAACGAACGATTGGAAAATTAACAACCAATGAGGACATGAACTCCCAACACAAAAACTGCAGGAAAACTGAGGAAAAAATTATGGACTTCGACAGTCAGCTACTAAACGAAGCGGAGAAAAAAGAGAAACGACAAAGACTGCTAATGGAATTTTAAGATATATTGCAGCATCCGACTTAGATCTCAGGTACAACGATGTTAACGCAAACACACGATACCACTAACGACGATACCCCATTAAACACTACGGCCATATCGATTGGCGGCAAGCTCAATAAATCAGAAGCAGAGAAAGAAGTGCAAAAGATGCTAGACCAGGAGTAATCAACCAAGTTGCTCGCCATGGCAATCCAGTGGTCATGTAAAGAAAAGACGGAACACCAACGGTTTCTGTAATGACTATCGACGGACTCAATGCGGTAAACAAAACGTGGATACAAACCACTACAGATATAAATGAAATGTTACAAACGTTACACGGGCAGCTTATTTTACATCGCTAAGATTTAAAAAGTGGGTATGGCAAAATAAAGGTCAAAGAGGAGGACAGGAGGAAAACTGCCTTACAATTGGAAAAAGATCTATATCAATTAAGAAAATGCCTTTTTGACTAAACAACGCACCAGCTTCATTCCAGAGATGTATGAATTTGTAACTCACGGCATTCAAAACAATGTATGAGTATATATTGATGATTTATTATTATTTCAGCCACCTTCGAGCAATTTAAATATCCGTAATTGTTCGTTCGACTGGACAATGGAAATGAAATTGAAAAACCATCACAAATAGACGATGCAAAGGAAAAAGTCACCTTCTAGACAACATTTGTCGGCCGAAAGGCAAACGAACCAGGATCCAAGGAAACATTCGAAAAGATAAAAGAATTGCCCTGAACACCAAAGACAGTCACACAATGCAAGAAATTCTTTAGGATTATGTGGATATTATCGAAATTCATCAAGAATTATGCAACCATCGCGAAACATACAAGAGTTAACCAAAAAAGATACCCCGTTTTATAGGGAAGAGGAACAACAAACAGCCTTTTGGAAACACTCAAGAGATAAAACTAATATCAGCACCAATACCTCACACCCAGATTTTAAGGAAACGTTTTTGTTAGCACCGACGAAGTGGAATATGCGGTCTGAGCGTCTTAGACAATGGGATGACGAGAAAAGAAAGAGTTATTGATATTATTAGTCGAACGTTACAAGAAGAAACACGAAAAGAAATTACTCGGTGGAACCGAGGAGAGAAGCATAGCAATATCCAAGCTATTAAACATTTCAATATTTTATGGGTCACGAGATATATATCACGAACTGATCATCAACCACTTGTATGGCTAGCCAACATAAAGAAAGCCTCTTAGTAGATAATGAGATGGCGATGAACAGAGTTACAAGAGTACTCACCATATATCAAATTTAATCTGGGGGAAAAGCGACGCTAACGCAGATTTGTATGTCAAGCATTTGTATCTTGAGGAAAACTGATGGATCAGGATGTTAAGACGATATGCATGATCATCGCAGAAGTAGTAGATTTCACAAAACTGAAAAATGAGCAGGAAGAACAGAAACGACGGCAGTCTTCTTCTAAACAAATAATCGAATTTATGGAAACTAATGATTATGAAAATCTTCGACAACAAACAATAAATTAAAAGAGCATATGGAAAAACACAGAGAATCGATACATTATGGAAAAGGATGGTTATTATTAATGGATGTCGAAGAAAAAAACGACTTATGTGTTTTACAGAAAGCAGACAAAGAGGTATTGTGCATATCACGATGGAAAACTTGGAGGACACATGTCAGCAAAAAAAGACAAGAAGCAAAGATGTGCTTTCAAAAATACTATTGGCCAAATATCGGAGAGGACGTAAAAGAGATAAAAGAATTGTCTTGATATGTGCAACCAGGAAAAAGCACAGAAGTAAATTGAAAAGCAACCGTTTAAAGCAATGCCAATTCCACCAGACCCATGACATGTTGCAATGGAGAGTAGGACCCTTGCCAAGAACCAACGATGAAATAATCTATATATAGTAGTGAACAGATTATTTATCAAAATTCCCGGAAAGCCATTCGCAATACCAAGATCAAAAAAGCCAGAAACAATAGCGAGGGAATCTAGTAGAAGAATTTGTAGATATGGGACACCCAAACAGATCCTAACTGAACCAAGGACCAAACTTATGAGCGAAAATAATAAGGAAGTAACGAATTAACTTCAGAAATGCGAAAACTGAGAAACATCACCGTACCATTCCCGCAAACAAATGGTTCAAACCGAAAACGATTTAACGGCATTAATAGAAATGATGGTCCAATTATGTCAAGGCGACACCAAAAAAGATTGGATTAAAATATAAAATCTTATTGTTCTTTGCTTATAGAATGTCATACATCTCAGCAACAAAAATAGGTCCCATTCAAATGATGTACGGCAGAGAATTGTAATATGCCGATTGACTAGAATATCAACACCAATATCACAGTATATGGAAATTTGACGATATGTAACAGATTCCAAAGAGGCGAATGCAAGAGATCTGAAACAGGGTATGAATATTAAGATTTAATCAAGGAGCTACAAAGAGGTTTACATGACAAAAAGCGAGACGTGCGTGAGATTAACTTTTCAAGTGGGAGATGCGGTAATAATCGCAACGCCGGGAAATTAACCCAGGAAGTAGCCAGAAAATTACAAAGATGTGGAAAGGACATACCGAAAATAATGTACGTAACGAAGAACAAGCTCGAGGTTAAACTATCAACAACCCATCACTAGAACCTATTTACGTGGAACGTGAGTAGAGCAAAGCAATACCTAGAACATAAACAAGAGACCAAGAAAATCGAGGTATGCAAACCAGATCACCAAACTCAAACAGCTGAGTATAAACGGACAACGATGAGCCGAAAATGAAACACTCAAATAATACCGTACGGTAGAGGAAACCTAAGCAGATGAATCTAAAATAAACTCTAAACGCAACCTCAAGATAATGTAGACAGATGGTTACATATTAAAAAGCCATCCAGAGAGATAATGCCGCCAGAATGGGTTGAAGGAAAAGATGTGAGAATAGTAAACAAAGCGGGAAAAAATCGCAATGGGATTATGCTAAAGGAGCTAATAAGTCCACCAGAAATAGATCGTATCAAAGAAAGTATACCCAGATATTCACATATGGCATATATGTAGAAGGAACGTACCTTACATATTGCAGTACCAACACAGAAACACTCAAGACAAATAGACATAATTCAACTTATGCAGAAAATGCGGACACGCCTTCAAAACATACCCCAAGCGAGAGGGACAAACACCATTACATTGTTCGCAGTTGCGCAGATGCCTCTACAACAGTTCTGAGAGAACTAATAATTAAAAAACAGGATCATCGTTCAAAGAAAAGAAATGGAGAAATAATGTACTACATTTACGCGCTGAAATCGCAGACAAGCAAGTGCAATAAAAATTTATAACCAGAATGCACAATTAGAAGAGGAGAAATGAGTTAAAACAATCCAAACATTATGAAGCTATCGACGCCAAACACAAGACGAAGCAGCAGCCAACTTGGATGAATATGGACTTACGAAAGTCACCACTTAAGTATTTCAATGTAAAACTATATGGTAGGGAACAGAAGAAAACGTCTATTAAACAATAATCTCCCTGGCCCATTTCCAAAACCATAAAAGCAATGTTGAAGGAAGACTGAAATTCACCAAATCATCGAAAGAAAGGCAGTACGAATCGGAATAGAAAGAAAACAACTATTTAATGATAATACCACAGATGCATAGAAGCAAATTAAAGATTCAAGCGAGCAACAGAAAAAAAGAAATGACGATATAAAAGCAAGAATAATAAAGTATACGAGGAAATATACGAAATAATAAATGTCGAGGACGACCTTTCAAAGGAAACCCCGATGGGAATAATAATGGGAGGAAGGAGGAAGTGGACAACAGCAAAAACCAGGATGATCAAAATACTAGAGGACGAAAAATAAATCCGCACAACAAGAAGAAAAAGGATCATCAACGAGGAATCGTCGAGAAACGAAAGCACAGCATAACGAGGGAAAAACGAAAACCAAGGGGATGATGCCACTACACCAAAGAAATTCAAAACGACCGAACCCTTGCTACAAAAAAATAATGATATAATCACGTCCATCAAGTAACGGAGCTACGGAAAACATCACAAGAGAATAAATCGTTCGAATACACAAACAATAAATGAGAAAGAAGCGCAAGCAAGGAATATGCTACAACTGACATGAATAACACATTAAGTTGTCCCAAATTTGATTCCATAGGAAAACCAAGGAAGATTGGAAATTCACGTTCCGAAAAAACTCATCATCATGTCAACCACCAAAAAGATTATGTAGAGATGCTACAGAGATAGAACGTAAAAAATCAAGTTAAGCCAGGATAGGCAATTGCGAATAATAAACAGAGGAATAGAAACATCGAAACAAGTATTTGTATACAAAGCAAAATATTCGGATTGTTGGAAAATAATATGAAACAGGAAAGAAATGTGAATGGATAAGCCTAGAAGGAAATGCGGAATAGTAATATGTGCAACAATGATATAATTAATAACGAGCACACTAGCCAAAACCCTGGGAGAAAATTCACAACAACCAAAAAGAAGAACCTTATCACGGGACGAGCACGAGAAATAAAGAAATAACGAATAAAAGTGGAAGCCAGACCCAAAGAGTGGAGAAGTGTAATGTCAAATTATGGGTAAGAACACACAAAAGTTTGTATATTCGAAACTAAAAAAGACGAACATAAATGAAAGGATCAAATGTCAATCAATGATGATATCAAAACCAAAAATACCGTTTCCACTAAAGAAAGCGTGGAAGTACATTAGTAACGTTCAGAAAGGAGAGAATGATTACTGTAATTCAATAACCAGAAAAAGTTACTGGAAATCCATTACGAACAAAACGTCCGGAAAAAAAGAAACAAGAGAACAACCGTGATCAACGCATTATCAGAGGGAACCAACAAGCAAGTAATAAAAACATAGAGTTAAATGAGCAAACGAAGAGAAATTTAGTATTGGAGACACAGGTGAAAAACCTATCACAAAAAGTCTGCGTATACGAACCTAAAAGAAACGAAACAGTAAACAAAAGAATACAATGGTGATGAAACAAGCAAACCACGATAACTGAATCGAAAGTATCGCATACCGACGAAAAGGAAAACTTGGAAAATATGCTAAATAAACATTTCAAAAAAAGAAACTCATGAAACTTGGAGACGATTAAACAGGAAAACCACTCAAATCAAAATGCGACAAGAATCAATCCACAACAAGACAATCTGAGAGAAAAACAGGAAACGAACAGGGAAAAAGGAATTGATCATGCGACGACAGCCACCTGTTCAATTTCATGAAGCATTAACAAACTCAGAAAGCACTAAAAAATGTTACACCAAAGAACGAATAATGAACAACCAATGTAAGAGAAATAATCTCTCCT
>CM039682.1:2866931-3096931 GCA_022537955.1 Schmidtea mediterranea
GGTGAGATGAAAGTAGTTGCGCACTAGGAACAGACGATAAAATTGTAAAGGTACTAGAGATGATTCTTTTGTTTCCCTAGCTGAGGTGTGAGGCATCCAGAAGGAACACTATACGCGACTTGTCGTGCTCAGTTGTTATCAGCCAAGGGATGATACGCTGGGCGTTCGATACAAAACCGTGATCCACAGAACCCCGAGTATCGGAGATCTTTTCCGCATGGGAGGACACTCGATAAACAACCCGGATCCACAGACGGTATCGGGGCCAAATCGGTAGGTGAGGATGTGACTAACCGGTAATTGGTTCATTAGCTCAAAATGTCCTACTAAAAGCCAGAGATGAGAGCCGCTTTGAATTGACCGAAGAAAATCTGATGGATGGATGCGGGCAGAAGAAATTTGATAGTTTATTCCCGCTCCCATTTTTAAGCACTTCCTTTTCTTTTCAACTATTCCGAATCAGTAAGTTTTGCGAACTTGTTGATACGTCTAGGCATTTCCGATAACTTTTATATTCTCGAGGTAATCAACGCGGATCCCACCCGATAAGAGGGAATGTTTTTTTATTTGCCCGAGGAGTTTGGTAATAACCGGATACCTACACGAGTACAAATATCCAATTGTCGGTGAGTAATAAGCGGAATCCTGGAAGCAATGCGCGGCCAAACAGACGCATGGCTTGGGAGTCCAGTGTGAGGGCTCAAAATACCAAAATTCACTGATGAGCTCAGTTGAAATATAAGAGATAATATGAAATAGAGGGCCGGATGTTATAATTCAGATATGAGGCAATAAAGGGCTTGGATTGATTATATTATCAGATACTTTGAGGTCAAAGAGGGCCGGAAATGATCATGTCAGATACTTGAGGCATTAGAGGGCTGGAATGATCATGATCAGATACTGTGAGAGGCATAAAGGGCTGTGATGATTATATTCAGATAGCTGAGTCAATAGAGGGCGGATGATTATGAATCAGAATACTGGATGGCCATAGATACCAGATAAGATATGAAATATTGAGTAAGATGAATATGTGTTTTATAATAGAATATAAGGTCACAGATTGATCAGGTAAGAGTTAAAGCCGAAGGCCGATAGCCAACGGAAATATATGTAGGGCATAGAGCGCTAGCGATTGGGATTAAGTTAAAATGAATTTCTTGGAGACATAGGAAAACAATTAATGGAATGAATGAAAGTATGATGAGATTGATTATTATGATAAAGTAATTGATTACGTATCCTATATAGATAGATGATAAGAACTAATTAGATAATGATAACGAGATTTAATAGATTAATTATTACGGAGGTATAGATAATTAAAAATGGACTTTAAAATCGAGGGGGTGAGTCAGAGATATGAGAAGAACCACCAGAAAATGCGGAACGAGGGTGATTGATAACAGAGATAGTATGGTAAACGGAGGAGAAATTAAGTATAGAGTATATGAAATTGGAGTTGTTATTTATTTTTTGGAATCGATAGTCCAAGCAGCAATCCAGTCAAGTACAAGCAAAGCAAAAGAGAAAATTTTCAGAGCTAACGCAACAACCGATAACAAAGGAAGCTTTGAATAAACGAGCAGAAAAATTTTGGAAAACGTCAAGAGTATTACGAGCAAATAAGCAACCAGAATGTTTCAAAGCAACCAAAGATAGTCTAAAGCATACCAAAGTCAAGAGAAGAAGAAACAGTCAGTGCAGACGAATAACCGTAACATTGATAACATTCAGTAACCACACGAGAAGCAAAAGCCAGAGAATAAAGAAAAGTTTATTTAAAAGAGAAAGAAAACAGTTCGCACAGTATGAAGTTGTCACACAAAGTATCAACTGTAACCGGAACTAGGCACGTATAGCGGATTGACCGATTTTTTGAATTTTAATAGAGCGACGGGAACGAATTACGTTAATTTCGAAATCATGCAAACGATAGAAAATCAGTGAGACGAAGAAGATCTGGATCACAAAGCAATCCAACTGAACGACTTCAATAAATCTTCAATTCCGGATTGCAAATACATCATGCTAATGTTGATGACAAGGGATTCAGAGAAAAGTTTAGAGGAGAAAGCCGTTTTGAGCGGTAGTCTCATCAAATTGGGATACATTCATAAAGGAATCCGAAGTGTAAGTGAAATATTTTTGCTTCACTGGACAGATCAAAAGTAAAAGAGTCGACACCTTGTATCTGAAGGGAGCGCACAAGAATGTATTTTGTAGAAGAAGCAAGAGATGTAACAAAATTGACAATCGTGGACAGAGTATAAAGAGTTGCTTTAATAAGATTTCATAGAGAATAAAGGGGTAAATGGGAAGATACTAGTCTTTCCTACAATCTGACAAACAAAGACGAGATGAATCAATATTGCAGTGTACGCATGCGAATTATAAAGAAATTGCTGTAAAGAAGCCTTTCGGAGAATACAGATTTGCCCGAAGAATAATGGTACGTCTTCCATAAGAGGAAAAAGAGAAACATACGAGCAACTTGGATGTTGGACCAAGAACGGTTAGATAAAGCAGTAAGCATCGCAACAGAATGTGAAGCCTCATCTTAGGACTGGATATCAAGTGGCAGTCTTGGCCACAGAACCAACAACTCAACAGTCAATTGCCAACAATCAAACAACAATACCAATCCAGCTATGAATCAATTCATTTCAAGAGCACAGCCAGATGTTCAAGCAATCCAGCAACGAGAAATCCCGGAGATAGTAGGTAATGAACCAAGTAATTTATAATAATAATTTCAGAACAATTCAATACAAATGAAAATGCTCCATATTGCTCAAAGAAAGGACATCGGTCAGATGAAGTTGTTCCCGAACTACACTTGTCAAAAATGTGGTAGACGAGGGCATCTGAGAAAATAGTAGAGCACTATAAAAGCATGTTACAATTGTGGACAAAGGACTTTGCAATGGCAATGTGCATAGGACGAGAACCAAACCAGTCATAGATTAAACAACTCTAGTGCGGTGCCACACACTAGATTAACGTGAAAAGCGAAGAGATAGAATGGTTAGCGAGAAACATTACATACGAATCCATGGAATTAAAAGAGAATGATGCACAGATGCCCACCAATATACAACAACAACGAATCAAGTAGATGAAAGAAGCAATGAGGAAGATCAGAGCTGCTGAACTAGGGAAAATATCAAGAGCAAATACTAAGTGAATGCAAAGACTACAAACAGAGGGAAGCTCAGAAATTCCAGCAAAAATGGGAAATCGAAAACAAACCCGAAGAAAATTAATATGATGAAACGGAAATCAGATGGAAATCATCATGCGGAGCAGTGGTTGAGAACGAAGGGGAGGAAAAATATGTATAACTGATAAACGAAGAAAACAGTTTGAATTAAATAGATGGAGAAGAATAGAGGCCCATCAAAGATTACAGAAAGGAAACAGAGACATCGACATAGAAAGACAACTGAGAAATCAGACGAACCAGAAGCAGAGAGTAATTGCGAGCAGAGATGATGTCGGAAGAATCAAAACGAAACGAGGGAACACTAATGTACGAGATATGACGAACTCGAAAACGAAATTATGACATCAAACCAATAGATGAGTACATCCTCGAGAAAATAAGTAAGGGAAGAGCTTGTAGATCAAGAGGAGGAACAACTAAAAGAAAAAGATAGCAATCTGAAGCAAGAGAAAGCGGCACTAAAGAGGCATTATATTAATTAGACGTGAGGCGCTAAACATTTAGACAAGAGCAAGCACTAGATCAAAAAATAGAAAGTGATGACAAGAAGTGCTACCAAGAAATGGAGGAGCAAATTAAGAATAGCAAAGAAGGCAGGAAGGCATCACGTCAAGGAAAAGAAAAGATATTAGACATGAACGCATAAACAAAAAAATCGATATTAACCAGAGGGTACTTTGCTACAAAAGAAACAAGATCCAGAAAAGAAAAGCCCAATGGAAGTAAAGCTCAAATCGAAGAATAATAGAGATATTGGTCCAAATAAAAGGCAACAAAGATATGAAAGAGGAGGAACAAACACACATAATATGTGAGACAATACCAGACGACAATACAGACTGGATGAGCGAGATATAGCAGTCTCGGGCGGAGAATATTTCATCATGCGTAGGAAATAAACCATATAAAGATGAACAAAAATCCGAATTAGAGGAAATGGAAATGAACGTGCCAGAGAAGATGAAACTGAAGATATAAAGAACATCAACGAGATCGTGAAGAGTAGAACAAACCGAACCAGAGATGTTTTCAACATCAGAATATACAAACGCATACAGCAGAATATATGTTATTGCGAAAGGAACATCAACGGGACTAACGGTACATCACGGCATCATGGAAGATATGATAGAAAGTACGAAGAGATCTGAATAGAATATGATAGAGAAGAAGTATCAGGTTAATTATTGATTTTCCAGAAATACGGACAGATAATAGCAACAAGAGCGGCGAAAGTAACCGAAGCGAGTTATAATCGATTGGTGTGAAAGCAGGACCAGTTATATAAAATAAAAATCCTTGTATATTATCAATGGAAGGAAGAATAAAGCGAGATAAGCACTAGAACGGATGCTCTAAATATGCCAAAGGAATGATGTGGTACTTAACAAAAATGAAACCGAGTAGAAACGACACGCGGATAATATGGCAGAAATTCAGATAGTTGTACAACAAAGAAATAAAACCTGGATTAAAAAAGAGAGAAAAGATAATGAGTGCAAAACAGTATAAAAATGACAGAATACAAGCAATAGATGCAGGCCTAAAAAATATATTTAATACGATTTATACGTTTAACGATAGACGATTTTCAATGAAAATATTCGTAGAAAGCCGTACGAGACACAGACAGTTTGATATTGTGACAATGAGAGAAAGTATGAGTTGTATGCCAAATACGGAAAGATCATCAAAGAGATATGAGAGGAAAAATGAACCAATAAAGATAAATAAGCTACAAACTGATGAAATAAAAGAAGTACTATAACCTGATTGTCAAATGCACGAATTATATCCCGACGGATAAATCGAGAAATTATCAACCCAAAATCGAAATAGTGCTGACGGATGGTGAGGAGGTGGAATAATGTATTCTACAAAGAACAAATAGTCGCGAGAAGAACGACCCCGATATACAGATTAGGATTGGGAGGACGGACAACCATTATATTATATGCATGGATGAACCAGAGAGAAAAAATTACCACAAAAGGGAGACAAGCAATCCCAAATTCAAGAGGAAATCGAAAAAGAAAGATGGATCCAAAAACTACCATTCTACCAGTTATGGAGACAAGATGCGATTAAGTCACAATTTCAACTCAATAAAACAAAATGCCGATCAACACCCTGGAAAAAGGTGTATGATGAACAGAACGAAGAGTGGAAATGGAAAATGGAGAGAACTGAACCAAAATGGAGAAAATATAATACCAGGGGAAGCGCCAGAAGAGGCAGCCAATGAAACAGCTTGGAATATATGAAAGATCCCATATTGAAAATTTACCAAGGAAATGATTAAACGAAATGGTATGCAACCAGAAAGAAGACGAGGAAAAAACGATAACTCGACTAGCCCATTACACAGGAAGATGGTGGAGGGCCTGAAAAAGTAAATATCGGCTTGAAGAAGAGAAAATCATCGGTACACAATCACCAATGTTCTATGAAGAGATCGGAGGATACGATGAAAGTGGAGAGTGTACCCAAACGGAGATGGGGTAGGAAAAGGAACACATCTATCAGTGTATTTTCTATTAGCAAGAGGCAGATATGACGGTAAATTAGAATGGCCATTTAATCGAAAAGTCACGATTTCAATCGCTAAACGCGCCAGAATGGCAGCGACATCAGGATAAATTGGGAGTAGATTCCAAATTTCTATGATAAGTCGAAAGCCAAAATCCAACTGAAAATGTGCGGGAGGAGTACTAACATTCTGTTTGAAAAAAATAGTAAGACTCAATCGTAAAGAGAACGATATACTCACGATCGAAGTAAACAAACGAGGAAATGAATTGCGAATCCAACAAGAACTAAGCGAGACCGGAATAGTGGTACCTCCGAAAAACACATACCAGGAAACAAAATACTTGCCGCCACGAGATAGTAGAAGCGACCCTTGTGGAGGAAGGATTAACAGATTAACGGAAACGGCAAAAATGTAGAGATTAGCAGCGTTAGAGAACCGGAGAAAGAAAGACGACTGTACAGAGTTTAGCTAAATTTGGATAATTCGATTCTTGTAGCAGTAATAGAGAATCTGCGAACTATAGTAAAAGGAATAGAGATAACGAGATGTATGCGTGGTGCCAGACATTTTTCGGAGAAATTATCTCGATAAAGTGGAAATCACACTGAGTGCAGCCGAAATAGGAAGTATATTACTTTTAGAAAAATTAGATGCCAGATTTCGACCAATCGAAAGAAGAATTTATATCACTGCCAACGTGAAAGTGAAGTGAAAAAGCGAATACCCGTATGAACCGCCAATTCATTACAATACAAGGACGAATCATTAGAACGACGATCCGAAATCGAGTTTTACGCAAATGCAATTGGGATAATAAATTATAACTAAGCAAAGATGCGGTAGAGATCTCATAAGAGACACAGAGACGAAAACGCCAATGAAGACAGAAATCTAAATCGGCCAGAAGTTCACCTGCAGCCAGATGAGGTAATGCGTTATCACACAGGAGAAAGAGATATTAAGGATCTAAATGATACTGTGGTACGAGGAAACACCCGGAGAAACGGAATTCAATGAGATTTTTTATGAAGAAGATGAACACGATCCTGAATTAAACAGATGAACCAGACGAGCTGTATGTGGTTACAAAGACAGCCAGCTCGAAATTATAGAGCCGATACCGAACGAGGGAAAATAAAAAAAGAGAGTAAGACTGCGAAGTCGGACAGGAGACGAATGGGATTTAATGGATAAATGAACGAGGAGCTACACATCCAAGAAACAAAGCGACTAGACCCAAACGAAAAGAACAGGTAACGGCAATGGAAAAGAAATCCAGAGGATATTCGACCAAAAATGTGATAAGAACAGTCCAGAAAGGAAAACTAAAGAACAATATGCAGATCGGATTCAACGACACGGAATTAACAAGCTTAGCCAAGTAAGAAGCAGTTCAGGAAAACTGAAGGCAAGACAAGGAGCAAAGTGGAATCAATTAGATTGAATACACTGATATGCGGTATAGCAAATCCACGGAAATAAAGAGAAATGAAACTCAGTAATCGAAGCAGAACGCACAGGCTTTTGGCAGCAATCAAGTGCAATAATATAAATCATGACAACAGGTACGAACCACAACCAGAGATCCCGAGGAATTACTGTTGATAATAAATCATTACAGAGACAGCACGATCACCCAGATAGATATTTGGTAGGGATGGCTTTATCTTGAGCAATATCGAAGGTATATACGAAGTCGAACTCCAAATTACAATCAATGACGGATATGAATTCGCAATAACAACTTAATCCAGGAAAGTAATTGAACCATTCATCCTGAACTCAGAGGTGAATGGCAAGCCTTAATTAAATTTAGTAAGCAAGGAGTGATGCAAGACCGAATAATGCATAGCAAAGTTAAAGAGTTATTAAGGAATCGAACATACGATTTAATGCAGTAGCGATCCATAAACACTAGAAAGGGATTAAAAGAATAATCACTACAATACTCATATGGATGAATGTGCTGAAGGGGTAGAACCATTTGTAGTATGGCTGATTGTGCACATAAAAGATGGTGATAAGTCTCCCTAAAAGAAACGGAAGAGTGCAAAGCCTGCAACACCCGGAAGATTACAGACAACGGCAACCAGCAGTAATCTGTATAATGTATATCAAGAAGATGATTTCATCATAACCGAAATAAGGAATGTTAGTAACGCGGAAATTGTAGCAATTTCATTTCGCGGACATCATTCGCACTCACATTATAGAAGCGGGATACAGAAAACAACAGTGGTTTCAGTAAGAGGACGATGTGAAGAAGGATTGCGAACAGGACGTATTCATAGCTGGAAAAGTGCAATGGTTAGGCGCGAAGAAGGAAAAGATAAAAACTACCGAGTTATACCTGCAGGGAAGAATAAAAACGGCTGGAGACGGAAACATGCCAAGGAGGAATGAGTACACTCTATTGGAATCATAGTCAAGGAGTAGTAGTATTGAAAGTTATTCAACGTAAAGTTGGAGAAATCACAAGGATATTTCGATCCAGATACGCAAGCAATAGAAAAAGTACCTCATGTCTAGCAACAGATAGATCATGGCATATCGGAATGTCAACGTTGTTATGCACGCCATACCCAAGACTTGGTAGACTCACCTTATAAAAGTGCATATTGATGAAATGTGAGACAAGTGCACAGAGAGAACCGAAACTAATACGCAATAAGCGCATTAGAAACAAATATGCGGAAACCGGAAGAAATCGGAAACAACGTATACCACAACTATCGGTCAGAGTCACACCAACAGTTAGTAATATCACGATAACAATGCGGAAATGAGATTTAATAAAAGGACGGACTGGTGAGTTAAGTGGCGAACGAATGGGTAGCCAGTACGAATTATAAAGGAATTATTCTTATCGCGATACAGCAATAGACGCAAAGCAAATAGAATCCCAAAGATGTAAAATTATTATCTAGTATATAAAATACAAGATGATTTCCTATATCAAAAGGGATGTGGCATCAAAACAGAGAAAAAATATATTCTACGACTTAAGTTAAAAATGAGTTTTTTGTATCTTGAAGAGAAATTTAGACAAAATTGGCAATGCATCAAAATCCGGCATGCAATTCGCATTATTACACTTCCAAGAGGGAATTTTGGAAGCCAAAATCGTCGAGAATAATTGTATACGTAAATGCGAAAAGACAATTGCGAATCTGCCAGAGAATTCACAATCCCGACGAGATAAATGCTAAACGATTAGAAATAATGCATAAAGGATAATCAATTCCTCATCGGTAACTAAAGGATGAATAAACCAGAGAAAATTGTTACCTCAAGGCAGTTCGTTTGCAGTAATGTATTGGACATTATCCGAAATAAGAGATGGAAACGTTGGTTAACAGGTCCAACCCGAGTAATTTGATGCACCAACCAACAAATATTGGAATCTAAAGCAGATTGGCATAGCGAAGCAGAATTCAAACCAGTGGATATAATCGAAGAAGTGGAATATCCAAACGAAACAAGATCTGAAAACGAGCCAAGAACATTATTATTTCCAGCAAAGGCAAGCAATATTATCCTACATTAGTACTATAACGGAGTAACAACTATGGAGAAGAAACCCAATCCAATTCGGGTTACTATCACCAGATCATTTCACACGCTCAAGCAATAATTGTATGAAAGCCTAGTGGGGAGATTTCTTAATGCTTCGGACAGACTGATGGCAAGGTAATTTTGGGAATAATACTTTCATTCAAATCGTAAGAGTAATCATAACACAAAATGTTAGCATGTTTGATATTTTATACAAGAGAGAGGAAATAACTGGAATGGCAATTGGATTCTTACCGTTTTTAGCTAAGACATGGGTACATGGACACTCAAAAATATCACAAAGATAAAAGAATGTAGTAAAATTCTAACGAAATGAGGTAAAGATAAGATCGGTATAACGAAATTTAAAGCAATAATGAGCATAGAACCCGAGAAAACCAGAATGAGCGACAGAAAACGAGTAAACTGGAGACGATGGAATAAATTTCAAGATGAAGTAAACAGCGACAACGACGAAAGACAGGAGGACGCAGATGGCTAAACTCAGAGCACTCA
The DNA here is from genome assembly GCA_022537955.1 of Schmidtea mediterranea. Lineage (NCBI taxonomy): Eukaryota > Metazoa > Platyhelminthes > Tricladida > Dugesiidae > Schmidtea > Schmidtea mediterranea. The sequence continues at coordinate 2,876,765 of CM039682.1, forward strand.
AACATGGGGAATCGAAAAGACAAACAATAGTGGACATTATAAGCAACCCACCACCATATATGAAGGTTAATGGAAAGCCACAACATCAGTAGAGAGAAAGCACCAATCGAAAGACAGCGTACCGACACCAATACACAACATTGCGAATATTTATCCAGTACCATACGAACCAAATTGGGCAGACCTAGTGCCAAGAACCAGCCAAAGATCAAGAAGTGTAGATCAGGATCCAGAAACTCGAACTAGTTTAGAAGTTGCAAACATTAACTGACTACAAACACTAACAGGTAACTCATAGAAATAAATGGGTAGAAATAAGAAAGAGTAGAAGACAGGCACATCTCGCGGATAAAAAATGGATAATACCCGGAAAATGTGGCCATGTTATCAGAGAGCCAACTATGAGTAATAATTGAGCAAAGAAATCGGTAGCGGTTATCGGGAAATCTGGTCGATCATAGAATATAAAAAAAAATCCAATACGTATTACAGTCAATACAGGAACCTGAAGCGCAGATTTGAATAAGTTTGGGAACAGACCTCATGCAGAATTATTAAAAAGATAATAATAGAAGTTCTAGATCAATGGAGCTGAGAGATAAAACGTGACGAATATTAGTGAAATCAGAGGGTGAGAATGCTAGAGAAATAGGTAGTGCCCAGGACGCAACACAAATGTTTTTGTTACGTAAGTGAACGAGAGAAACTAGAGGTGAAATGATTTTCGAACGCTAATTACAAATTTTGAGAAAAAGAAAGAACTGCCATTAGCCAGAGAAATAGTGTATAACGATAACAGTGAATTCGATCAAATTCAAATTTCGATGAAGAAGAAAGTTTATCTAGCCGAAACGAACGATTGGCAAAAATTTAAACACAATTGAGGACATTGGACTTCCCAAACCAACAACTGCAGGAAACGAGAAAATTATGGACTACTCGAACAGTCAGCTACTAAACAGCGGAAAGAGCAAGCTACAAAGACTGCTAATGGAATTTAAAGATATATTTCGCAGCATTCCGACTTAGATCTCGGTACAGCCGATGTAACCAACACACGACTATCACTAACAGACGAACCGCCATAAAACGGCCATATCGATGGCGGAAGCTCAAAAATCAGTAAGCAGAGAAAGAAGTGCAAAAGAATCGCAGACGCAGAGTACGAACCAAGTTGCTCGCCATGGCAATTCCAGTGGTCATGGTAAGAAAAAAGAACGAACACACCGGTTCGTAAGACTATTCGATCGACTGCAATTGCGGTAACAAACGGATACATACCCACTAACCCAATATAATGAATGAAACTTAAAGGAGCAGCTTAGTTTTACATCGCTAGACTTAAAAAGTGGTTATTGGCAAATAAAGGTCAAAGAGGAGGACAGGGAGAAAACTGCCTTTACAATTGGAAAGATCTATTATCAATTTAAGAAAATGCATTTTGGGACAACCAACGCTGGTCCAGCTTCATCCAAGATGTATGAATTTTAGTAACTCACGGCATCAAACATGTATGGTAAAATATTGATGATTATATTATTCTAGCACCTTCGAGGCAACAATTTAAAAGAATCGTATGTTTCCGTTCGACTGAGACAATGGAATATTGATAAATGAAACCATCAAAAGCGATTGGGGCAAAGGAAAAGTCACCTCTAGAACATTGTGGTCGGGCGAGCAAAAGAACACAATCCAAGGAAACATCGAAAAGATAAAGAATTGCCCTGGCAACAAAGAAGTCACCAAGTGCAAGAATCTCCTTAGGCTTATGTGATATTATCGAAAGTTCATCAATAATATGCAACCATCGGAAACCCATACAAATTAACAAAAAAGATACCGTTTATGTGGGAAGAGAACAACAACAGCCTTTGAAATCACTCAGAGATAAACTATATCACACCAATTCTACACTCATTTGAAACCGTTTTTTGTTAGCACCTGCGCAAGTGGATATGCGTCTGGACATGTCTAGGACAAGATGGATGACGAGAAAAGAACGAGTTATTGGATATTATAGTCGAACGTCAAAGAAACCACGAAAAGAATTACTCGGCTGACCGAGCAGAAGAGCATTACAATAATCCAAGCTATTAAACATTTCAAATATATATTATGGGGTCACGCGATATATCTACGAACTGATCATCACCCATTGGTATGGCTAGCCAACATAAAGAAGCTCTATAGAATTAATGAGATGGCCGATGCGTTAAAGAAGTACTTCACATATATTCATTTAAATCGGGAAAAGCGAACGCTATACCGCAGATTGTATTCAGATTATGTTTGAGACTGATGGAATCAGGATTGTAAGAGAATGCATGATCATCGCAGCAGATTAGATTCACAAACTGAAAAATGGCAAAAGAAGACGAGGAGTTAAAACAATAATTCGAATTTATGGAACTAATGATATGAAAATTTCGACAACAACAATAAATTAAAGATGCATATGACAATAACACAGACATCGACTATGGAGAAGGATGTTATTATTAATGAGTGCGAAAAACGACTTATGTGTTTACAGAAAGGCAGACGCAAAGGGTATTGATGCAATTCACGAGGATTGGAGGAACTGTCAGCAAAAAAGACAGAAGCAAATTTTGCGTCAAAAATATTATTGGCCAAATATCGGAGAGGACGTAAAAGGATGGATAAAGAATTGTCTGATATGTGCAACCAGAAAAAGCACAGGAAGTAAATTGAAAGCACCGTTAAAGCATGCCAATTCACAAACCCATGACAATGATTGCAAATGGATGTAATGTAGAACCCTTGCAGAAACGAGGAAATATCTTATATTACTAATGACAGATTATTATCCAAAATACCGGAAGCATTCGCAACTACAGAATCAAAAAGCCAGAAACAATAGAGAATCCAGTAGAAGAGAAATGTTGTAGAATGAACCAACAGATAACTGACCAAGGAACCAACTTTAGAGCGAAATAATAGAGGAAGTAACGAATTACTTCAGAATTGCGAAACTGAGAACATCACCGTACCATCCGCAAACAAATGGTCAAACCGAACGATTTAACGGCATATTAATAGAAATGATGTCCAATTATGTAAGCAGACACCAAAAAGATTGGGATAGATATAATAAATCTATGTCTTACTGGTATAGAAATGTCATAATTCAGCAACAAAATGAGTCCATCAAATTGGATGTAACGGCAGAGAATGTAGATTGCCGATAGAAACCTTAGAATCCACCACCAATATCAAGTATATGGAATTGACGATTATGTAAGGATTCAAGAGCGCATGCAGAAACTGAAAAATCAGCAGGTATATATTAGATTAATCAAGAGAGTACAAAGAGTTACTACAAAAAGCCGAGACTGCGTGAAGCCATACTTTCAGTGGTAGTGGGTAATAATCGCAACGCCGGAAATTATCCCAGGAGTAGCCAGAAAATTACAAAGATGTGGTAAAGGACCATATGAGATAATGTATGTAAACGAGAACAATGCTCGAGTTAAACTAGTCAACAACCCACTCACTAGATAACTTTGTACGTGATAGAGCAAGCAATACGTAGAACATAACAAGAGACCAGAAAAGTCGAGGTATGCAACCAATCACAACCAACAGCTTGAGTAAAACGACTAACGATGAGCCCGAAAAAATAGAAAACATCCATCAAATAATAACCGTAGAGGAACCTAAGGTTCCAGATGAATCTAATAATAATCTATAAACGCACTCAGATAGTAGATCAAGATGGATACAATAAGCCATTCAGAGAGATAAATACCAGATGTTGGGTTGGGAAAAGGATGGATGAGAAAAGTAAACAAGCGGGAAAAATCGCAATGGATTATGCTAAAGGAGCTAGAAGTCCACCAGAAATAGATCGTATCAAAGAAAGTATACCCATGATATTCACTATGGCAGATGTAGAAGGGAACGTACCTTTACATATTGCAGTACAACAAGAAACTCAAAAGGACAATAGACTAATTCAATTACAGAAAGGAAACGCCCTCAAACATCCCAACGAAGAGGAATCAACACCATAATGTTCGCAGTGCAGCAGATGCCTTCTACAACAGTTTGAGAGAACCTAATAAAAAACAGGACATACGTTCAAAAGAAAAAGAAATGGAGATAAATAATGTATTACATTCCGCGTGAATCGAGACAAGTCAAGCTGCAATAAAATTTATAACCAGTAATGCGACAATTAGAGAGAGAGAAATGAGGGTTAAAACCAAACATTATGGGAAGCTATCGACGCCAAACAAGACGAAGCAGCAGCCACCTGATGAATGGACCTATCGAAAGTTCACCACTTAAAGTATTCAATGTAACTATATGGTAGGAACAGAAACGTCCTATTAAAAGAAACAATAATATCCCTGCCCATTTTCCAAAAACAAATAACAGCAATGTTGAAATGGGAAGGACTGAAATTCAGCATCATCGAAAAAGCAGTACGAATCAATACGGACAGAAAACTATTAATGAAATACACAATGGCTGAGCAATAAGATTCCAAGCGAGAAACAAGAAAATAAGAATGGACGATATAAAAGCAAGAATAATAAAAGTATACGAGGAAATAATTGAAATAATAAATGTCGAGGACGACATTTCAAAGGAAACCCCGGATGGATAATAATGGAGAAGGAGGAAGTGACAACAGCAAAAACCAAGATAAATATATAAGAACCGAAATAAATCCGCACAACAAGAGAAAGGAATCTCCAACGAGGACGTCGAGAAACGAGCAACGCATAACGAGGGAACACGAAACAAGGGGGATGATGCACTACAAACATCAAGAATAAAACCGACCGATCCTGCTATCAAATAATGAATTATCTCACGTCCATCAATTAAACGGAAGTGAACGAAAATCACAAGAAAATCGTCAGAAGATACGAAAATGAGAAAGGAAGCGCAAGCAAAGGAATATGCTTACAACTGACGATGAATACAAGCATAAGTTGTCAATTTGATTCCATAGGAAAACCAGGAAGGATGGAAATACGGTCCGAAAACTCATCATCATGTCAAACCACCAAAGATGTATGTAGAGATGCTACTGAAGATAGAAACGTAAAAATCCAAGTAAAAGCCAGGAATAGGCAAATTGCGAATAATATCAGAGGAATAAACGATCGAAACAAGTAAGTTATCAAGCAAAATTATGATTGTTGGAAAATAATATGAAAGCAGGAAAAGAAATGTTGAATGGGATAAGCCTCTGAAGGAAAGCGGAAAATGTAATATGTGCCAACCATGATATAAACGTGCACCCACTAGCACCTGGGAGAAAAATTCACAACACCAAAAGAAGAACCTTATCAACGACGAGCACGAGAAAATAAAGAAATAACGATAAAAGTGAAGCAGACCCAAAGAGTGGAGAAGTGATAATAGTCGAAAATATGGGTAAAGAACCCATCACAAAAGTTTGTATATTCGAAACTAAAAAGAACGGAACGATAAATGAAAGAATCAAATGTCAATCAATGATGATATCAAAAACCAAAAATACCGTATTCCAACTAAAAGAAAGCGTGGAAAGTACATAGTACACGTAGTATAAAAAGAGATATTACTGGATAAATCATAACCGAAAGTACTGGAATCCATTACGAAAACGTCCCGGAAAAGACAAGAGAAAACCGTATCACGACAGATCAAGAAACAAAGCGTAATAATAAACATAAAGTTAATGCAGCAAACGAAGAGGAAATAGTAATTGAGAACACAGGTGAAAAACCTATCACAAAAATCTGCGTATACGAACCTAAAAGAAACGAAACAGTAAACAAAAGAATACAATGTGAAACAAGCAAAACGATAATGAATCGAAAGTATCGCATACCGACGAAAAGGAAACTTGGAAAATATGAAGAACTTCAAAAGCTATGAACATTGGATGAATCGATAACAAGGAAACCACTCAAACAAATGCGACAGATAGTCACAACAAGACAATATGAGAGAAAAAACGGAAAACGAAAACAGGAAAAAGGAATGATTCATGGACGACCAGCCACCTCAAATTCATGAAGCATTCAACTCCAGAAAGCACTTAAAAATGTACAACCAAAAGAAGGAATAATGGAGACAACCAATGTAAAGAAAAGCACAACCATGCAGCCTAATGGAAGAATTTACATGATTAAAAATGATTTGGATACAACACAGTAAACACGTAGTAAAAGCTGAATAATAATCAATTTAGGTAAGAATACAATGCAACAAAGAAACCAGCGAAGAAAGATTTATCGGCAGCGGTGAAAAATTTCAATATGACATCGATTAGGACCATAATGATTAGAAAGAACTAGGAATATGAAATCATAGAAACTCTAGCACAACGGACTCTGGATAAAGAACCGACCCATATAATCGAAGCACAACAATGGTCCAAGATGAATCTGATGTATACCAGATAATGAATGAAAATACGGGAATATACGGACATTACGTATAGAGTCCCCGGAGACGATGGTGTAAAACGAGAAAGAGACGTTGTACATAGTGTAAAATATTATGTAAGCATAGTATATAATATTGCACTACTTATAAATATTGTAAAAACTGTGTTAGACAATAGTTAGCAAACAGAATGTAGATGAATTAATGATTAAGTACAACAGACTGAATGAATAATGTTAACAACCAAATCAAGTGAGAATACCACATTTCGAAAGGAATACAACACCAGCAGCTGCCATGTACCTATATGAGATTGTAGATTAAATCAAGGAAATACAAGATCAGAATCGAGGCAACGTGAGGGACAAATGCAAATTAAGACTTAATAACAACAATGCGCAAACGCAGTGGACAAATACTCATCTAGTATTAACGGAAAGTGTGAACAGAGGTCTACAACAAGCTTAAGACTAGAAGAGCAACAGCAATACTACAATTACAGAGAATGAATGAACAATTAGCGGGATCACAGTAGATGGCAAGCCTGACGAAATTTAGAAGACTAAGTAGTAACCAACAGCAACGTAGATCCAGCAAGTTGGTGGAATGATAGCACAATGCCAGAATCTCACCCCAGAATCGGATTCAATCAAGTAGATTATAAATAAAAGCGGTACCGTGATATGTATAAATAAAAGCATAGAAGTAAAGCAACGTCAAGTAATCAGAAATTTTGTAAAGATTGCAGACATCATCAAGAGAATTAGAGGAAGCGAGAATCCATCCGAAGCTACGAGACGAATAATGAAAATACAGATTAAAGTGACCGATTCAAGAAAGATTAAAGTGTTGTAATGTAAAAATTACTGATTGGAGCGAGAACATACAATGCGGATGCAGAAATGCACAGAGTGTACCGTAGAAGTGATAGAAACACAAAATAATGCCTGCGAATCCGAACGAAAATAAAAGAGATGAAGACCCTACAACAATGGATAAAGCCACCAATAAAGAAATATAATCTAATTACTAATAGGTTCAACTGTCGGTAAAAGAATTGATGGAAAGGACCTTATGAAAAAGGAAGCAGAAAGTCACGCAAATGAATGCGATAACGAGATATTATGCGAAAATGCAACCATTATAAGAATAAAGACTATAAAAGACCATCAAAGTACACCCAAGAGAGAGGAAAAATGCGAATTCTGTGGAGTCATCGACGAATGGATAAAAAGAATGGAACACCGGAATCCAAAAGAGGAACAAATATGTGATCTATATGAAGGGATATTGCGTAAACAACTGCGTAACAAAAAAGATAAAGTCAAAATTAAAAGGAACAGTGGGATACGATGTAAAGCGGCAAACCAGTCAATGCCCGTTAGAATTTTCAATTGTTCAAACGCAACTACCAATTGGGAAATGCAAAAACACAATGAAAATGAAAATAGCAATCGAAATACCGAAATTATGATGAAAACGATAGGAATTGTTGGCATGGGAGGTAAAAAGCCTACGAACAGAAAATGATGCACAAAAAGCAATAATAAGAGAAATACTAGAGTCCAGAAAGAATTTCGAGAAAAGCCAAGGAGACACACTCAAGAAAATGGTCGAAATGGAAAAGAAAATGCAACAGATGACCAACAACATAAAGGAACTAGAAACCAACAATTCTATAGCCAGAAAATATCTTACAGCACCATTTATATGGAAAATAACCGAATTCGCAGAAAAACTCCAGAGAGCAAAAGATGGAACACAAAGAATTCTAGACAGTCCACCAATATACAGTTGGGAAAATGGATACAAATTGGGCATTAGATTATATCCAAATGGAGATGGGAATGCAACAGGCACCCACATCAGTGTCTTCATCAGAGTAGGAAGAGGAGATTATGATGAATTATTAACATGGCCTTTTAAACAAAATATGATATTAACAATGAAAGGATATGAGGATTTTCGTAACCCAATCAGAACAGGAAATGAACCACAGATGGGAAGGCCAACAACTGACTGGAATACAGCAATTGGAACACCACGTTTCTATCCACAACAACGATTGAGAGGAGAAGGATTCTTGCGAGAAGATAATCTGTATATAAAATTAGAAGTAGAGAGGCCGGACAAGACGTTGTAAAGAGAGAAAGAAGTGTAAATAAATGTAAATAAAATAGAAAAACCAAATAAAATCAAAAAATTACAAATACCAGAAAAATCAGAAAAACAAAAATTCAAAAAATAATGACAATATTTAGATGGCAAGCGGAACAGCGAAGAGATAATGATACAGATGAGAGAAGGACCAAATTCGATATGGACGAGACTATGGAAAAAACCAGAAGAGGAGGAAAAAACCAATATACTAACAGCAGCAATAACATACTATGCGGATTTTGATGTAGAAGAAAGACCACAGCAAATCAGGACAAAAGTATACCCACCAATGAGAGTAAAAGACGAAAATTTGAGAAAAGAGGAACAAAGATACCTAACTTTTAAAGATAATAAAGTATTTACCGAACGACAAAGTCAAGAAATGGCCGCACAAGGATTCTACTTTACGGGAACACCAGAACTACCAGACGAAGTAACATGCATCTTCTGCCAAGGAAAACTCGCACAATGGAAAAAGGAGAAACAGCAAAACGGGAACATCGAGAAAAACTCCCGAGATGTCCATTTATGTTAAATTTAGACGTCAGAAACCAAGCGATGAATAGATCAGAAGGACTTCGACAATCAGAAATAGACAGAGATGAAAAGGGAGGTGAGAAAAAGATAACGATAATAAAGAATTTCGAAGATCCAACAGAACTAATCTGGGAAAAGGAGACTATAAATAGAACATTCGAAGAGAGAATTAAAACTTTCAAAGGAAACCCAAGAGCAGCGGAATTTGCGAGTCAAGGATATTGCCAAACCACCAGAGGAATAATGTGCGAAGGATGTAAAAATCAACAACCAATACCGGATCAGAATGTTAAAAAGCTAAAGCATAAAGGAAAATGCATGTATAAACAAGAAAAAGAGTCAAAGAATATCGAGATAATAATCACCAACCAACAAATAGAAGATATATTAGATCGACCAAAAACGAGAACCATAATGCTATTATCAGGAGTAGATACTCAAAAGATGAAGAAAATAATCAAAGAAAGATTGGCTAACAATTTAGAATGGTACGATTCGACACAAGCAATAATCCGAGCAATTAAGCGATATCAAGAAAAACCGAAAGAGAATCGAGACAAATCGATGATAAAAGAAGCTATTTTGGAGCAGTATCAGTGTGTGACATGTTGGCAGAAACATGTAGAAATAATTTATATGCCTTGTGGACATATGGTCACATGTGAAGCATGCGGGATAAAAGTCAATATATGCCCAGTATGTAGAAAGCCGATCAACGGGCGGATCAAAGGATTCCGTTTCGCTGATCAGTAGATAGAAAACGAAAACAATGTGTAAAGTGTAAATAGAGATAAACGTAAAAACAAAAAAATTTTATAAAAACTCAAAAACCACAAAAATACGAGATGATGTAAATTATGATAAAATTTAGAGATGAGTGAAAAGAGAGAATAACCGATTATTAATATTTAGAAAACAATTATGAATCCAAATGAGACAAAAGAAATTGTAAAAGAGGCTGAAGAGACGAAATCAGCAACCAAAGATCAACCAGAGTCAATAAAAGTAATAAATGAGGAAGTAGAATTATGGAAACAAAGGACGTTGCAATTAAAAGAAATGCTACTAATCGCAGAAGAGGAATTAGTACAAGAGACTCTAAAACGAAAATGATGAAAGAGAAGTGGAAAAACAACTAGAACAAAAAATAATCTATCCGGAAGGAAAAGAGAAAATGTACCAAGAGCGAGAAGAGGAAATGATGAAGGAATTTATGCAGAACCAAACTAGAATCAAAAACCAAAGAAAGGAGATCAGAATGTTAGAGCAAGAGAAGCAGGATCAACAAAGTGAAATAGAAAGACTGCGAGAAGTGATAAAAGATAAAGAAGCAGAGATACGAGAGGAAGGGGAGGAAACGATAAAGATTATACAACAAATGCAGGAGGAAATTGGGCAAATTAGCACCCAATACCGAATAGAGAAGACAAAGAGAACCCATTTGGAACAAGCCAAAGAATGGGCAAAACGACAAGCACTCCATTGGAAAGCCAAATGGACGGAAGATAGAGAACAGTCAAGAAGCAATTGGGAATCGCGAATCAGACATTATATTCAGCAAATAGCCGAAGAGGAAGATAGAACAAGAGCTTACAAAGCTAAATGGGAAAATGCGAAAGAGGAAGTCAACAAGCTGAGAAATCAAGGGTCAAAACCATCAAGGAAATTAGAGAGCCCAGAGACGATAGACAAGAAAGAATGCTGACTCAGATAACTGATCAAGCAAGAAAATGGCGAATAGAATGTAGAATATTTGAAGACGCCAACGCAAAACAATTCAATCATATAGTGAAATTAGAGCAGGAAGTTGAGTATCAACAAACTAGAGTAAAAGAAATGCAAACCGAGCAGGACGAAGCTCGCCGAAAAGAACAAAAACAACAATGGAAAACGGAGATCAAAGAAAAGCAATAAAAAGAGAGCGAAAAAATGGAAAGAGCACTTCCAAGAAGCCAAGAAAGAGATAAGACTGTTACCCAAAAGGATACTAAATACGGAAGATTGGGAGCTTTGGGAACAAGTCGAAGTGCAGAAAGAAACAATCGAGGAACTAAACGAGCAGGTCCAAAACTTAGAATTTCGGGAAAAAATCAGACAAGGCACAATAAGAAGGCTCAGGAGACACGAGAAAGAATATGAACAACAATCCAACGATATGGACAAGAGAGCAGCAGAAACGAGAAATCAACTAACTGATGAAAGACGGCAAAACCAACAATTAAACGAGAGAATAACAGAACTCCAGCAGGAGGTGAATGGACACCGAGGAGTTGCAGTATTTAAAGAAATTCAGTTGAGACATCAACATGAAGTCAACGAGCAGTTGAAAGAACAAGTAGAAGCAGAGATAAAAGCAATAAAGCAAGGATATGAGGAAAATGAACAGAACTTGAGGACAGAGATCGAAAAGTTAAAAGCGTTGGAAAACACGCACCGATTAGAAATACAAGTAGAAGAGTTAACAGAAAATACGGAATATCTTGCCTATCTCTTAGACGAAGAGATACAAATATCAAACGCTCTACGTGAAGAGATAAATACCTTGCAAAACCGACCACCAGTCCTGCTTATGCCGTTATATCCGACGGAAATGCTAACTCAAGTACCCGCCGAACCCGATGAAGGATTCGGGAGACGGACGAAACGATAGTGTAAAATCAAAGAGGAAACATTGTAAAAAGTGTAAAAAGATAATAAAAATAATAAAAACGATAAAAAACAAAAAATGGTAATCGATGTATATTTAGCATGAATTTGAACGAAGTAGAAATCCAAATGAATCCAGAAGACGGAGAATATGTACCAAGCCCAATTCAATTAGTAGAACCAATCGAGCAAGACCACTGAGATATTACAGTAAAAGATGGAGAGCCGAAAGAAAAGAATGGCAAGAATTAGTGGAGGAACAAGATTCAGAAATCGCCCGGATAAATCATCAGTTAACACAATCAAAACAACTAACCAATATGATAAAACGAAAACTAACATCTAGCATGGGAGAGAACAGAAACCAAAAGAGAGAAAATGAACGATTAAGACAAGAATTAGCAGAAATAAAGACCCGTGTAATCCTGGAAGATTATTGGAAAACCGAAGCGGAACGAATGAGAGATAGTAGAAAGAGCGAACAGAGATATGTAATACAACTAGAAGACAGTTGTAAAGAAGCTAGAGAGATAAAAGAAAGCCATCAACAAGCTCAAGATGAGATTAAAACGCTAACAGAACAGCTCCAGGAAGCGAGACGAAAACTAGAAAAGCAAACAGCTAAACGAATAAATCATAAACGTCAACTTAAAAGAAACAAGCGAAAGAATAAATCTTCAGATAAAATAAAAAAGCAGCAAAGAATAATCAAGGAAAACCAAGAGCGAATAAAAGAACTCCCAAAACTAACCGAGCGATTGATAAAAGCCCAAGTCCTGATAATGAGATTCTCAGAAAATAAAACTAAAGAGGAGTGCGCAATACACTCAACCCCAGAAAAAGAGAAAGAGTAAAAAAGGGCTAAACTCCACTGTAAATAAACGAAATAAATCTTGTAAATAAATATAAATTGAGTATGTATTTGAAACTAGAAGTTATGAACCAAACCTGTGGATAATAATGATGATAATAATGAGAAAATGCAATACTGAGAACCATTAGAAAAATGCGAGAAATCCCAACCCTTCAGAAGAGAGGATAGCACCTGTGCCGATTACAAAGAAATTTGTAGTAACCCCAATAATGAGGAATGTCAACAAATAAACCTCCAATGTATACAATGCCCCACAAAAGAAAACAAGGACGAGTTGAAACAAATATCGAGAAAACCCAAATAATGGTACAAACCCTACTGAAAAATAACGAAGAGATAGCCAATATAAAAAATGAGAACCGAGAGATAAAGAAAACCCTAGAAACCCTCATCAGACAAATTCAAAGAAAAGCCAAAGCGAATCCCAATAACAAACCAATTCAAGAAATTCAAAAGACCGTCCTATCAATCAAAAGGCAGCAAGGAAAACAAATCAAACAGAAAAATGAACCCCATGCAATGACAAGTCTATCAATCGAACTTATACTACCGATTAGTGTAACATCCAACATAATACTCCTAATATGTTGTCTTATCCTCGGCCTAACAAACAACAAGCAAAGGCAGAATCCCCAAATCCAAAAGGTCAGAAGAATGTTCACCCAAATGCGAAAAACTACCAAACCCAACGAAATGACAAGACTCTCGCAGATTTCCATCAATCACCCTTCAAGATCAACCCAGCTCGAAAGCGAAACCCAAGCCGTCAGCGATTCATTCGAAAACAAGTACAATTGAGTTACAATAACCGACATTGATTTGAACTGATTTTTCTAACTCGAACAAATTTACATTGATTTGAACTGAATTTACCAACTTATACTGATCTATAATGATTCGAACTGATAAAACTTGAATTGATATAAAAACTGAACTATCCAATTTTGATTATGTATTGTAGCCGGACCTTAAGTCCATCTTTACCTTGATGATTTAACCTTACCGTAGAAACTTTTTATGAATGTGGATGTTAAAAATGTATGTATCATTTTGAAATCAATTGAAATTGCGGGTCGCAATTTTACGGACCCCCGAGTGTTTTATGTTGGGCCAGAACATAAACGGCCTTGATAAGTGTTTAAATGGATCAGAAACACACACGCAGATACAACACGCAATTTAAAATAAACCTGAAAAACACCAAATAAACCCTATAAAATCTAAGAAATAAAAGAATTAAATATAAAATTATAAACATAAAAATAAAATAAATAATAACAAAATGCACCAAGATCCGCACGATACCTACACAAATACAACAAGAAAACACGACAAATTCGACGAAATTAGAAAAATCAATTAAAGTTCATTAAAGTAGAATTTAAATTGAAAAATTGAATTAGCAATAATTCAATAAAAAATTTTAAATAAAAAATTATAAAAATAAATCAAGAAATATAAAAATTAAAAAATAGAATTTGCTAGAAAAGAACAAGGTCGAATTTTGTTTTACTGCATCAAATTTTACACGTCACACAATTAGGTATAAATACTGATCCATTTTCACATTTAAAAACCATTTTTCAAAAATTGTGAAATTTTTCTTAAAAACCATTTTAATCGTTTTCGGAAAAACACATTTTTCCAGAACATTCTGTTGAACTACTTAAAACTATTTTTCAAAGAGAACCGTTTTAAAACTGTTAGAATCGTCTTGAAGATTTTCAATCATTTATCAACTAGTGTATTCAATCGAACTTTTTAGGTGAGAACCAGTTATGTTGGAACCCTCTTTCCACATCACGACCTTGCATCTCATTTGGAGCTCTGCTCGGCGTCGATGTGGGGAGAGAGGTATTTATGCTATTTTATGTTCGATTTTATTTTGATGTTTTATGGAATGGTCAAAGGGGTAATTTGTTTGTTCATGATTAATAAATTTTATTGATATGAATAACTTAAATTATATATCTTTATAAATTATAAACCGTAAATGTCGAAATTTTTCCGGCCCACAGCCGAAACATCACGCAAGTTAGTAAAATCAACATAGTGCAGATGCATGTAAGTGCGTGGAAGATCGCCAATGATATGCACCCGTGAAGACTCAGCGTGCGCAACGCAGCGGTCGGATCGTAACTATTTACCCCTATAGCTGAAGCGAGAAATAAGGAAGAAGCCTCTGGCTGCTTCCTCGTTTCTCAATTCTGTAAAATCGACCTAAAATTATCGTACAAACGGCTTAAAATCACCACACCGAGTAGTCCAGTGGGCACTCAATAACTATAATATAAACATACTATGCCTTAAGATCAATTAAAGGAAAAAGGGTACGGGGGTAACGTAAATTGAGATTGCTGATGTAACCACTTCTGTATGAATTTAATAAAGATATTATTAATAGAAGTAAAATGTATTTAATAAAGATATTATTAATAAAATGAATTTAATAAACATATTATTAATAGAAGTAAAATGAATTTAATAAAGATATTATTAATAGAAGTAAAATGTATTTAATAAAGATATTATTAATAGAATGAATTTAATAAACATATTATCAATAGAAGTAAAATGAATTTAATAAAGATATGGTTAATAGAAATAAAGTAAATTTAACAAAGTTAGGATGAAATAAAACGAATAAAGTTACGATTAAGATGAATTTAAGGAAGTCATGATTGATAAAATGAATTCAATAAAGTTACGATTCATAAAATGAATAAGGTTATGATTGAAAGGAAATGAAAGAAATTTAGTAAAGGTATAAAACGAATTCAATAGAGTTCTGATCAATAGGAAATGAAAGAAATCAAATAAAGCTAGGATTAGTATGAAATAAAATGAAATTATGAAAAATGAATTTAATGAAATTAGGATTAATAAGAAATAAAATGAATTAAATGAAATTATGGTTAATATGAAATAAAATCTCAACGGTAAAGCGATTTAATATGATATAAAAGAAAATCTTAATTGTAATTGGTAAAGTTTACTAAAGAATAAAACATTGTTATAAGAAAAAATTAAATAAAATTTTTGATTAATGAAAATAAAATCTTGTTGATAAAGTAAGTAACGTAGATAACTGAGACGAAAATCAAATTTTATTTGTTAAACCATTATAGAAAATAAAAACCGTACCTATTAGAATTAACCCCAAATCAAGGTCATGTCGGTGAGATAAATAAAAGTTACGATCAATAATTAAAATCCAATAGTATAGTGGAATAAATGGAAACCATCAATTCGAATTAACAATAAAATTGGAACATTAACTAGATAAGGTTCGACAAGTTAGGGCTGTGACGTAGTTGATTTAAAAATTTACCAATAAATCAGACTCATAAATTAATTGAGATCTTTAACGACTAATAAATGATGAATTTGACAGAGAGTGTTAACATAAATCGAATGAATAGGGTGGGGATTGAACCAAAATACGATCGAATTGAGTAGCAAGACGAATGTAATAACCACTGGGTGTCTGAGAATGAATAGATAAGTCTCGACCCGAGTAATTGTATAATGCGAATAGTTTCCTCCATCCACTTCTTCATGAGGAAGATAAAATGATATCACAATTATCGGAGAAAAACCCCATCCGAGAGAGCGAATAAATTCCAAAAATTATGGGATCCCCAAACACGACGACGAATGGCGAATATGCTCATACACCGAATTTTCTGAGAGAGACCGTTAAAATTCCGAGACGATGGAATTCGTTAGGCGGCTCAATTTACGTCTCGAATTAATTAATTCATACACGCCGTCCGGTCGATAAAATAAACACAGCAGTGACCGATATTTTAAGCTCAAGTCAATCTTAGAAATTTGTTTATTTTATAAATTCCGAATTCTCAAGTCACTCGAATTAAATTCAAAAAATTATAAAACCATCAGGGTCCTGAAAACACTTCAATCAGAAACAATTAAAATTAACAATAACATACAAACATCAAGATTTAAACTAATACCTTCTAAATACCTTAAATGAAGATCCTATGAATTTCACAAAGTAGTTGACCTGTCTTACCCTAAATTGTTTTGAGTGTGGGTTTATTCCTCACTGATAAATAGAGCCTAGGAAAACCTCAATGTTAGTCGCTAGATGCACCAAATTTGGACCCACCTAGACATTCTTTAACGAATATAGTAAAGACCCTATTCCCCACACTATTATTATTCATAGTTTAAATCTCAATTGTTACAGAACATGTCCACAAGTCAGATCACCTCTCAGTCAACGGGAAAGAGACGCTCAAGAATGCTGTTACGATCCACCGACGAAATAGAAAGACCCCGGTCACAGTGGCCATATTCTATTCCTCGGAAAGCACGAGCTCCGAGTAGAGACCCTCTCGAACCAGTAAGACAAGAATACCCAGCCGCTGAAATCTTCGCACATGCGCAGGAGCTCCTCACCCATTGGGAGCGGGTGCAAGAGCAGGTGGACTTACAAGTAGTCAAGGCAAGGATGTACCTTGCAGATGTGCTGGATGACATCCTTGCTGGGCGGATCGCCGTCGCCCATCCACCTTGTCCGATTCGGGACACTAGGCGTCCATACACAGTAGAGGCTCTCAAAAGAAGCCTGGAAAGATTCTGCCCGGATGAATAAACTGACGAACGAGACATTATAGTGATTAAATAGCAATAAAAATTAGAACCGTGTGAATTTCTTTTCGTATATAGCTGAAAATGAATGTTGAGTTGTTTGAAAGATTTTTTTTTGTTTAAAATATTTAGGCTGACTATAAATTGACGAGTAAAAATCCCCTTAATTTCAGTAATGGCTTCTCTACGGATCTTGCAGACAGAATTAGATCGCGCGAGACAGGCGAATGCCGAATTACTTAATCAAGTCCTACAACTAACCCGTGAAATGCAACAGATCAAAGCGACGTGCTTAGATCCTAAACGAACCAAAGTCCTATACCAACGACTTACCGCAGCTCAAAAAGGCTGGGCCGAAGAACGCCAGCTCAATCGGAGTTTGCGAACGCAGGTCAGGGGCTAGAAGTCGCACTAGCTGTATGTCGAGAAGGTGAAGCGGTCACCTACCCGCTCATCTTCGCCCCAACTCAAATGCCACAACCAGCAGTTAAGACAGCAGAGCAACCCACCGCCACCAACAATCGTCGACCGGGACGCAAGGAACGTGCCCGACGTCGAGCAGCTCAACTCCAAAATGCCAAACCATAGATATTTATCATGTGATTTGATTTAATAGAGTAGTTTAGCCTTAGTTGAGTCGTTTTCTTTTGAAACTACATACCAATACGGTCGTAAGTAACCCTATTACGTCTCAGTTTTCCACAGGCAATTAAGCACTAACCATGAACAATTATTTATGAGGGACAGAGCAAAGCGAGCATAGGTCTTCTATCGACAGCTCGTGAACCCGAGGTTTGTCCGAGCAATTACAGTACTAGCCAATGGTATTCAATTTTTGCGGACAATCCACCACTTGAACACATTTCCAACGTTGCTTAGCAACGGGTGCCAAGTGGAGTAGCATCATTTTGTATGGCGTTACTAGGGTCGCCAGGAAGATAAGCAAGATCTGAAACCCTGTAACCCACCAAAATATAAAGGTAAAAATAATTATTTAAGTCACCAAGAACCCCTCGAAATTTACATAGATACAACACGATAACAGAAAAATTTGACTGAAGATTCAACTAATTTATGAAATCATATTTTTTTAAATTTAGGTATGGAAAATATACTGAAAAATAATGTAAATACTTCACGGTGCTGAAAGGAAGAAATTTGCATAAGTGTCCAAGGAATGGCTACAAATCCCATGCAGTAAGCGCATAAAAATTATTAGCAATTAGCACTTGTCAAAAATAACGTTGTGGTGGGTTACAGGGTGTCAAATCTTGCTTATCCTTCTAGTTGCCCTCGTAACGCCATACAAAATGATTCTGATCCACTTGGCACCCGTTGCTAAGCAACGTTGGTAATGTGTTCAAGTGGTGGATTGTCCGCAAAAATTGAGTACCATGTGCTAGTACTATAGTTGCTCGGACAACCCTCGGGTTCAACGAGCTGTCGATAGAAGACCTGTGCTCGCTTTTGATTCTTAGGTCCCATTATTCTCCTATCTCCTTCAAACGTTAACCTATACTCTCATATCATTCATTGTCATGTCTATTCTCATAGACCTTCTTCTTGTTGTCCATGTCGAAGATTATTCTTTGGCCTGTACACCCTTTGTTGTGTTAAATACACCCACATTATATCTTTCACCCTTATCCTTATTATAACTACAATGTTTCCTATTATCATTACTAGCATTATCATTGTTACTATTATATATATTACCTTTATTATTATTTCTATTACTATAACTACTATTATATTTATTGTTATTACTACTATGATTATTACTACTATTATTATTATCATAATTATTATCATCATTACTACAAATACCATGATTATTATTATTATTACCATTATTATTATTATTATTATCATTATTATTATTATCAATATTATTATTGTTATAATTACCATTACCCTTATCATTATCGTTATATTTATTAAGGTTTTGTAGGGATCCTTCCTTATTCCTCAGCGTTAAAATTGTTTATTGATATACAACATTAGCCGTAGTTCATCTATATTTTTCGGTTTTCGATAAAGTATTTTTGTAATTTAGAAAATTTTAGCAGCGTTCCGCCCTTATTTTACGGTTCATCCCTATTCTACAGTTTTCGACAAAGTATTTTCATTGACTCGGAAAATTTGAGCAGCGTTCCGCCCTTATTTTACGCATTCCATTTTTACGTTATTATTTTTGTTAAGTATTTGAATTAGTTCGGAAAATTTGAGCAGCGTCCCGCCCATATTTTCCGCCTCAACTCAAATTAATTTATTTAATTCTTATTTAAAACATTATTTTTCATGATTTTGGTCGTTCGGATTAATCTTTTTCCGATGGCTATTCATTTTAACTGTTGCAACGATTTCGCAATTTTCCCCACTATCCATTCCCTCTCTTTGTCCTTAAGATCTATTTATGTTCATTTCGTAGTTAATGAGTGCCCACTGGACTACTCGGTGTTAGAGATTTTGAGCCGATTGTTGTTAAAAATTTATGTCAATTTTACAGGAAACGGATGGTGAAGGAGTAGCCAAGGGACTACTCATTTACCCTCCAATTTCCCTTATGTACGGATAATATTGACGTTCCAACTCCTGCGTTCCGCACGCTGAGTCTTCACGGGTACATATCATTGGCGATTTTCCACGCTCTTACACAAATCTGTACTATGTAGATTTTGCTTTCTTGCGTTATGTGATGGCTGTGGGCCGGAAAAGGAATAACAAATAATAATTTACCATAGCATTTGGAATAAAAGTTTCGATGCACTAAGGCTGTAGATATAAAATATTTATTCAGCATATTACATCGGCTACATACATTTGAAATTCATTGTATCCATTCCATAAAATTTATTTCGAAAATCCCATAAATTTAATTCGATAAATCATCTATAAATTCAATTGGAAAAACAAAATTATCCATAAATTTAATCTGAAAAATCATCCATAAATTCAATTGAGAAATTACACACAAATTTGATTCAAAAAATCATCCATAAATTCAATTGGAAAAACAAAATTATCCATAAATTCAATTTGAAAAACAAAATCATCCATCAATTCGATCTGAAAAGTCATACATAAATTCAATTGAAAAATTACCCATCAATTCTCTTCGAAAAAAATCAACTAATAATATTGCACCAGTTGAGAGTGATCGTGTTCAGGCAAAACACTTACCCGTGTTAATTGCCTGAATGCACGGCTCTCAACCAGCCATACAACCAGCTACACAGTTCTATAATGAAATTTTTTCTCCGAAAAATAAGACTGAAAATTTGTGAAAACACATCGGTATTTATACCTATTTTTCCCGCGTGTGAAATTTGATGCAGTAAAACAAAATTCGACCTTGTTATTTTCTAGTAAATTCTATTCGTTAATTTTATTATTTTTTTGATTTATTTTTATAATTTTTTATTTAAGATTTTTATTGAATTATTACTAATTCAAATTTTCGATTTAAATTTCATTTTAATGAACTTTTATTAATTTATTCAATTTCGTCGAATTTGTTGTGTTTTTTTGTTATATTTGTGTAGGTATCGTGCGAATCTTGGTGCATTTTGTTATTATTTTAATTTTATTTTTATGTTTTTGATTTTATATTTATTTATATTCTCTCAGATTTTAAAGTGTTTAATTGGTGTTGTATATTGTATTTTAAGTTATCTTGGTGCTTGGTTTTCGTGCTGTATTACTGATGCATTTAAACAATTCTCAAGGCTATTGGTGTGCTGGCCCAACAGTTGGAACTGTGTACTAGTGGGTGGAAGGTTAACAAAACGTGAACTCCTCTACAAGAATTGCTAAAAAAATAAAAATAACAAAATTACAACACAAAATTTTATTGGATTACTACAAACATATATCATATACAACCGATGTCATGATTTAATTGTTCTTTATTTGCTGGAGTCGTCGGCGCTGCATCTCTGCTCGCTCTGGCCTTGTATGGGTCTTCATCTTCCCTTGAGATTTCTCTGGACATGTCCGATCCTGATAGGCAACTTGTGCCGGGGCGAATACCAAGGGGTAAGTGACAGCACTCCTCTCTTGGCTTGCCGCTACTGCAACTTCTAGTCCTCTGATTTGAACCTTTTGAGCTTGATTCAGGGCTTTACTACATTCCACCCTTTTTGAGCCGCTGTATGTCGTTGGTAAACTCGTTTCACTCGGGAGGGTTCGATCCACGTAGCCTTGGTTCGCAGGAGTTCGCGAACGAGTTGCACACATTGTAGGTGCAGGTCAATATTCTCCCGTCGCAACTTCTTTAGCTTCAGTCTTATTTCTTTTATGGCGTTCATGGCTGAATTTATGGATATGATTAATTAACTGTGTTGGGCCAAAACACAAACGGCCTTGTAAATGTTTAAATGAATCGGTAACACACATGCAAATATAACATGCAGATCTAAATTAAAACCTATTAAAACACCAATTAACCCTATCAAAATATGAGAAAGAAGACAATTACATATAAAATATAAACATAAAAATAAATTAAAATAATAACAAAAGGCAACAAGATCCGCTCGATATAAATATAAACATAACACGAAAACCTAACAAATTTGACCGAAATTTGATAATTTAACAAAAAATGTGAAATTTCAAGAAAATGAAATAAAATTCAAGGAATTTGAATTAGAAATAATTCAATAAAAATTTTAAAAGAAAAATTACAAAATAAAATTGCAAAATAATAAAAATTAAGATTAGAATACACTAGAAAATTCCAAGGTCGAATTTTGTTTTACTAAATCAAAAAGAACACGCAAGGTTAGGGCCAAAAAATAGGTATATATACCGATTCATTTTCACATAATTTTTAATCGTTTTTGAAAATCGTTAAATCAGTTTTTTGAAAATCTATGTAAGTGAGAGTTTCATTTGAAAACTCTCTCCACGTCGCATCCTCGCAACCTCGATAGAGCTCTGCTTGGGTATCGGCGTGGAGAGAGTGTTGTTTTTATGATATTTTGTTATGTGTGGATCAAGTAATTTTTATGTTATTTTTAATATTAATAAATTATTTATAATACATAAAATTATTTTTATTTATTTATTTTTTTATTTGTCGAAATTTTTCCGGCCCACAGCCAAAGACACATCACAAGTTAGTAAAATCAACATATTATTCGAATTCGTGTAAGTGCGTGAAATATCGCCAATGATTCGTGCCCGTGAATGTCCGGCGTGCGGAACGCAGGAGCTGGAACGTCAATATTATCCCGTATAGAAGAAAGGAGAGATAAGGAAGCGGTCTTTTGGCTACTTCCTCGTCTCTCGATTTTCTTTAAACTCGACCTAAATTATTTTACATACGGCTCAAAATCACCACACGAGTAGTCCAGTGGGCACTCATTAAATATAATATAAACACAAATGCGCCTAAGGCTAAACGAAGGGGAGGGTGACGGGAAATTGAAAATAAAATCGTTGCTATGATCAAAATATGACGGGCACAACAAAAAAATAGATAAAGTTAATACTATAATTAAATATGAGGATCTATAATAAAAACCAATAATGAAACGACGCGTGGGGTAATACATTAAATACCATTAAGAGCTTTACACCGATAAGACTAAATTTACCCAACACCTGAAATTAGTGAACTATCTAGTTCTTGTAATGTGAAAATCAAGATATAAAATGACTAATTGTAGAATCCTAAAAATATAATAATTAAGTAAACATTAAAGATACCCCGATAAAGTAGGACTGAAATAATTATAATCAATAGATCAGTTGACTAACCAAGTCGGAAAATTACGGATAACCAAGATCCATAAAGTAATACGAATATTGAATTAGCACTGACAACCCATACAAGAATGCGAACCAAGTCCATCTGGCTATTAAAATGGTTCCCCACACCAGATAATAAGTCTCAAGCAGTTGTCATTAGCCCAAAACCAAGCCTATAAAATATGAGACTACCGAACTAAACTTCGAGCTCCGGTAAAAGCGATTAAAAATGCGAATTATTAAACAAATAACTGAGAGAAGTCCACAATAACACAAATTAATTTATTTTCATTTCCATAATAATACAAATTAAGCTGTGTTCCTTCTCTCCATTGGCATATAAAGGGAACATAAATCGGACAAGGTTCTTCCAATAACATTGGATAAGTAGCCAAAGTTCACGCCTACAAAATTAACATAACGATAATTGAAAGAATAAAATTCAAACCTAACGAAATTTGTTCCAAATAAAAATTCATCTAACGAATAGCTAAATTCAGCCAAAAATTAATATAACGATACAGCAAATAAATAGCTAAATTCCGCCAAAAAATTAAAATAACGATACTGAAAATAAATAGTTAAAATCCGTCTAAAATTAATATAATGATAATGGCAAGAATAGAATTCAAACCTGACAAAAATTGCTCCAAACAAAATTTAGCAAATATATAGTTAGAATCCGTCTGAAATCAATTTAATGATATTGAAAGAATAGAATTCGAACCCTACGAAATTTATTTTCAATAAAAATTAATAAATAGATCATCCCTAAATTTGGAACGATATTAATCAACTAATCGTATGACAAAACTTACCAGGTAGTTGAAGCGATTTAGATTCCATAAAATTTCCAATCGATCGACCAGCTGATTTGTAGAAAACTATTATAAACCAATCAAAACCCAAACGTAATAAATACTTCCACAGACATCCCACATTCCCGTAAAATGCCAGAACAAACCGGTTTGCCAAATCGATACCTGATGGGCTAAAAATCTGAAATGTCATGGCAATGGGCGAATTTAATACTTACCCAGAGTGTGTACGATTAGGAAGTTCTATTTTCACATACACACTCCAATAATCAATACGCCGACAAGAACATTAACTAAACACCCAAATCCACACACCACCCTTAGACAAGGTGTACCCATGATTAGACTAATAGACGCACACCCCTATAATGAACACGACGAAAATAATTTGCAACACCTACGCATACACACCCTCGCTGCCTAAATTTCAGGAATAAAGAATTGTCGACATTCCGAGATCTATCACAATTTTTTTTGACCATTAGGGATGTACCCACAAACGAGCGCTAGCAATAAAAATCCAACTACCAGGAAAGGAAACGAGAATGCAGCCCGGAACCCAGAACCACCGCTTTGGAGTAAGTGCAATCTTTACAATTCTGACGATTTAATAACCACTCGACATTTTCTGGTAATAGATAATTTGTAAAATTTTTTTTTAGTTTTAAATTTTGAATGTTAGCTTCCAATAGGTCAAATGTATAAATCGGTAACACGCAAAGCGGGAACATTTGTTTTAATATTTTTTGCTCAGGGAGGTTATTTGGTTTTACTCACTTACCTTCGCAATTAGGAGTGGTAAGGTTATAATAGAAGAACAGAAAATTAATTGTGGCAAGGTTAATAAAATGCAAACCCATACAATTCGCACACGACCCAATAATAAAAGATACGCAAAGGAACAACCCTTATGAACAGATATCTTTAATATGTACATTGTCTATCATAAAAATATAAATCGTGATGATATTTCAGACGCTTTGGTTTAATTCATTTTTCACTAAGTTATTTTTCTTATTTTGCTTTACTGTTTTGTCTCATTTCATTTTGAAATGGGAGTTGAACTGCCTCTCGTTACAAGTTAATAGGATGTATTTCTTATTCGGTCATTTTATGCTAATATTTTTTTTTGGTTGTTTGTGACTGATTTTGTTTAATTGTTTAAATTTAATTCAATGATTATTTTAATTAGGGATTTATTAATTACTTAGATATTTATTCATTTTTAATATATGAGGTTATAAAATTTGTTTAATTATTTAAATTTAACTCAATGATTATTTTTAATAGGGATTTACTAATTACTTAGACATTTATTCATTTAAAAAATTATAATTTAAGCAATTGAATAATTATTATTCTTTAATTGAATTATAAAGAAGGAATGTTACGATAAAATGATAATTTCTAAATTCATTATTTTCTCTAAGAAATCTTCCAGCTGCTATAGAACGCAATGATATTTTGGGTAAAATCGAAATAAATTTTTTTTTATTTACACTAAATAAAAAATGACAAACTTTACTAATCACGAACTCATTTAGAAAAATCAGGACCTCTTATCTATACGCATACGCACGTTGCCGACCGGTGGAGGCAAGCCTGGCGCCAGATCAGGCGAGCGAGGAACCCCAAAAAAGAGGACCCCCACAGACCATCGGGCAGTTTCTAGGAATGAACGAGAGACCATCGTTGCTAAATGGATAAGATGGCGATCAGTATCCGGCCCAAGAGATTTGGGAACACGCCCGCGATCTCCTCACCCACCTTGAGAACCATCAACGGCAGGTCGATTTCCACGTGGTCAGGGCCAGACAATACCTGGCCAACGTGGAGGACGACATCGCAGCCAGAAGGATCGCAGACTTCTACCCGAGTATGCCGCCGCCCAACTCCAGACCAGTATGTAATACAAAACGGCCCGTCTTCATATACCCGGGCTACTCAGCGGAGGAAGGAGTGAAAAAAATTTTCGAAGATCCCTAAGCTCGCCGAATTGTGGCTTACAGGCCTCCTAGTTGTGTTTTGAATGTTTTTATATAATAAACAAATTGATATTTGAGAATGTTTTTAATTTTCTTTTGTTTCCTAATATAACTTCGCAAAATTATGTTTAAATCAACTGTATGTTTAGTAATATTGGATTTGGTAACAAAAATTTTGATGTCCCTTATTGCAGAAATGGAACCCCTACAAATGTTACAAACAGAACTAACCCACGCAAGGAAAACCAATAAAAATCTTTATGACCAGATTGTTCAACTATCCCGCGAGATTCAGCAGACAAAAGCCACATGGGTTGACCCAAAAAAGGCCAAATCAATGTACCAAAGGCTTACAACAGCCCAAAAGGGATGGGCAGAAGAGAAACAACTAACCCAAAGCTTAAAAACACAAATAAGGGGACTGGAGGTTGCACTGTCCGTCTGTCAAGAAGGGGCAGCTGTAACGTATCCCCTCGTCTTTGCTCCCGCCCAATTGGCCAACTCCAACAACGACCACAACTTCAACCACGACAACAAGGAACAGTTATCGACCTGGACGCAATGAGCGGGCCAAACGCCGAGCCGCGCGACTGCTAACTACAAAGCAGCCTATGAACTGAAATTACTTCACTTCTTGTATAAAACGTGTATCCCTTAGTTTTATTTTAGTATATTTTCATTAATATATATTTTTTATCGTCGACTAAAGAACTCATGGAATACGATTGATAAAAACCTACGACATAAAGGGGACCTAATAATCTAAAGCGAGCACAAGTCTTCGAACGACAGCTCGTTGGACCCAGAGATCGTTCGAGCAATTACACCATTAGTAATAACACTCACTTTTTGCGAGCGACCTACCCGCTCGAGCACAGCTCCAACGTTGCATAGCAACTGGTGTCGAGTGGCAGCAAAGAAAATATGTATATGGCGTTACCTGGGCAACCACAGTAAGATTAAAACAAACCATAATACCCAGTAACCCACCAACTGCATTAACTGCACATTTATAAGACAAAATATACTTATAGAAAACTGGTTTACTTTTTAATAATGAGTTTAATTAATTATATATTAAATTACTAATATTGATCCTAATTTGTTGCTCATTTACATCTTTAGTCTACTAACCACTAACTTACTGTCCATATCTGGAAATTTTATAAAATAAAATTTCAAACTACATCACTATCGAATTTCAATCTACAATGAGGTTTTTCAACCGAACACTATTAGAAATAACATCTGAAACATTTATTTTGATTATTAAAAATTTACATTCCAGCCTGATTCATCTCGCAATTGATTCTTGGCTCGTTTAATCGGTTAGTATTCCTAGAATTTCGGGTTGAAGAAGCTGTTTGGGCACAACAAGATGTACCAGCGCGTTCAGTTCCAGGAGGGCCGGATCTTCTAGATCGAAGGCTACACTGTATTCGGGTACATAGCCATCGGAGCTTGGGACGCGGCCACTGGCAATATCCGCATTGATTCTCAACAACCGTTTGCGTTGCAGGTCGGCTCTCCATCGGTATTTTCTTTCGAGGTGTTCGAATTGTTGAAGCATTACGTCGGCGTCATGGCGGATCTCCCGAGCCAGATTACATCCTGATTACCTTTTTATCACGAGGCTGGGTATTTTCACTTCCTCGCCATACTGATTCTGATTCCGGTGAAACCATTCTTGTGTGCCGTGTTTAGCTAGGGAGTATCCCCGATCCCACAGGGCTTGTCTGTAACGTCCGGCGAATTTGATGGGGTTCGTTAGTAGTACGGGAGTTGTCCGTTCAATTTCTGCAAGCTGAATTAGACACTAATGATATATATGTTTAGGTTATTATATCAATGGGTGTATTAAAGGCAATAACGTTTTATAATTACTATTTAGCGAACAAATTTAATAATCTAATTACCACCTTGGGCATGGTCCTTCGGTCGAAGGTTTGGTCGGTCCTTTCAACTCGGCTGGTTTCGTGCTGAATAATATCTCGCTTCCTTATTGTCTTCATGTTCACGGGTTGCGAGCGTCTGCTACCACTCGAGAAATTACCCCGGTGGTTTATTTCTACGACTATTATTTTTATAATCATTTATACACGAACTGTAGTAATTGATTTCAAGAATTCACTAAATTTGTATGCAAGTCTGGGGCTTGTGAGTAATCTACTAGACATCACCTGATTACACAGCAGTAGCCAGTTTGTGATTTGATTACGAAATAATTCCTAGCCAATCAGATATTCCGCTGATTACCTCACTAGTGTTTACACTAGTGAGAGGCTGTTCGCAGTCACATGTGTCAGGTAATAGATTATTATGTAATACATTATTAGATTGTATTCATCAAAATTAGGTATCAATATGGGATTTAAATTTAGCTTCAACTGATTCATCTCTGAATATTCCATATTTTCAGTTCGATATCTGATGATTTCATTTTTCATCGACCTACCATATAAAATAGAAAACATAAAATTAAAATATTAACAAATGCACCAAGATATGCACGAATTGACATAGAAATAGCACGATAACAAAAATTTGACCGAAAAAGTGACAATTTACGAAAACTAAAAAGAGTTCATGAATAAATTGAACAAAAAATAAAATAATTCTAGTCATAAATGATTAAAATTATTTGTTAATGATTAAATTGTCAAATAAATCGAAAAAATAATAAAAATTAGAAATAAATTAGACACATAATAGCAAGGTCAAATTTTGTTTTAACGCATAAAAATCAACACGCAAGTTTTTATCGCTTTTTCACTCAGTGAATAACTACTATTCAGGAGAACTTTTTCAGTAATAGGAACAACTCTCGGCAACTATTTCCACATCACTAACGCAAGTATCTTCAGGTAAGCTCTAATGGCTCGTGCATGTAGGGATTCAAAGTTATTCTGGCCCACAGGTAAGAGTGAAAATCTCCTTCAATTTATTTATCGATTTTTAGATGATTTGATGGCATTTTGGAGTTTCGGGTTCGATATATTATCTGGTAAATTTTGTTTAATTAATCTCTACCATAATGAGTTTCCTTTAGCTGATGTTGAACGAAATTTAGAGTACAATGTGAATGAGTTCGGAAACCTATTCGCCTTGTCATTTCTCAGGAGATCCTTACTTCCTCCGCGTTTTGGATTGTCCTTATCCCTTACTGTTGATCATACGATTGATTTATCGGACGATTTATTGGTTTCTAAATTTTTGCTAATCGTCAGTAAGTTATGTCACAATTTTAATTAATTAATTTCGGTATAATTTTTAGGGATTATTGGGGTTTCCTCGTAACATTTTTATAGCAGGCAAAAATAAGTCGAGTTTGTTAGCGGGTTTTCGTGATTTACTCAGTGAAGACTTAATTCCGATTTTATTTTCTGATTTTTGGGAGTGTTATCAATTATCCGTTACAAAAATTTGATTTGGGTATGGATGGAGCTCTGGTCTAGCCAAACCTTCAACAAAATCGGGTCGCTACACTCATCATCTGGAGCCTTGACCTGTGGTCATAAGTCTATCATACCGGTGTGATTTTAATGGAGTCTTGTTGATTTCAGATATCTTATGCCTATTTGTAGTGAAGCTGATTTGATAAGTGGGTGTTCTTCATTTTTAATAAAATAAAATTCTAAAGTCTTTAATTTTATCTTTAAATTTTCAAAAGGGTAATATCTAATTTACTTTATCTTTAAACTTTCTTAAATTCTGTAAACGTTTCATGATATTTATGATAGCTGCATTATCTTGTTACTTACTTCAATAACTTTGATCGACTCTTAACGGGATAATAAAGGTTTATGATGACTACTTTATGGGTTTTAAACATAAGTCAATTTTTATGTTATTTGATTTATGATGTGAATCTATATCCGGGTTCTTGACAACCAAATTTATATGACTTCGTGACTCCTATGTGACTTTATCAAGTGTCGTATGTTCGTAATAAATCGCTCAATATTTAAAATTACTCCTATAAATCGTTTCAGCGACTCACAGTAATAGTTTGAAACTATGGTTGATTTTAATTAGCAACGATTTCGTTCTTTATTCCCATCACCTTTCCCTTGGTTGACCTTAGGCGCATTGTGTTCATATTATAGTTAATGAGTGCCCACTGGACTACTCGGTGTGTTGATTTTGAGCCGTGTGTAAAGTAGTTTAGGTCGAATTTACAGAAATCGTGAAACGAGGAAGTAGCCACAAGACCTCTTCCTCATTTCTTCTTTCTTCTATACGGAATAATATTGACGTTCCAATCCCTGCGTTCCGCACGCCGGGTCTTCACGGGCACAGATCATCGGCGATATTCCACGCACTTACACGAATCTGAATAGTATGTTGATTTTACTAACTTGTGATGTGTCTTCGGCTGTGGGCCGGAAAAATTTGGACAAACAAAATTAATTTATGAAAAACAAACTGATTTCATGTATTATAAATATTTATTAATATATTAAAGCAATATAACAAATTACTTGCCAAATCATCATACCAAATAAAAATACATCTCCCCCCACGTCGGCATCCAAGCAGAGCTCTACCGAGGTTACGAGGACGGGACGTGGAGAGTTTCCAAATAAAACTCTCACTCACCTAAAATAGATTAAAATTGGTTCAAAAAATGGTTTTAAAAATAGCTAAAACCTTTGTTTTAAAATTGGTTAAATTTTATGTGAAAATGCATCGGTATATATACCTATTTTCTGTCCTTAGCCTCGCGTGTTCTTTTTGATTTAGTAAAACAAAATTCGACCTTGATATTTTCTAGTGTATTCTAATCTTTATTATTTTCTAATTTATTTTGATAATTTTTTATTTGAAATTTTTATTGAATTATTTCTAATTCAAATTCTTTGATTTAAATTTCATTTTCATGAAATTTTCATTTTTGTTAAATTATCAAATTTCGGTGGAATTTGTTGGGTTTTCGTGTTATGTTTATATTTATATCGTGCGGATCTTGGTGCTTTTTGTTATTATTTTAATTTATTTTTATGTTTATTATTTTATATGTAATTGCTTTTCTCTCATATTTTGCTAGGTTTAGTTGATGATTTCATGGGTTTGATTTTAAAGTTGTAGGTTATATTTGCATTTAAACATTTTTCAAGGCCGTTTGTGTTCTGGCCCAACAGTTCGTGCCATCGAACAGGAGAATAGTTCAAAAGTAAATCAGTTAAAAATTCACCTTCTTAGTTAATAACAAGTTTACAATAACGTGATCCAGTAGAACAACGACGCACAATTAAATAATTTCCACGACGACATGAACAATCGGTTCACAGATAAGTCATAGTCCAAATTGTGACATACGAGTAAACAGAACTATTTACAAGTGTGAATTACGAGGCAATGATACCGACCAAATGACAGGTACTAGACCACAGTTTCAATGAGACCTGTGTCATTACTTATAAATTCTAACAGTAAGTAAACAACTGTCACAAGGGCCAATCCGTTCACCGACCAGCAGATTTGTGAAAATTGTAATGTGATCAATGACTTCGATGACAACTGCAATAAAATTTCACCAACCAAATGTAATTAAAAACAAATACCTTTGGACATAAACGACAATTTCAAGAATAATAAAGCGAAGCGCGGAAAAGTGTGATCCAATAAAGATAAATGAATTTTCCATCTAACCCAGCCACGTCACATCAATTAAATTTACTACTATATAAGGACTAGCAAAACTTACAATTTATAATACACAAATTTCGATGGACCTTCAATTAACAAGTGTCGATCGTGGACACAAACGAACAAGGGATTCTCTACAGGGACGAATCTCGAGAAACGATACTCGTATGTCGAGTGGGGAGAGGCAACAACGTACTTTCGTATATCTCATTTTCCTTTGTTTTGCCTTTACCTTAAAATCTAACCCATCTAAGAACGTGTAGTTAAAATAGAATAGGTTACAAACATTCACACTTTTTCACGAATAGACATTTGCAATTATTAAAGCTATTATGTATTCAGATCGCAGAGACCCGTATGGAGAATGGAGTGATGACTCCCGGGTAACTCTTCCGCCGCTCGGTATCGCCAAGTACTATGGGATAATGGATACCTCCTATCCACTTATGGAGATTCAAGCTGGCCTCGACGATCCGAATACCGAGTAGAGGAAGTGGAGTTACCGAGCATCGCAATCAAGCGCGAGAAGCTCGCCAACGCGCCGAATTCACAGCAATGAAGATGGAACAAAAATATCATCGGAAGGCAGTTCTAGCCAGACAGCGGCTAGCTCAGGTAAACCGGGATATAGCAAGTGGAGCTATCCCGAGTATAGATGGCTTTCATCCAGAGTACGGAGTCTCTTTCGAGTTGGATGACCCAAGGTTACTGCAAATGTCAGCCCCAACTAAATGGGTTCTACCAGAAAATTTAATTCAGCCAACGCTCAGAAATCGACTTGGATCCCGCCAAACCGGAGATCACACATATGCTAGCCGACATCCCCAATGGAACTTTACTAACAAAAGTCAAAGAAACACACATTTTGATGAACCTAAATGAACTAGAAGATTAGATTAATTAGTTTTTATCTTACAATAAATGTTGATGTTTTATTTGTTATTTAATTTTTAGTTTTATTAATTAAATAATTACACTAATTCGTATTCTCTTCCACTCGGGTATGGGTGTTGATAGTGAACATGTCTCATGTTTTCTGGAGTTTTCAGAATTTGATTTTTAATATTTCTTTTGAGAATCACAGTTCCTGGAATTTTATCTGATGGTAAGATAAAATTGTTTTATGGATTTATTGAATTCTTCCTCAATTTAGGTCTCGATTTGTCTACTGTAGATCAGGTATTAGGCCGACGATATCGTTTAAATTTTTAATTACATTAACCAAATTATCTAAAATAAGGTGATAGTGGGAATAGGATTGGTATTTATACCTATTCAGTGACCCTAACTTTGCGCCTTAAATTTGATGCGATAAATCAAAATCAATATTATTTGTCTAATCTAATTCTAATTTTTATTTAAATTTATTATTTAAATTATTTAAATTTGCAATTTTTTTCATTCAATTTTTATATTATTTATTTTCACCCCGAATTATTTTATTTTAAGTCAACATTTTTATTAATTCTTTGTCTTTGCGTAAATTGTCAATTTTCGGTCAAATTTTTGGTTATGTCATTTTTATGTTTTTACGTGCGGATCTTGTAAATTTTAATTTACTTTTATGTTTTCTCGATTTTATATTTTTAATCATGTCTTTTCTCGCATTTTTCGGTGGTTATTTGGTGTTTATGGTTTCTGATTTTAAATCTGCATGTTGTGTTTGCGTGCTATTTCCAATCCATTCAAACAAAATTCAGTGCTAGCCCAACAATGACTTCTTTTTTGAAAATGAAGAATTCAGAGACAGCGAAGCATCAAGCAAAGCTTTACAATTTACAGCGGTTTTAATAACACCTGTCTTTATAATTGAAATGTGCATTGCTAATCGTGTATTGTCATTTTCCCGTGGATTAACTGTACTTCTGCAGTCAAAACAAAGTGAGAAAATTTAGAACAAGAAATTGAACAATTGCCCCCGCTCATTAGGTGCCTGCGTCCTCAAAATTCTGAGAACTGCAAAGCAGACACACAGCGGTCAAAAATACAAACAGACAGTCTAGAGATGTATTACAGGATAACTTTTTCTGCCGTTTCTCAATTTCTAATGTTACAGAAAAAATTTGCCTTTTTCATTAACAGATCAAACAAGCAGATGAAAAAATACTCCGGTCTATAGAAGACAACAATGAACGGAAATAATTTGCAGTAAAGAAGTATTTTTTGGCGAGGCCTAAGATTGATACATACTCTAGAAAATGTATGACACTTTATTTCTGATAAATAATAATAAATGTTATAATTTTGTGGTATTTAAATTTTAAAATATCCAATTCAATTCCTTGTTAAAAATGTTAATTTTTCTTATATATGCTTGTTTAAAATAATTTATTAACTAAGGTATGATATTAGAAAACAAAAAAGTACTTCGAGTATTACTGAAATTTATCAAGTACCACTAATAATTTTTGTTTAGAATTGAGCCTTAACAACTTATGGAGCAACTACTTTGACATGTTGGATTGATTAAGGGGCTGTTGAATTTTACAGGATTCTTAAAATTCTAATTTTATAATAGGAATTTCTATTATAATCAATTAAATAAATAATCCCAATATTGACCAATATGGACTACTCAACTTGGTCACCACATTTCCCCCTAGCAACATAATATAGAAAATGAAATTTTGTATCGTGTAATGTAGGCTGTATATATTTTTAGCTTTTCTTCTATAATATACTGTATTTTTAGACCCATTTTCAGCAACATGCCAACGGAAGTCGTTACAGGTGCTGACGGAAATTACATCTCTCTATTGGTTCTAACTCTATCGATTTTCGGCACCTTGAACGGATCTTCAGTATGGATTTTATATTTTTTGAATTTACATTTTATCATGGAATATTTTTATTCAAATCGTTATGTTTGTAAGTAATATTGTTTTAGCTTAGATATAAAAAAATTTCAAATTAAAAGATAACTCAATAAATATATTTTACCGTAACTAAAAACTTTTATTACTATTAGAGTAAACTTGAGATGATGTAGAATTTTTATTAGGATTTTATATTTGTATTTGAAATAAGTAGGGGTTCAACTCGACCTTGTTCTCTATATTTTCTGCGAATTGCAAATTCTGTTACTCTTTATATTTAAACCTTTCGCAGGTCCACCACGAGCTCTTTCGAGGGTTGGGCGATAGGATTTAGGAGGGGAGAATACAGGGCAGTTCCAGCAACGCCTTCACCACGTGTTCCTCGTAAACCACCAATTGGTTAAAACTCCAGAACGGTTAAGTGATTTTGCATTAACTTTATAAACTTTATAAGTTTTATGTAAAATTCCAAGTTAAAGGTCTTTTTGCACGTTATCTTTTCTACACCATTAAAATTTAACTCATTTTCCTTACTTGCAAATATAAGTTGTTTATCAAGATACAGCTATTAGTTATACGTAGCAAATAACAATTTTGAAAGAGGAGTTTGCAATTTAATTAGCTTACATGCCCATTTTAAACCAATCCAGAAAATGCAGCAAATGAACTTCAACTTGAATTGACAGATCTTCAAAGTGACAACACTGAAGAAACTATTTCGAATTTCGACACTGACAGAATTTTATTCAAGTGTAAATGCCAGTAAATTTAGTAAGATAAAAATTTTGCAAGCAGATTTTTCTCAATCTTTGGATCAACTTATATGTGAACAAACATTCTTGTGTTTGAACATTAATTAGTTTTTTAAAAAGCCAGGTCTGAATTTACAGGTCTGAAGCCAGATGTGAATTTGCTATCTGTGCTGCGAATATCAACATGTAAAAAAGAGTCTGACTATTAAGAACTTATAGGAAAATTTCTCAAATACATATATCTCATTGAAATTTATTACAGTGAAATCCTTTTCATTTTCATGTATTTATTTCATGAAGATTTACTAAAGACATGCATAATTTATATTATCCTTATTCTCATGTTAAAATTACAAATGTTGCAAAAAATAATCAAAGCATAAACAGAATATTTAGCCATCACTACAGATTTCATTAGCATACCATCAAAAATCTGCGGACCCCTGTCTTAACCCAACGTAAAGATATAGGTTTTATCAGTTTTAGATAGTAACTATTTGAAAATTTATATTAAAGGATGAATATAATTGCTTAACGGTTCGTGTACCCTTTGAAGTTATCTAGGTGGTGTACCCCGTGGGGTGGAAATTACCCAACTACAAAATGCACTATTTTACTATACAAATGTGACTATTCACACTACAAGGGTAGAGTAAATGATTGGGACATTCACACACACATATGCACACTACTCTGTATTCCAAGCGGATTGTCTTATGACAGTACTCATCAAAGAATCGTTTTCGATAGAACAATATTGTTTCATTTATCAATGATCATCATAAGAGGATCTGATAATTACAATCGCAATTGAAAATTTAGTTAACACAGGAGGCAATGTAATGAGTCACTTTTTACTGTGTCTGAGGAATTGATGACTCTCTTTTGCAAAGGTACATATCAAAAGTCGCCAGGAATGGTCGACGCCATCCTCAGTTCTTTGTATGAAGAGATTTTAACAGCGATATTGTGCAGGGTGATTTAAGGTGGAGGAAATGTGATGAGTCATTTTGTACTGTAAACAATAAATAATAGAGACACACATGTATATTCACACACATAAACTAATCTTACTCACAGCTTTCACAGACACGTATATAACGACATTTAGTGGCTATTCATAATTTGATTATTGGCCATAACATGTCTAAGCGTCAACTTCCCCGACGCAACGGTCGTACTGTTGCAAATGATTTATTTTACAACGTTCCTGTCGACTTTGCTATCTAATATAATGAAATGAACGGAAAGTGCGACTGAACGGAGTATACAACACTATAACATGTGTTAAACAATTCTGTCTATGGAAATGTAGATTTGGAAATGAACATAAATGTTACCTTTGAATAGATAAGTAAAGTCATGAAATCTCAGGCTTTATAGTGTTTTGGTTAGCTGGGGTGCAAAACATCCAACGGGGTACGCGAACCGTTAAACGAGTATTATACACATTAGATATTAATAATAAATTTAAAAATACAACATCACATTTATCATTCCGTGGTAAAATAACTGTAAACACCATTTGACACTAATTAATAAAATTATACCCCAATTTCCATACCGGCTATCAATTACAATGACCATTTAAATTAGTAATTACATAAAATTTAATATTTAAATTAACTTAAATTTATTGAATTATTTAAACTAAAATTCAACTAAAAATATTTTGACTAAAACTCGATTCGACTAAAAATAATTCAACTAGACAGCAATTATACTTTTACATTACATTATATATAAATATTTTACTTTTTAAAATGAATGGATGCAAGATTTGAAAGATAAATGTGAAATTCTTAAGAGGCTATAAAACAAAAAATATATCGGAAGATTTCAACAACGCGCTAAAAAAATTATAAATATATCAAGTTTCAAAAATAACATCTTTTAAGGGAAATTTGAATGTTTATAATTTTGTAATTTTGATAAGAATAGAAACAAATAGTTGTAAAAAAAATTGATTTTATTGATTAAAATTAATAATTATTTTCACATTAACGTTACTTTTCATGTTTTCTATATAAACAAAACTAATGTTATTTTATTTCATACTTTTAACGCATGAAGGACAGGCGGAGTTTATTTGCGTTTGTACAACCTGCCTTTCCAATTGTGACAACATAGATTAAGTTTGTGAAAAGTTCTTAAATCAATTTGGCTCAGAAGTTGAAAACTTTGAAAATAGAGATTCGATGCCTGATGAGAAGCACAATAGCTATGCGTGCCTTTAAAAATTGTATCCATCAAAAAATGTTATCAATTAGAACCAATCCTGGGAAGTTACAATTCGACGGGAGCCGAAGTTATTCAGAATCATGGGACAAAAAAGATTGCTTGAAATTCTGTATAATGCATTAAGTGTACCACCTACTAGTTTAGACGCTAGGCATTTTCTTCCAGAAGTCTATTTTTTACAAAGATTAGATCACGATGAGACTATCAAAATTGTCTTCATTGAAAACTTATTTCAATAAAATGAATATTATTATAGAAGACTTAAATATTTTTAAAATTTTTTTAAATATTATTTAAAAAATCACGATTATCCACACCCTGACTTTATTTGTCTAATGACTTATCATTTTCCTAATATTTAATCTATCCTACTGTCATTTGGATGGATTTTCTTTCAGTAGTGTTATTAAAGACTTAACGCAACCAAATTTCAAAAATGTTATCACTGGTTCTAGAAAGTTTACTATAAATACTCACTTCGACATAATGAAGTTACTTAACGATATAGTTGACAATAAATCAGACAAGAATAAATGGGTTAAGTACAAGGACCTCATCAACAAATACAAAATCATGCAGGATGTTTCGAAAGTTGTTTTGCTGACATTTTAACATACGGCATTTTCGGAAATAACCGCTAAAGTTTATATTAGTTTTATTTCATTTCCTTACAAATTTTATACCAGATTTGTTGATAATATCATCACAATTTACTTTTTGGTTAATTCGATTCTATAGATAAAATGGCTAGAGATAAATCGCTCTCGACTTATTTTAGATATCAAATATTTTTTTATTGTTTTCAATCTTGAAAAAGATCTTTCTACAGATACTGCGGTAATCGGTAAGGTTAATATAATTTTCACAACAGTGACATAATTTCGATCAAATTCAAATAAATAATTTTTAAATAAATATTGTGGTCCGGAAGGCAAATTTTGATTTTATTGTATAAAACATAAGGTGCTAATCACAGAAAAATAGGATATTATAATAATACAGTAAACCCTCCAACTGTATGGTTTTTCATTGTACAGTTTCGATATTTCGGGGCCAATTCTTAAACCTTTGACTGCTTTGAGCGTATATGTTTGTCCAAAAAATATGTTATCCATACGCTCTGAACGAGTATTTTCGAGTCTTGTATTTATTTAGTTTATTACTCAACATCGCCATATTCGCTAAGTATTATTCAAGATTAAACATCTGTAAGCATGTTCCAACCAAAATTGACTTAGTCAGAAGTATACTAATAGTTGCCTCTAGCATTCTGTGAAGTAAGTATCGGAATACTGGTTTTAAGTGAATATTTACATTAATTGTCTACAATTTATTGTAAGGTTTTAATAAATATAATATCATATTCTTAAAAATTTATATTATTAATTATATATATCGAAATCACTTGAAAAGGCTGTGTCGATAATTCGTGAATACCTTAAATAAATCTGATTCATAGTCAACTTTTGTAAAAAAAATATAGAAATTTTTAGGTTTTTAATCGAAGATGGGTGGGAAGGAGGAAATATTAATGCAGACTGATAGCGAAGAGGAATTTCTTATTGATATATCATCAGAGGAATACAGTGATGTTGATGAGTCAATCTGTGAATATAATAAAACAGGTGATGACTTTGAACGAGTATAAATCGAAGGACGCAAAATCCTTTACTACCAAATTTCATGATTTCAATGATATGCATTCTGGCCCTGAGTAGTAACGCTGGTTTTACGAAATTAGAGTGCTTCAAAATGTTTTTTTACAGAAGACATAGTGACAGAAATAGCTAAGCAAACAAACTTATATTTCCAATTTGTTAACTCGCTAAATTGAGAATGAATATTTTCTACCTTATTTGCTATTAAAGAATATCGTTCATAACTTAAAGCTGAAAATAAGTCGCGGTTAATTTTTTAAAGCATTAAACCTTGTTTAGATAAATGTTTAAGCTCAAAGTTCACATAAAAAAAGTTTGTTCATAATGCAATAAATGAATATATAAATAATAATCTCAATGATATACTCAATGATATTTTGAAAGTAGCAAAATTCGACTTCAAACTTACATAATCCTAATACTCGCAAAATTTATCTCATAATATGCAAGTTTAAAATCTTAATTTTCTTAATGTTGTTAAAAAAGCTAATGAATCCAACGATTTATATTATAAGAGCCAATTTGTATTTTTGTTTTATTAAAATTTTCCGAAAACTATATGTTTATCACGAATTTTCAGAACAAACATTTAAAAGAAAATGCCCTGAAAATTCATATTAAACAAATAATATTAATGTAGTATGAAATGTAGAAAATAAATTGAAAACAATCGATCAATGGTGAAAAAGATAAAATATTTTTAACAAATTTTAAATGAGGATTTATTAGGAAATTTTATAAAACTTCGTAACTTAAAAATGAATTGGGAATAAGCTCAAATAATCTAAAATAAATGTATGTAGCGGTCAATCTTTGAAGTATTTAAATATTTTTTTGAATTAAAAATAGTATAATTCATACAAGATTTTAATAGAAACTTTAATAGTAATCTATATAATGATATTGTTTTAGTTGTTAGCGTTAGAATTATTAAAGTCTTAACGCATGCTTTCATTTAATTGGTTCGTTAAATGTTTTATAGCTTTTGGATATTTTCCTTTCTGAAATTCAAAATTCCATATCAACTGGGGTGAGTTCGTTATTTATAAAATTTTTTTTTAATTGTTTTAATCTTCTAAACGCTTTAACTTCTACTGACGTGACTGTTTCACTTAACATCCGTGTTTATTTCCTACACAAAAGTATTTAAACCAGCCATAAAATTTCAATGTAAAGTGCTAAACTGATTGCTTTTATACACCATTTACATTTTTATAAATAAAAATCATTCCTTTTTTATATTTCAACTAGTTTTAGCTTGTTGCTTTGTAGTGATTATTTTATAATTTCTAATGCATCATATGATCATTATTTTTGACAGTTTAATGAAAATTTAACATTTCCTTTATGGGAGTGAGTTATATAAACTTTTGGGGTGTGTTCGGTAATGCAAAATATACATAATTCTGACACAATACCATCATATATTTTATGGTACTGATGATGTTAACAGAAAAAACATTATTCAAACATTTAAATAATTATTCAATACCGATAATCAAAAATTGTATTATCATATCAATTTATTTTCATTAACAAATTTATATGCATTTAACAAAGAAATTACATTATATTTTTTTATTTTTAGGTGCCACAAGAACCACGCTCACCAATGCCACGAAATTACAAACCTGTAATCGGAAAGACGAAACGAAAGCAATACCCAGACCCAGAAGCTAGGAAGAACGAAGCAATTGAAGCGGGGATGACCCAAATGGAAGCTTCTGCAACCTACGACATCCCTCAAACAACTCTGCCTGATGCCCTACTTGGAGTACATTCACGGAAATCTGGGAGACAAATGGCTCTGACAGCTGCAGAGGAGAATATTCTAGCAACAAATATCGCCATTCTAAGCGACTGGGGTTATCCAGTGGATGTATTGGAGGTGCGAATGCTTGTGAAATGTTAATTAGTATTCCGAGGGCTTAGCATTTCAAAATTCAAAGACAACACTCACGGTGATGATTGGGTGAAGGCGTTTTTAAAGAGTACGTGCTGTATTATCCGAACGTCTGTGCCAAAATTTTTCTCTTAAGTGGGCAGCAGTATCTTTTGCTGAAATAACCAAAGAGGTGTCCAATGTCGTAATGGCTAAGCTGGAAGGCACTCACAAAAGCATGGAAGGATCAAAAGAAAAGCAACGCAAGAGAAAAATCAACATTCTGTCTGGAAAAAGCATATCCCTGTCCGATTTTGCTAAGCCAAAAGGGCATGACAGTGACGGAGCGGTAAGCGTTGCCAGTGATTGCAACGAGTCTGCAGAATATGAAACTTCATAATCCGACCCGGGACCTTCAAAATTTAAGAAACCATTGTCAGGTTGCACCAGTCACGGACGAATTACCAAGAAACCATCACACTTTGTAGACTAAGTTATCTGTTTATGCCATTAAGATCATTTGGAACGTTTTGAGTATCAATTCATATGGGATTTTAAAAGTTTTGTAATTTGTGAGTTCGGTAGAGAATTATATTCGTGTATATTTCGGAAATAAAATTAGAAATTTCTGTTCTTTAAGGCAAGATACCATTCTACAGAAGTACTTCCCATAAATAGTAAAACTTGCTCGAAATCAGAAATGACAAACTAGCAGCAATTATTCGTATGTTTTTTAAATGTTTATTTTATTAACAAACTTTGAAAAAATTATTATCTTTTGGATTAATCTTAAAGTTTTCTGATTTGTCATCCATAACAACAGGAATAACATTTAATATTTATTGATCTCGCAGTATTATGTCTAAATGTTTTAAACATCTTTTCTTCATATTCATCTAAAACGAAGGATCTTTTACGTAATCACAAGCTTAAGAATTACTTTCAGATTTCTCGGAAATTAGGATCACTAAATACGTTGATCACCACCCTGAATAACTGTATTATATATTTCATGAAAATGTCTTTGAATTGTCAAGTTCAAAGCAGATTCGTCAAATATGTTTATAAATTCAAATGTTTTAAACCAACTTGGCTCTAATTTAATAGTCTTCTATTCTATTTTTTAGTGGTCATGGGAATTCTGTTTGACAGCACTTTTATGATTTTCTCTGAGTAAAAGGAAATTTTCCGGAAATTTGATATTACAAACCAATAACAAACAAAAGGTTTCGAAAGAAAATTTACCGCGATCAGCATAATCACCAAGAAAAAGATAGTTAAAATCAGTCGGAGACCCCTATGTTCAAACAATCGTAATAGATCTAACAACTGTCTATGAATGTCATCAAAAATTTTAATTGGAGCTTCTAATTCTAATAAAATATTTTGGTTTAAAAATATTTCCTTGCTCTTCCAACCTAGTGCTCGTATCTCATCTTCTTTCATATTATTGGTGTTTTGTAATTTATTAATGAAGGTTGCAATTTGTAATTTCTGTTCAGTTGGAGCTTCCTTACTATATTTGTGAATTCTAGGAGACATTAAATTATATTTTAACATATAAGTTAAATTCAGAAATCTTGGAAGGGTGTGCAAACTTTGTAAAGACACCTTCCCTAAATTCAAAAAATTAATTATGCTACGACTTCTAGCGGCTGAAGTTTGTGGCCAATTGTCCCCAACACTTGATTTATTTGTAATAGAAGGCGAATATCACCATCCTTTATTACAACATCTTCAAACACTCAAATTTCTCTTAGATACAGGATCCAGTCTTTCAATCTTGCCAAAAGAATACCTTTCCGATTCTAACTCTACCGCCATTTCTCTTAAAACCGCAAACGGTAGCGTAGTTGATACGTTAGGTTCCAGGCGAATCTCTTTCACACTTCCATCTTAACGCAAACATTCGAATGGACCTTTTGTATTGCAGACGTCATCACTCCTATTTTGGGCTCAGATTTTTTGAATGCAAACGGACTATTTTTGGATTGTCGTTCTCGTATCTTAAGAACACATATTTACAAAGTCCCTTCCATTTCTTCATCAGATATTATAAATAACAAAAAAAATCAAAATCAAGAAAAAAAGTCTCATCCTATAGAACACTGTCAAATAGCACTGGAGATCTTAAATAAATGATTAGTACGAAAGCCCAGGTGACGGGACATCGAACTTTTATCCAGCCTCACCACAAAACAGGTCATCTTTCTTTCAATCAACTTATCAGTATTCGCACAATTCAGCGAGAACGCGGACAGGGGCACCAAACTGAAGGACGGCAGCCAAGCCGAAGTCAGTTAATGGATCCCAGAGCACCTAGGCAAGAATTATTGTTGTTTTTTATTGAACATATATGAGGATGTGGGAGGTTCAAACTAACAAAATTCCTAACAGAATTCCATTTTATTTTCTGGGATACGGTTATTTAATTGATTCAGATGAATTGATATTATTTGATTTAGAACGAATTTTGATATTTTTGACGGAGCGTTTCGGAAAATATTGTCAACTCTACAAATGTCGACTCCATAGCCATATTTTTGTAGGACAGTGAAGTGTCCAACATCTCTGTTTCGAATTCATCATCGAGAATAATTAATGATCCAGTTAATTCAAGTAGGTCATCTGAAGATTTTTTAACTCGGTAATCGTTTTAAAAATCTTTGTTAGCTGTGTTTCCATCGGGAAATGAATACAAATTAGTTTAAATAATATAAATTTTGAATGGTTTCTTTTTCAAAACATTTTTATCATTGATTTGTTCCATTATATCATCGTTTGTACTTATTTTAACACTTTGGTGTAATAAACAAAAATAGCTTTTTTTTTAGTTTTATTGTACTAATAACGGCATG
This sequence comes from Schmidtea mediterranea, assembly GCA_022537955.1. Classification (NCBI taxonomy): domain Eukaryota; kingdom Metazoa; phylum Platyhelminthes; order Tricladida; family Dugesiidae; genus Schmidtea; species Schmidtea mediterranea. The sequence goes on from CM039682.1 coordinate 2,920,426, forward strand.
TAGAGAACCAAATTTTATATAAAAATAATATTTCATTTATTAATACTTTTAAGTGGGTTATTTTTGCTCCAGTGGTTTATAACGAGTCCTTGTGGGTCCCAAAACGGTTAAAATTATAAATAAGACTTTGGTTGGACAAATTTAATAATTCATTTTGGTAAAATTAAGATCTAATATTTTCTAATTCCTGACTTAATTTCATTATTTGGGTATCTTTTTCCATAAAAGTATCATCATATTTAATAAATATTCCAATTGGTTATGAATTAAAATTTTAATCATAGAACTTCAAAACTAGTTCATTGGGATATATCAAAATCAAAAACACGAATTCATTGGTAAATCGGCTCTCAGGATATTTTGGATAGAATTCAACATAACACATTTCATCCTAAATAAATCTTTCGAGAATTTCGACCACAGATGTCGAAGTTTTTTGGATATCAGTAATGAAATCAAAAATTGATTTAATCTTTGAATCAGTACATCCTTATGCCTTTTATTATATGCAACAAAATTTGCCAATTGATCCACAACTAAATTCCGATCTCTGCTTTTTTCTCATAATTTTATTAACCGCACACTGTCAAAAACTCCACACAAGAAAACAATGCCCTCTTTTATTATCCATTCCTGGGACTAAAAATCTGTTTCAGGTATACGTGCCACTGGTTGATTAACTCATTGAATTTCAACTGATTTCTACGTGCTGCCTTATTAAATGTATGTAAATAAATTATCCAACAGTTCTCCGTTCATAAAAGTCTTCGCTTTTAGATAGTGAAACAGATCTGACAGGAGATTTTGAGCTGATTATATTATTATCTTTGACGTCCTATTGTGTTAATAAGAGAGCATATTTTGAGCATCATCTATGATTTTGTTGGGATTGAATTAATTTTGATTTTTTAGTTGTAGAAAAATTACTATTCGTTCGATTTTTGTTATTGACATTTTTTCATTTTGACCGGTGTTTCCTTATTAACATGATGGTTATAATTCTAAACTTCCATTTAGCCCAGACAACAAAGAATTCTCATCTATTAACGAATTGTGGCCATTTTAAATTTGAGTTTTGATTGATTCGGATTATTTTTTTATTAGTTCGATTAATTGATTAGTATTGAATGCACACTTAGTGTCTCGAGAACTCAACTCCTACAATTTTAGATACGACGGATAGATGGTTGATTGCTGCTTCAAAAAATCATTTATTTTAAATTTTATTAAATTTAAACGGTGTCCGAACAGATATTATAATCTTTAATCGGGCGATGTATTCCACTAAGTGTTGTTAGATCAATTTGGTTTAATTCGAATTAACGGGATAATTGTAGCAATCGTTGCAAATGCTATTAAAAGGAAATATGGGAAGGAAATTTTTCATGTAAAATGGGATATACGCATATCACACAGTCCATTGGTAGTATATAATAGAATTTTGTTTTTCAAGGGTGTTTATATTTAGTTATGTTTTAAATTGTGAAATGTAGTCATAATTAGCAATAAATCGTATTTTATACAAAAAAAATTATAATTTGCAAGTTAGAAGAAAAGAAGCTTATAGTTAGTGAAAAGTTATTACTGTTATTAAATGAAATAAACTAAGTAATTTAATTTCTTTTAAACAAATTTTTTCGAAATATTTTTACTGTGGGATGTCTTAGGAGTTCTCTACAGTTTATATTTTTAATTTGATATATTTTTAGTTTAAAAAAGAAGTGTGAAAATATTTGATTGATTCGTCCTACTACTCAACCAGTGATGACCATTTCGAAGACAGTGATGACAATTTGAACCTTTATTTAATCTCTAGTTAATTAATTCTAAATTGATGGGTAAAAATTTAACAGGTTTTGATATCGATAATGGAATTGTTTAAACTACTGACACCATTAAGCATGAATAAATTAATTCAAAGTTAATAGATAAACATAAATGTATATATTATCTTTAATTTACTATATCAGTAACTGATTAACTATCAAAACATTTGTCCTTGTACAATATTTTAACCATTATAATTTTTATAAAACAAAAAACCAAGATAATCAAAAAAATAATTTAAAATTTTGATTAATTAGTCTGGTATTTTTGTTTATTTAAATTGTTTTATTTTTGAAAAAAATATCAAATGAAAAACAAAAAAAGGAAAGAAAGATTCAATTAGGAGAAATATTAGTTAAGTATCGCATTGGAGTTAACTAAATCTGTTTTAAATTTGAAATACATCAATTAATAAATACTGTGGAAATGGCTTACCTATTTATTTAAATAGTTTCTATTTTATAATTTTTTGCAAACGCCCAATGAGTTCAGATATGGTACAAGGTTCATTATTAAATATGATTAAATATTTTTAAATATTATTAAAATATTATTAAATATTTTTAGTGTAACATCGATATTCATGGAATATAAAATTTGTTTGATTACACCAGGCGAATATATAAAAAAGACCCTTTAGCATGTTCAGGTGTACTTTTTGATGATTTTTCAAATTAAGATTAAATAATTAATCGTATCAAAGAATCAGCTATCAGTAGAAATATTGTTAAAAGTAGAATTTTTAGAATTAAGTGAAGATGTAACCGGTCAATTAAGAAACTGCGAGCATATTTTCAATTGCTTTAGACGAGTACAAATGTATCATCATAATCACGACTTTCAGTAATACCTAGCTGTTTCAGGAAGAGTAATGAAAGAATTAATTAAACTGATGACATTGTATGCATAAATCTACTGGAGTTGATACTATAAATGAAATTAAGGAAGAATTTACTAAAAATGAATTTTCAATTTCTAATAATAAAATCAGTTAAGGCTTTATATATTTTTTAAAGCAAGCGGTCCAACAAACTTTGATTGAGTTTCATTGTATTTTGCATAAAATTTATAGCTGTTTTAACAATTAGTAAATGTAAGTACTTAAATTATTGAGTTGAGTAATGTTTGGATTGTCGTACAATAAATAATTAAAATATTATTTAGTTTTAGTGAAGTACGTATCCATCATCATTTTACGGCCGGAAAAGAAATAGCAATTCAAAAATTCAGGTGAAGAAATTTTAGTGAATGAAACCATGATTTCGCATAAAGATATAATCCGGAAAACACCCATAAATATGGTATGAAATTTTTAAAGACTAGTTGTTTCGAATTTTTCCGTATACTGTGGAAAAGGATTCTTCGATTGATTTTCTGTCTTTAAATCATTATTTTATTAAATAAAATATCTAGTTTATTTATTCTTCAATCCTTATAATTTAGGACTTATTTTTGAATCCACAGTTAATGTAAACATTCTTGTTGAATGAATTTTTTAAAATACTTATTAACATTGATTGTTAAATGTAAAATATAATTTATTTAAAAGGTTGCTTTTTCAACATTATCACGGAGATTTCACGGGAACGAAAAAATCTGGAAAAGCATATCTAATAAATAGGTTTTTACTGTGAAGCGTTTTAGATTTTGTTTTATCACTTAAATTTATTTAAATGGCATGAAAGTAGATTGAAGGGACTCCACTGGCTCACCCTAACCTCAAAAATTTTTTAACAAAAAAATTAAAAATTTTTTAAAAATTACAAATTGTATCACAAATAAGTTATGATGAGTCATCGAATTTTACAATGTCGTTTAAACAAAGACCATGGCTCATTAAAGGTCAAAATTGTATTTTCTGAAAGCAGTAGCACAGCTAAAAGTACAGCTTATTTTTCATTTTCTTAAAACAGGACTGTTTGCTCACTTTATAAAAAATTTTAAAAGTATATTTCAAATTTCCCATGTCAAGGTTTAAGGTTATTCAAATTTTCAAGGTCAAAGTTCAAAGTCAATCAAAATTTATTATTATAAATAATATTATTTTTATTATTACCTTTTAATGTAAAACTGATAAAGATCTAAAAATGTGGAAGAATTGAAGAATTTGAGTTAACATTTATTAAATCAATTCAAAATAAAATCACAATTGTTATTAGTACTAAATGAAATCATACCAAATGCAAAAATGCAAATTTCGTCATAAATTGAATTATTTTTTTAATGCTTTATTACTTCATTTTTAAAATTTTATTTTTGTTTACATCTATTCAATTTCTAATGTTGACAAATAAATTTGAAAATTTAGTTAAATATACATTGAAAAAGATCAATAAAAGAGGCAGATAGCGAAAGTCTTGTTAAATTTTGTTTTTGAGTGATCAGGATATATTTTAGGTCATCTTTTAGTTTATGAACAAAAACTGAGGAAATTTATATAAATTATTCAACCATAAACAAAAAGAAGTTTAATTAAATTCTATAGCAAAATAATATAAAACGAAAATGTATTTAGCATAGATCAGTAATTACGAACTTATACACATCAGGGCGTTTTGTGGTACAATCATTGTTTAGGGAAGGTCAATCAAGAAAAGTCAATGAGCTTCGGATTTAGATAGCAAACCCAAGCCGATTTAGCCAAAAGCAAACACAGGCATTTTCTTTGACCGGTCAATAAAACAGGTACGTCTGTTATGTTCGGTTTGTTGAAATTTGTACAATTATTCGAGGGCGAAAAATTTATATCTTGGAATGCTAAAGAAATATATGGCATATAAATAATTTTTATTGTTAAAATGGTTTAGTAGGTGACGTGCCAAAAATCACCATAAAAGAAATAATGTATTCATATGGGCTCAAGCGTTTTTTGATTTGAGGTCGGAAATTGAAAATCTGGAAAGAAATCGTCTGTAGAATAAAGTATGATCAAGAATAAGACGTTATATTTTGGTATAGATTCATGAATATGTAAATATTGAGACTTTTTTGCTTAGGTTATTATCTAAACTTCTTTGGTGAAATTGTTCTTTGGACGAATTAACGGACACTTAGCACCTTTTAAGGTCTAGGGATGGATTTGCTCATAACATTTTTCTTTAAAATAGAGGCCCGTTAAACCAGGGGCCCAAGAGGTTATTCTAAAATTGTAAAAATGTCCACTAGGGTTATGCCTGCCGAAGTAAATTATCTGAGAAGTCCGAATATTTAAAATTACTATTTGCTAAATTTGAAGTCGAATCAAATACTCGGACCGCGTAAATGATTTAAATTTTTCGTGCTTTGTAGTCCCTGCAAGGATGAAGGATACCTACTATACACCCGACTTCTGGAGAAATTATGGTGATTAATCCTATGCTAATACCAAGAAAGGAAACCAACTAACAAAAATAATATTACTATCGAAATAACTAATTTGTAATATAATTCAGTAAAAATTATAATAATATTCTTATTAAATGTTTTCATCATTACTGATAAAAAAAATCAATAAAAGCCGCTAAAATAAAAAGATCAGTACGGGAGGTAACAATACAAATTTTAATTGTCTATAAATTGTTTATCGCACCAATTATAGACTACCTCACTGTAGATAGTCGAGTTAGCGGTCTCGAAGAAAACAACAAAGACAGGTTATTTGGTTTTCATTATACGATGTGTCATAAAATAATTATAAAATCATACAAGTTTTTGAATTTTTACAAGCGCTGTTGTATAGGACTCGATGTATTTGGATCGTACAAGTTCATTGCGGAGTCCGAATCGAACCAATCAAAATTCGGCAAATACCTAATGTCCACCCAAATTTATGCATGTCTCACACACACAGCCAATACAGTATAATTAATAAATGCCACACATACACATCCTATATAGCTTATTTAATAAATAAGCAGGTTATAGAAGCGGTATATAGTTTTATTAATAACTATATCATACCAACATTGTAGGTCAAAGAAGTATAGGACTAGAAAAATGTCTAACCTTGTAGGAAAAATAACTCCGCACGTATGTACGTAAAGATCAAAATTTAATGAAAATTCCAAATATTCCATAAATTTGATCAACTTTAATGTCAAGAAAATACAACAAAGATAATCAGAAATCTAAAATTGCTGGTAAATTATACGGAGAATACTATTACGGATCAACCCCTCGAGTATAAACTAATCTTAAATTTTGATGCCAGAATCAACTGGACAAGAATTATAATCGGTTTCGTGTGGGATTCGTGAACTAAGAACCTATGAAGATTTTTATTTTGCAAGGGACTTCCCTTGCCTAAATAAATTTTTGAACATGAACTTAGTTGGCCTATGCATTGACAGCACTGCTGCTATGATAGGGATGGCGTCAGGTTTAATTTGTCGTGTGAAACAAGTAGCATAATATGCTAAATATACTCACTGCATTATTCATTGTGAAGCTTTAGCTTCAAAAAAATGGTAAATCTCAGTAAAGCATTTTTAAAGTGTATTAAAATCGTCTGTTGAGAAATCTATGTCATGAAATGGTAACCGAAGTTGAGCATGTTTTATTGTATAGAGGCCAGGTGGCTGTCACTTACAATTTTTTAACCCTTTCGCAGCTGCTGGGACACATATATCCCAGCAGAAGTTTAAAAACGGCTGGATTTAAAAGGTTCTATATAATATGTGATATATGTATCCCAAATCGTCTTCTGTAATCTTATCTAACAATATTTAACTTTGTGTGCGTCTCTTTAAAGTTATTCATGTTTAGTCTTGCATTTGAAATTGTGAACTGCAGTTGTAATTTATGATAAATGCTTGTTTTAGCAAAATAAATATTAAATTTTTGAAAACAAAGGTGTTTTATAATACAATTAGTGAAAAACGTAATTATTGGGAGTATTTTATATAAGGAAAGTACTATATTTATTTATATTTTACATATTTTTTAAAAAGTTTTAGGTCGCGGATCATATTTGTCGCAATAGTCTTGTAAAGTATATCAAAGTATAGATGAGTCAATGACCAAATTCAAAGGTCGGTCGTCATTGAATCAATATATGCCAATGAAGCCCACAAGAGAGGTATTAAGATGTGGCTAAGATGTGATTCTCTGACTGGATATACATATGATTTCAATATTTATAGTGGAAGAGAACTAAATGTAGTTGAAGGCACTTTGGGAGAACGTGTTGTTAATAATTTAGTGAGAACGATTCGTGAAGATGTAACAGTGTGTTGTTATAGATTTCTCACCAGTGTAACTTTATTAGAAACGCTTAATTTTGCTGCATTGGGAACATGTAATTCTAATAGAAAAAATCTGCCAAAATTATGGGAGAAACTGAAGAGGGGAAAGTATATTCAAAGTTAATAGTTCAGGACTTATTTTTACAAAGTGGCAAGATACAAAAGAAGTTTTACTTTTGAGTAACTGTCATACTGCATCTACTACAAAGGTAATGAAAACACTAGTCGATGGGCAGAAATCTGAAGTTTCCTGCCCACAGATGATTAAAGATTATAGAGATATGATGGGTTGTGTAGATAGGGCAGACCAAATGTCAACTCTTTATGAACTTGATAGAAAATCAAAGTGGTGGGAAAATATTTTCTATCGACAAAAGAGAAAACTATTTGTTAAGAATGTGAAATTCCTTTATGTAAAGACTGTTTTGCTGCATATCATTTATAATATATTTAATTTTTTAAAAATGTAATAATATTTTTTTACTACATTGAATTTTAATACATTTAATTTTACTTAGTAATTGTGAGATAAATTAAGCCTTGTCTAAAACTAGCCACTTCAATTTAATTATATTTAATAAACTATTTAATTACCCTTTACATTCAAAAGAATACTATTTCATTTAGGATATTAGAAAACTAATTCTATACAAATGTAATACTAACTATTTATTCGATAGTTGTCGAATTATGCAAGAAATCTAAATAGTATTCAAATATTTGACCTTTATATATAAATATTTAATTTTCAAAATTTGAAGAATAATTCTAATGAGATAACTTCATTATTTCTTAGTGAATTACATATTTATGGAATTGCAGTAATTATTAAGTAATTCAAGTATAACATTTATTAATAAATATCAAAAAGAAACATACTTTAAAAATTACATTTCAAATAGCCATCTTGAATTCATTTTAAACATTGAAACTGTTTTACCCGCTACATTATTTTAAATGAGTTTAATTTATAAATCAATCGATGTGTTCAAACAACATGTTAAATTAATTTCAATGTTTTTATATAACATTTCTTAATTTATAAATAATAAAGTTTAATGATAATGAATTGGAATTAAAATTTGATTAAAATAAATATGCAAAAGTAATTATTGGGTGCGGATTTAAAATCTAGAAAAAGTTTCAAAGTAACCCTGTGAAGCAAAAAAAGATCAAACCAAAACGAATATTATAATTGATTTACCCATGGTCATAGCAATAAATGCAAACCATAAACCGATGGAAATTAGATCATATCAATGAGCGTTTCCAGATAGTCAGAAAATTAGGTATCAGATCACCTTTATCCATTAGTTGCAGCTAAATTTCGATTTTCCATGGAAATTCAGGAATGTAAGTTCCTTCGTGGCCTTTTATTTTACCAGTTTGCTTTGAGGCGTGACATTATGTGATGCACATCTTATTATGCGCAAAATGGTCCATACTCAATTGTAATATTGCAAAATTTGTGCCCTCGATTTCTTCTAAATTTTTAATTTACTGGTTTTCAAGAACTACTACTAGATCCTAATCAAAAGCATTAGTTTTTTCGTGTCATCTAATATTGAAACCACTTTAAACATAATTATACTGAAAATTTTCTTCAATTATATATCATACTTTTTAAGACATTTATTATAATTGAAGCATTACACGAGAACTCACGTTTCTGCTTTATTTCTGCATTGCTTAAGTACGCAAAACTTTTTTTAGAAAAATAATAACTTCTCATTCAGGTTTTTGGTAACAACAGCGGCAACCTAGTTAATTGAAAACAAAGTTGTTTAGGAAAACCACAAATAATTTTTCTTAGTATTTTAAAATCTCATTAAAATGATACATTTCTTGTTGTCACTTAGTCGTTTTACACAGAAATGTATTTTAGCAAGATGGATACAATCTTGATAAACCGAGTATTGTTTCGCAATTTGACGCAGATTTATTACGCAATACTGACAGACGGTGAGAAAATTTTCTATTTCAACTCATTACAATAATTTTAACACAAAATTCATCAAAAAATGCTCATTAGAGATTCATTGATGCGCTCAGTCACAATTTTACTTCTACTTTCCTCACTCACCGTCAACAGGTGGAAGTGTGGACAAACAATAAAGTTTCTGTGTTTATTGGAATGGAGAAGCTTACTTTCCATATATTCGTCAACAAGCTTAACAATTGCTTCTCTCGTACTCCTCGTCATGGAGTTAATCTTTTTGGTAACAAGCATCATTGATATTTGTCTCAATTGGGATTTTAAAGCTTCGGGAAATACATTTTTCATTATAGTAGCCGGAATTTTATTGGTATCAGCCATGAGACAGTTTGAAATGGATCTTCAAGATTGGATGTTCACTTTGAGTTTTTCAACAGCCATTTGCAGCATTCAGTGCTTCATTTCCCAAATAAAGTTTAAATTCGTCCTAAAGTAGTATTTAATCGGAAGAGGATAGCAAAGTAAAATTTTAGAAAATTTTCCCTTATTCCATCTGTAAATATGTTGAATAGATCTAAATTATGTATATAACTTTTTGGTTTATTAAACATTACATTTGTTTTGAATTAATTTGTTTTTAATTAAAAAATAAATAAATTAATTAATTACAGTAATAAGAACGAATATAAATCTGCCATCAGAGGATATATACGGATATACAAGGATGAAGTGAGAGATGCGTGAAGGGTAAAAAAGGATATAAATTTAATCAATAAATTAAAAAATTATTGAAGATTGTCAAAAATTACGATATTACTATGGATATAAATAACTAAAAAATATAAAAAAAAGTTATTAATTTAAAAAAAAATTCAAATGATTTGTACAAAAGATTCCGAAATCATTATTATGTGTCATAAAAAGGTAAGTTTTGATGAAAACATCATTATTTAAAGGATATGAATAATACCAGAGGCCAAAAAGAAAGAAAATAAAACTGAATTAAAATTGAAATGAATGTTGCGTTTATAAGTAATTTTAAACCAAACAAGATTGTATTGGAAGATATTCTTTTCTAAAAAAGTTCAAATGCCAATAAAAAGTTTTAAATATGTATTGAGTAAATACTTAAATATAGAGTGTGAAGATTGATGATCAAATGAAACTTCTACCGTTATTCTTAGAGAACAAATTAAATTAGTATAATTAGCAAATTTCCAACGTATCTATTTTATAACACAGGTCTGTTGCGCGTTCAGTTATACAGATTAAACTTTATCAACTCACTATATCATGTATACTATGGAGTGAAATAAAATGACAAACTTAATACCACCTATCGCACTACACTACGAGTCAATAAATCGGACCGTTGGGGACAGTCGGTACAACCTTGGATTTTTTAAATGTTTAAAATTTTCTTTGTTTAACTTATAATGTTGTTTATCTCTGTTAAACTTTTAATTTAATCAGAATTTATTCATGAATTTTGGGATTATTCAAAAAGGTAAGTCATTTATTTATTAATTTATATACCAAAAATTTTCAGTTTAACCAAATTCACTTCGTTCTTTATTTCTTTGGATTTTATTCATAAAAATAAGTCCATCTTTCATAACTTCTATAATTCTTTTTATTGGTGTTTGATATTATGTGATGATTTTTATAATTTAATTAAATTTTAAATATAAACTTACATATTTAGATGAATTTCTATGTGCCAGATAGTTAATTTTGTGGAAATATCAGTAGATATTATGTAATAAATTTTATAAAAATAAAAAATTTGATAGATATAATAACATATTTTGGTTCTGTTGCTTGTACGCAATTGTTGATGCCGTTGAAGCATTGGAAATATCTTCGGAAAAAATCGTTATTTTTAAAATAAAGTATAAAAATAGTGTTACTGTCCAAGGTGCAATTTATTGACTAATTTACTAGTATTTTTATAGAAATTTTCCGAACCAAAATTGTGTGCAAGTATTTTTTTTCTTCTCTTATGAAATTTCTCTGCCCTCCTATAATATAAGCTCCTACCGAATGAGACAGCTTTTACCAACATTCTAATTTAGCCATGACACACACACATTTATTATTGGTTAGATTTTTGATTGATTATATAAAATCCATAATATCGTCTCATTAGCTCCAATTTAATGCGCTTTGGTGTATCGTTTTAATGTACACACTGGCCTACATATGAAGATTTCACTATTCTAATATTCAGAAAATGTGACTGAAGATGAAAAAATGTATCAACCAATAGAAAAAGAGATAATTCTCACAAATTGTTTTCATAAGCGAAGTAGGGTTAGTAAACAAAATGCAGTAGATTTGTTTCTAAACATATTGTTCTGAGAGTTCTAATAAAATATAAAAACAATTCAAAATCATCTAAAATCAAAGATCACATAATATAGGTTGACATTCTTTACCCGTTACAAATTTAAAATTTTAAAACAGAAATATGAGGATTTAAATACGACTTTCAAGAGTGAAGTATAAATAATTATCAACATTCCTGAAATGAGTTTCTACAATATACGAAACATGATTTACTTATTTTGCCTTTTCTACAAGAATGGAAAGTTGTCTAATAAACAATTGCTCCCAAAGCCCAAAATTCAAACAAAAGAAATTGTTAAATGCTTTATAAAATTCAATATAGAACATCTCATTTACAATTGGCATAATAAATCTTCATGATTGTCACATGCCCCCATGAATCTGAAAGGAATATTAGGAGGCTTTACTCTATAAAGAACAAACTTTGTGCTGTGATGTCGAGAAACTCCTTTAGATTTTTCATATATATTGTCTCAAGAAAATGAAATTTCAAAGAGAGCTTCATCTGCTAGGAATACACATGAAAATGTAGCAACATAAAAAAAGAAGTATTTTGAATTCCTATTATGACAAGTGCCAAGAATTATTGGTTATTTGTCATTCTATGACGTCATAAATAATTATATAACATTTCTTTAAATTCCGGAAATATTTTTTTTATACCAATGAATATCTGGTACAGCCTGAGATATAGGGGGTATATTTGTAATTCTGTTGAAATATATGACTATGGTCCCTAGAAATCATTGATAGCTTACTCGGGCTCCATCTACAAGCCATTTACACACACAAAATGGCAACACCATTTTGCAGTCTTTTCACATTTTTAAATGATATAGAAAAAATATTTAAAAAATAAAATGAAACATGAATGATTTTTTAATAACAATTTAATTTAAATATCCTCTGAAGGTATTTCTTGGAATTCCACATCTGAATGCTTGATAGGAGGGAGTTTTCTGAACTTTATACTGCTGATTAGGGTCATGGAAGTCGACACGATTCCAGAGAAGGTCAACGCAGGTGCCCAATTGGGTGCTTCATGTTGGACGAGAATGGCTATGAAAATCACAGCACAAATCATGCCACCTATCAGTAAAATCCGTTGGAGAATTTGAATCCATTTGAAGTCATTTGTGATTTTTCGATAGTTCAAAATGATCAAGACCGTTTCCCCCAGGAACACCAGCGCCAGGAAAATCAGTGAAAGAATATTCCTATTTATTGATTTCAATTCCTTTGATTGTGAGAAACTAAGAGAAATTGCTGACATCAAAAGTGACAAAATAGATATTCGCATCAATAAACTGTTGATAATCATTTTTTTTATCAATAAAATTTAAAAAAAAATTATTGAATTTTTATTCGAGTGCTAATCGATAGAAAAAATCACAAAAGATTGCGCAATAGCAGCATAACAATTCTAAGTTCATTCGTATTCGTTGATACGATGATTGAATTGCACAATATAATGAACATAGATACTATCGATCAGTTATTATTATTATTATTATTCTCATTATTTTTATTACTATTATTATAATAATAATAATTATTATTATTATTATTATTATTATTATTAAAGAAATTAATGAAGAAATTTTTAATTTCAATTTTTTAAAATTTAGCAAATAATAAAAAGCGATCTTTGAAAAGATAAAATTGCAACAAAAATATTATTATTATATAATTGAAACTCTGTATCACTATTTTATTATTTCTCATTTATGTTTTGTGGAGCAATTCTTATCCGTGCGTCAGTATTCCTAGTTTTACTCTATTCCTTGATTCTAGAATCAAAATCTTGCAGAGGAGCTAGACTAGTTTCATGCTATTTCCGTTCTGAAAACATCTCAATCCATCAGATAATAATATGGCTCATTCTCGCATCAGCGTGTTTTTTAATTGTCGAAGCGATTCTCGTGATTGTCAATTATTTCATTATTGAAGAAAGTCGAAAAGTTTCCCGAAATATTAATTCGGTAATTTTGTTTATTGGAATGGGATTTTGTTTGGCTGGATGTTTTCTTTTGAAGCCAAAAAATTCAGAATGGGGATTTATTTTGCAGGCCGGAGCTTTGATGTCAGCCCTCCAACTCGTTCTCTTCAATACCAAAATGAAAATGGCTCAGTTTTGAGTCCTCAGACTTCCGGAATAACATTTGCATTTTGTTTTGTTTTAATAAACTATAAATTTGTGTTGGTCGAATTTATTTGTGAACGAGTTAAGAGTTTTGATAAAACCATTCATATCTAGATATTCAATACAATATACGTCAGTCAAACTTACTTTTTATTTGCAAAAAATAAATTTTTTATTTTGTTTGAACTGTGAATAAATTATAATATGGAGATCATTATAAATATTTCTTAGCATTAAAGACTTTTTTGTTGCTAAATTGAATTTGCTAGACACATCAGTTTTTATGGATAGATTAGCTTGTTTGGGCGCTCTGAGCGTTGACTACTCTTGGAAAATGTATCATATGTTCACAATAACTACCTAATAATGAAAAAGAATAGGGAATATCATTTAAGGTGTCTATTAAATAAAACTTAATTCAAAGTTTTTATTTCAAGAAGACATTCTATTGCCTCAATTTATAATTGCGTCACAGTTTTTTATTAAATATGCCCAATTAGGGAGCTTTGCCAGAAATCAAACGCTCGAAACCAATATGAATATAGAAAAATCACAAGATGACTAATTTACTAACTGTAGCTTTCTTCTCCGTTTCAAAAACGTGAATGCAGCCTACTTAGACAATAAACATAAAAAAAGAACAATATTGAATGAAAAATAAAAAATTATTTACCTATTATAGTTTTACTTATTTAAATAAATTATGTGCCTGTAATGATTATTTGATAGAAATTTGATAACATCAAAATAAAGAATTTTATTTATTAAATACTACAGTGAAAAAAATAAGTGCATTATTTCATTTGTATTATTATCACTAGTCTAACCCGTGATTACTGCACAAGGGGTTAATTTCAAAGTAACTTTTATCAGCACCGTGCAGCAATGTTTGCACGCCCTCTTCAAAAAATTTTTAAAATGTTATTTTGAAGATAAATTTCTAAATTTTATTAACAAAACAACAAAATAAAGAAATTATAATGCAATTTTTCTTGCTCTTTTTGTGGCAAATTCGTCAATTATATCATTATGATAAATTGTTCTGGTTGTTCCATTTTCAATGGAAAGTATTGCCAATCCAGAAAATCATTCGATATACGATTCATACATTCGGATATAATTCTTCTTAATTTCTTTCTAAAATGAATTCCAAATTCTCCCAAATTGAATAATTATCTTCTAAAACGTATCTTAAAATTGAAAGTTCATTTATAAATGAATAAAAAATTAAAACATTAAATAGCAAATTTAATGCATATATAATTGTTATTAAAATAATGAATACATTATTCAATTTTATAGTTTCCTACCAGATTAGGGTTGCCAGATTTTTACCACTGCAAACCAGGACAAAGAATTTTTCAAAAAAAATAAAAACTTTATAAGGAATAAATTAATTTATTATAAAAATAAAAATTAGACCATTACTTCAGCAGGCTAAGTACATAATTAAAAAATAACTTAAAATTAATAACACAAATAAGGAACTTTAAAATAAAAATATTCATTTTACATTTTAAAAACGAAAATCAAAAATAAATTGAATTTGGCATTCTTGAAGGTATAAACTAAATTTAATATAAAAACCTAAATTAATAAACAAATATTTATTAATAAAAAAGTACAACTTACATATTTTATAAATAGCTAATAAAAAATTTCAACCAGTCAAATAGTCTAGAAATAAATAAACAAACAAAACAAAACCGTAATGAAAACTCAGTAAAAATATATAGGCTGCATCGAGAATTTGAAAAAATAAACCGTAAGTAAACGAAGAGACACAAGTTTTTTCAATAATTTTTTTTCTGAAAACTTGAGACAATTGAGCGTCCTGAAACTTTTTTTCGGGACACCAAAAAACATAAAATCCGGGACGCCTGACAACCCTATACCAGATAGAAGGAAACAATTTGCGAATTTGGGGGCCCTTTGATACAGTGCGATTGCACTTGCCATGGTACGGTGCTGACTCTTATAAATAAAAAGCGCTTCATTAATTTATAATGGCTGATTATATCTATTTTCCTGTTGATCAATGTTTTAGGTACTGTTTTTTGAAATGCTATCTTGTTCGTTGGGCTCTCTCATAAAAAGAGGGAAAATTTCTTTTTGTGGATTTCTAACTATTTTGCTTATATTTCAATTTTATTTCAGCTTAGATGAGATTGCAATAAAGTGTTCCCAAGAGTCCCTTAGCAAAACTATCAAATATTTTAAAAAACCAATTCAATTTTACAAATATTTTGACATGAAAATTAATTTTTAATCATCCATTGTGAACCAATCTTAAACATTCCAAACGCCACAAACTGCGATTCTATTACAAGTCTATAAATTTGCATTGAATTAGATTAAGTTTCAGAAACGCCAATGTTTCTATTAAACAAAACCGAGAACGTAAACTTTCAGTTTTCATACAAAATAAAATGTCAGAGTTGTTGAAATTAATTGTGCAAGATGATTTCTAAACTTTTTGCAATATTTCTTCTGTCCACTATCAATGGGCAATATTACAGGATCACAGATAACTCTTGTGTCCAAGGGATTTGCACCATTTATAGCTACAATCTCCAGAGAAATATATCTGGTTTATTCTTAACAGGAATTGAGAGAAGACCTTGTTTTCGATTGAACTGCACTAATTGCTTTCTGAAAGGCGAATGGAACATTACTTACTTTTTGACAAGTGGGATTCTAACGCGAGATATTCAATACTGTAAAGCAGACGCTAAAAATGACTTGCTCAATTTATTTCCCAACTCAGTTTCAACAATATATGGAATTCAGTGTCTCAATTACAGTTGCACTGTGCCCGTTTATAAAACATATAACTCGATTCTCTATGTGACAGAACTGATAAAGTGTAATAGCCAGTCCTGTTGGAATTGCCATACTTCAAGATTCTGGCAGCAGAACGTTACACAAAGTAAAATTATTGAAAGATACATTCATTTTTGCAATGAGAGTAAAACGATTGATGTTCGGCTAGCCTTTTTCAACTATTCACAAGGTAAATGATCATTTCTTATATTTTTGAATTATTTTAAAAGACTTGGGGATCTCTGTTGAACCTGCATTATTGTTGGAGAGTACAAATGCAAGTCCCAGTTTTTCTTTTTCATCTTCTTAACACAGTAAGGTAGCAAAAGAATATTATGCCCTCCTACACATTTTGTACTTATTTGAATAATATATATATGCTAAATTGGGTTGGGTTTGGGTTTTCTTCATTTATATATAAAGAACACGAGGAGTCAGCGAGAACCGTGTTTTAAACGATATTAACCCAACAATAATGATACATCGCATTGTTCATCAATGTGCATTATGTTAAAATGTTTTAAAATTTGAACATGTGACTAAGGTAATTCTTAAACTTGTAAATTAATTTCGCTCAAAAGGGTTAAACCTGCTTGAAGAACTTGATGCTGAATATAACGATGTCCTATTATAATCATGCCCGATGACTAAGCTTAGGAAAAGTACTTAAACGCGCGTGGGATCTTAGAATTGAAATAATCATATTTTTATCAATTTTTCGCAACATAATGACTCCGATTGGTTATGCGACTTTGCCTTTTCAGTCGATATATTAACACATTTTAATCATTTCAAAATAATGTTCCAAATGATTTCTTCAAATGATTGGTTAATTCATAGATTAATTCACGTATTTTGCTACGTTCTTCATCGAAGTGTGAGCCGAGTGATCCATCGCTTAAAGTGGTACATGATACAGATGCTGTAATAGCGATCCATATATAATTTAGATCGACTCAATTGTTAAATCGAGGATCAATATTACTAATTAGTAATATGTAAAGTAAATAATAACGTTTGTAAAGTAAAAAATAACGAGAAAAACTTGTGTAGGAAAAGAATCTTTAACATATTTGAAATTTTCTTTTTTCCAAAGTATCGAGAAATACAAGATCTAAAACTTTGCTGACCATGACATGTTTGAAATTTCATTGGAAAATGGTCAAAAATACGAAAAATCAAAATTTTGGATCTTAAATGGCGTTAGACACCGGAACCGTGGAACGTAAGATTCTCTAAATAATTTTCTGTAAAATGACAGAGTTCTGAGAGAAGTATAATTTTCGTATCTTTTGAAAAAGGCGGTTAAAATCAAGTTTGAAACTCGGAGTAATTTACGATTTTAAATTTCCGCCATGAGTTATCAAGTTACCCTATTTATTCCTCTAAGAAGTCCAAAAAAGTTTGGGCATGACTGGTCTAAACCCTTTCATCCCCTTTATAGATAATTTAAACTCACAAAAGTTCCCCAACGTTTAAATAAATATTATGTATTTTTGTTATCTACCTGTAAAACATGGAGGTCATCATCAACATTTACAATCGAATTAGAAATTTTCCTGTGATTCCCAAATCTTTTCATTTTGAAGAATTTTAATTATTTTTGAACAAACTTAATCCTGTTTTTTAAATAAAGATAAAGAATTGATAAATGAAAGAAATGATATCAGCTGCAAATATGGGCAATGTCAAATATTTCGATACCAACTCTATTTTGATGGGGTCAGTTACAGTCTCCGAAAAGATTTCCAATCAACATGTCAGTCATTATCGTGTTATAACTGCATATATAAAGGAGAATGGACTTTAATGGAATCAAATGGGCATTATTTTTTACAAAGAAATACTTCCTTTTGCTCAATGGAACCTACAAGATTTATAAATGAAGTATTTCCGGAATCTTACTCAACAGTAACTGACATAGAATGCCAACATTACAGGTGTAAAAAAACATTCTATCAGCAACCTCCTAGTTACCAACTAAAAACCTATATGGAAGAATGTCAAATGTCAACGATTTGTCAAAACTGTCGTTATGTCAGTTCTTGGAATGAAACCAATCTCATTAGAATCGGGTTTTTTCTAAAAAGAGAGTCATATTTATGTCCGGAAATAGAATATATAAATATCGCTGATTATTTCATTGTCCCTGGTTATAATTATTTATTTTTTGATCGAGGTAACTGTCAATTAAGGGTTTCAAAACCTCACCCACCTAACCACTACCCAATCGCTCCCAACTGAAAGTAATTTAAATTATATTATATTAACTAAATTTTAGGTTTTATGATACATATAATTTACAAATCGCTTGATTGGTTCATCACGGTTTCGTTTATTTTACTAGAAATATAGGGATTTCAACATAAATTAGCTCAAACAATGCAAATTTTATCGGCTGGATAAAGAAAGTTTCGAAATCTGTTAACTCCCTGCGGATAAAATTAGGAATTTATTTTTAACCCAATATTATTGATAATTATAAAATGACATTTTTCTCCTGGGGTATCACTTTCCGCGCACATCATAAAGTCTTCATATTTGGCACCATTGAATATAAAATGAGGATTTCCATTTCCATTTCCAATTGCTTCAAAAATCTTGGCGAAATGTTATATACTTCAGGAGCTTTTATCTTTCTTTTTCTTGCATTCAATGTATAATATATATGAATTGATAATTAAGGCTCCTCCTACATTTTAACATCTTGCGCAAAAAGGTTCAGCGTTACTAGTTGATCAGCCATACCCATACCACCGTTATTTTTTTATATTGCGGTGAATGTTTTTGCATTACCGAGTTACCCGGGAGTTATCCTCAGTGCATTTTTACTGTATACTCCTTTCCGTTCAACAATTAATTCCGGTTTTTTAATGAATTATTTTTTGTTAACCATTTCCATGCAATGAAGTAATAATTGCGTTTCAGATAAACATTTCAGTTTAAAATATATTCAGACATGTTTGAAATTATGTACTGACTGATTCCTGTTCCGTTATAGCATCCAATCCACTATAGTTTACACACCTTCTGATGGATCCATCTTTCTTTCCTACTTTCACTAACGGGGTATCCAAAAGGCTATTATAGCGCCTAATTACATTTGCTTTTATTAATTCGTTTATCAGGTATTGAATTTATTTCTCCGTGAACATTGGTTGACATCATGGATGTTGCATTATTGGACTTCCTGGACGTACACTAAATTAACAAATCCATGAAAGTTCCGACGTCTTTCCTGATCATTCTTTCAATGTCTTTGTTGTTTCTACTAATTTGTTTATTTTTCTTCATCAGTGTGAATTTTGTTTATAAATTAAGTTTCTATATTTTTGAGCTTCTTCAAATTCATCTTAACCTTCACCCGATTTAAAACTAATCTACTCATACCTATATTTGCAATTGCATTCACATCGTCCAGTAATTTTTGTACTTGAATTTATTTTTCAAATTTTACTAAATTTTGACTTTCTATTGTGCTTTGCACAAAAGTATTCGTGCATTTCGATTTTTATTTTGCATCAACTTGTATAACTCCGACAAAACTGATGAGTTGAGTTGTGACACCGCGATTTCTTGATTATATGAAAACGAAGTATTATGTTTCCCAATAGGAGAATTAAATATATTAAACAGAGATGTAATATGGAGTTTCAAAATCATTGTAATGGAATTTAATTTGTTTAAAAGTCATAAAAATCATAATGAAGATTTTAAATGTTTGATTTATTATTTTATATTCTGGTTATTAATAAAGATTTTAATTATTCAGGTAATTTCTATAGCATTTGGATAATTATATCAGTGATAATTAGTGCTGTGTCAATTGTGATATTAATAACCTTCATTTCACTATTATGGTTTCGTAGGAACCAATTGAAAATCCGATTCTTATAAAAAATAAAATTTTTCTACTCATTTTAAAAATTTTATTCATCTTCTACCCAAATTAAAATATTGCAACAAGCTTTTACATGTTATATCGAGTAGTGATATGTTTCTCATTCAGGGTGATTACACTGTGAATTTAGGGAACAGGCCTGTTATTGCTCAATTTCATTTAGCTAAACTCTACATATTCCTCTAAGAAGTCAGTATTTGCGTTTGAACACAAATGTACTATTTAGAATGTTAGAGTCTATAAAACTGAAATTACTGATAATGCTTCGAAAATATCCAAAGGACCTTAACTAACAGAATTTGCGAAAACTATTATAAATCTTTTAATCTTACAGACTTTCCTTATGCAATGAAAATAAATAATATTAGCTCTGGCCCAAAACTAGGTCCTGAATTTATTAAAACTTTAAAATCGATCTTTTCCCAAAATTCCTTTCCTTAGCCCGTCGGTCACCGAATGAATTGAGGTCTTTCAATGAAAAATTCAGCACATCTGTGAATGTTAATTTATGCGATTCCGATTTCAATCAATTAATTAAATTCTGATTTTATCATTAACTTGATGTCGGTAAGGAATGATTAGTTATTACTTTTTGCCGGTAAGATAAATCCGTTCTCACTGGCAATACTCCAACTACATTTTGTAATTAAGCGTCTAATTTCTTTTTGCGGAAGGTAGTAGGTAGATGTGAGCCCCCGTGCCACCCTTAGATACCACGCACTGGTTAGGAACCGAACCCCCCTAGCGAAAACTCATTACAGAGATTATTAATTTTTAACGATTTTTTTATTTCTATTGATTTGAAAGTGCACCAATTGATTAAAAAGTGCAAATATTGATTTTTGGGTGAAATTTTATTTTTTGTTTTATGGCGCTAGAGCGCGGGGATTTGAAATTTTCAAAATTCTATTTCGGCAAAAATAAAGAGAATGACGTTGTATATATAATTGCTGACCACATTCTTTTCATATCTTTTCTAGCAAAAAACTTAAATTTTTCAAAGAAAAAAACTTGTCTAGGAAAAGAATCTTTGATATTTTTAAAATTTTCTTTTTTCCAAAGTATCGAGAAATACAAGATCTAAAACTTTGCTGACCATGACATGTTTGAAATTTCATTGGAAAATGGTCAAAAATACGAAAAATCAAGATTTTGGATCTAAAATAGCGGTAATTAGTTCTTAATAGAGGTAAAGTAAAAATAAAATTGTAGGAAAGGAACTAATTTTACGGCAATCCGTTTTGATCAATGAGCTAAAAAAATTAAGTTGTACATCACAAACGATAATGGTCGTAAATAATTTTGTTTGCTGAATCAATAAATTTTTATGTTTTCGAGCATCGCACTGAAGGAAAAAATTTCGTTATAAGAGTTACACGTTATAGGAGGGTTTTACTGTATTCGAATAGTTAATATAAAAATATATTCGTGTTTTTTAACTATTTGAATAATTTCAAAAATGTAAGACTTTTATTGAAAGCAAAACGAAAATGTAATTTTCCTCGAGCCTTAATGATATTCTGGAACTTTACGATGTTGCTTGTCCGTTTACCAATTAATCCGTCACTGAAACAATACGCTAGTACAAAAATGCCACACCTACCTATTTTTTTTAATATTGACGTAAGCTTGATACAAAAATAAATAAACTAAATTTTGTTTATGAAATATAAATAATTTAACTTATTGTAGTAAAGATGTGTATGCTCTTTGGCTTATAGAGGAATGACGTCGTCTTGGTTAGTCATGATTCTGATAGAGGTTAAGTCAGGCTACAAAATGATGTGTCACGGCCAAAATATTGATGAGTCATCATATTATAACAAAGAAATTTTTTAAAATTAGAAAAAAGACCCCATGTTGCTATTCTAATATGACGCATCATTTTTTCGAAAAATTTTCAAAGTATTTTTAATATGATTTAATTAGCAAATAATTATAGTCGGTTCTTTAAAAATAAATATAAACTATGCACAGGGCATTTGAAGTGATTACGCCAATCAGACCTCATATCAAAATTTATATATTTAGAAATTTAAATTTTGCCAACGCTTTATGTAGTTAACTTCATTAAAAGGTCTATAAATGTTTTAAAACATATCTATGAATGTTTATAATCAATAAAATGCAGTTATTTTTATCTTTGGTACAGATTTTTTAATGTAGAAACTTATCTACCTTATTGATTATATGTTTTGATTTTTATAATTGGATTTTGTTTTAAATTAATATTTAAAATATATATTTTGATATTTAAATTTTAACTGTTAATTTATTATTTTATATAACATTTGAACGGCTCTACTCAAAAAATCCAATCAGGCCTCGCACTTATCGCATCCGACAATACTCTCAACATATATTTAATAATTATAAATTTTTATGGTTTGATCGGTTCAATAAATAATTGATAGTATCTATACATTTGCGTTCTCAGAAGGGGCAAGAGGGCGGGCGCTGCCCCCATAGAATTTCCAAGTTTATCAAGTTTTTATACCGGTCGTTAAAAATATCATGGATGATGCAACACTGAAGCGCCATTAAAAATTTACACCCAACTTAATTTAATCAATTATTACTATCGTATTTCCTATTTCTTATAAGCGGTTTGCAAAATAAAATATGTAAATAAATGTCTAAAATATGTTTTGGTTTTTACTGGAAAATTATAGGGAAAAATGGATTTTATTTTAAGATATATCTTTAGAAAGTTTGCCGCCTCTGGAAAAAATTTCTCATACGCCCATCGATTAAATGGTTTATCAATGCTCAATATAAATTCTGACTATGCGCGAAGGTTTTTCAAACATCTTTAAAGAATTTACTAATTCAAAAGCGCGCAAAGCATTTCTAAAAGAAATTAAATTATTATGTATTTAAAAAATGTATATAAATAGTTAAATTTTTTTGTTATAATTTAAATATCAAGACCAAATTACAGAAAATTAAACATTAAAAAAAATATTATGTGGGCCCCGAGAAATATTTTTGACCCCGGTGCCATTGAGGGTTATACACAGGGCCCAGGACAGGATTTTGAGGCCTAGGGGCACAACTAATTTAATTAAGGTTTTTTCAATTAAAAACAATAAATTTTGTCATGCATCAAAGTCCCTTGGATAGTAGTTTCTGATTGTGATGAATTTATTTCTCGAAGATATTGAGTCTGGCTGAGCCTGTTACTGTAAAAAAAGTTGAAATGTGTTGGCTTGCTGAAGCAGCTTCCTTTTGTCGAGGCAATTTCTTTCTTTTCTCATATCCACTTTCGAATGATCTCTTCATCTTCCTTAAAGCGATTAAATTAATTAAAATAATATTTATTTATTATATAATAGAATAAATTGAATACTAGACTAAACTTTAGGGAAATATTTGCTTTTTTCAATAAAATTTACCATTTGTTTCATTTTGCCTTGTTTCCAAATTGGCGGATATTGTTTAAAAAATTTGTAATAAGTTTAATAAGTTAAAAACAAACTCCCTTATCGTGCATTCTTCAACTTAATTTTGCCCGAATTTGTCCACCATCCACATATGTGTGTAGCGGTACATTTCAATGCTCCCGTAATTCTGCATGTCAATAAATAACTCGGTAATTCAGGCCCTTTATCAAGTGGAGCCTGGGCCAAATGGCTCCAGTGACCCCTGTCATAGGCTCTGTACACTTTGAAGGATACGCGTTATTTTAAACTTTTCTGAGGGATTATTAACAGTTTTTGTTGTAATTCTTTCAGGATTTTTTTTAAAAAAAAACACATTTGCTTAAAATCCAAAATGTGTTTGGAAGACAGAGGAACTCTGAGGTGTGTTGGGATTATAAAAAATTAAGGCAAAGACAGAATTTTGATCAAACCAATTAAGATATAAAAACTAAATGCCAAAATTAATATTAAAAAATTGAATTTTCGTGGAAGGCAGATATAAGCAGTGGTAAGTGCATAACAGTGTCAACTTGGCACTGTTTTTACACTTGCCTGGCGCTCAGAGAAATGTGAGCGCCTCCTGCATAGTACTGATGAGAGCCATCAGCTCGAAACTAGTATACTATTGGGAAATGTCCTGGATATCACTTAATTTATCGTATAATAGATCACGGGCCGTTTTGAGAGCCATATCGCTTCAACTATTCTACAAACAGGGAACCATCGAAATATGTAAGTTTGTCCTTTAAATTTAGTTAACTTATAGAGATTATTGCAGAATATCAACTGTTGATAATAAATAAATTAATACCTTACCTTGTTTTTGTATAATACAAGATTGTAAATGTTCATATAAAAAATCAATAAACCAATAAAATTTATCTGTAAATTAATTTTCATTGAAATCATATAACAAAAAAAATCTTACTTTATGCTTCAGTGATTTACTTATAACTGCATTTTTTTAATTATGTTTCCATTCAACATATCACTAACGATTTTGTGTATAATACAAATTTTTGGTTCGTTCTACAGTTCTTCTAATATAGGTTTAAAATTGATATTCCTTAAAATTCCCTGATACATGTAGAAAAAAAATATTTCAATAACTTATAGCTCATCATATTTCAGTTTATTTTTATGTCACAATATCGTTCGCTTCGACTATCATTTTCTTCCTGCCCATCAACATATGTACAAATGTAAATTTCAAATAATTCATAAATTACTTGCCACTTTAAAACAATTAAAATTTGGGTTATTACATAAATTTAAATTTACAAAATTACGTATGCAAAAAATTTAAAAATTCTATTTAACAATAATTTGTAACCTTAAAATAGATAGAATTTCATTTAACTGTTATTTTCCACACATCATTGACAATCTTTAGGTATGTGAAAATTTGATCAAGTTTTTAACATAACTACATTAGCTTATAAAATGCATTTCATTTGATAGTTGGTTAAAAATTGTCATTCACATTTGCAAAAGGAATCACAATAGTCTGATTTGACATCGATTGAAATAAAACCAACAAATTATTTCCAGGTCAATCACAAGATAAAATTAAATTTTTAGAAATCAAAATTAAATTAAATAAAATGGCTAACAAAATTTCATAATTAACTTCAATATTTTAATCGATTAATAATTCGACCAAACAAAATGATTTATTAAAAATGGCAATAAATAAATAATCAAATGAAAACGTAAATAGATGTTAATTAGAAGTTCAAAATCAAGTGCGCGGATATATTGTCTTAATTACAGCGCAATGATTGTATTTGACCGATATTAACAATGGGCTTGCCAGCAACTGCCTTGCCATTATAATCAGCACAGAAACAAACCGATCCGTTGCACTGAACTGAACTATAGCTTCCATTGGTGGTGCAAGAGAACATTTTCCCGATCAATCCAGTCAAAAAATAATCATTTTGTTCTCTGGCGCATTCTGAAAAATTAAAAAAATAACGAGAAAATTAAAAATGAGTAAAATAAAAAAATTACTGCAATCCATATTTGCAAATTCATTAATGTGAGCTGCATAATTTCGTATATTATTTCCTTCCCTGTCAACACAATAGCATTTAGAACCGGTACACTGAACAGGTAGAAAATCACCATTGGAATCACATTTGGGAATTGGTGCACCTAAAAGCCCACCTTTTCGAGCTTTACTCAATTTCTGAATTATGCGTAAAAACAATAATAATTTATGAAAATAGTTTTACATTAAAACATTGAGTGTTTAATGGATTATCGGAGCATTCATTTCCAATGCATATTAAGTCATTATTACAATCAGAAGAATCCTGACATGTACCATAAACTTTGTTAATTAACAACAAATTCATAATTGTGATTAAACTCAATATGGTTTTGTTCATTATTATTATTATAGATAAATAGTAAAGAAATAATTGCAATTAATAAATTCTGTTAAAATATTGCCAAACTGATAAATTAAATAAGTTCAGTAAGATATTATATACTTAATTTATTAAAACACAGTTTTAAATGAAAATTAAGTATTTGTTAAAAAATTTACTCTTGTGTAAAAAATAATTAAAATATCTAATTTAACGAGCAAAGCTTATTGAAGTTAAATATGTAATTTATTGCTTTTCGACTTCATGCAAACTATAGGATTAGATTTATCACCATGATACAAGCATACAATTTATGTTTCAAGAAGTCTAATTACGCGGAATTTTTCATGTCAGACTTTATTATAATGTTTGTTTATCTCCGAATTATCTTTAACGATTTATATATTTTATGTGCAAACGGAGTTCTCTTAAGCTGGTAATTTTCACTAGGAAGATTTGTGACATTATAATTATTTATTAAGTTATCATTAATTTAAATTGTACCCCAATGTACCTTTGTGATAACAAATTACCATATAAGGACGATTTAATAAGTACAAACCATTTCTAACAAACTACAAAAATCTATACAATTTCCATTTTTGTTGGGTTACATCAGGGTGTGAACTTCTGACCCTGAGCAACAGATGCATACAAGCTATCTCGTTTTGTTGCTAAAATTACTCATGTCTTTTCTTTAAAATCGATCCACTTCTCATTTTAATTTGAAAATTTATTCATACCACTGTCTGCCCGCCTGTACCATCACAATATAATAACAATCAAACAGAATACATTTATTTTAACTCAATTTCTCACATTAGATAACTACTGGGCTCGTTGTTTACAGCTCGGACAAGGCAGTTTCAAGCGTGTTCCAAATTTCCCGTATCCAGTCTTCTACGCGTTGGGCTTCACTGGGGTCTGGATTTTCCTTATTCTCATAGGCGTATTTGGCTGGAGGGAATACCAGTGGGTAATTTCAAATGGTCGCTGGTCATCACCGTCGTATTCGCCACCTTATTTTTTGCATCTTCTGCTCGGAAAAGGGCGAATTCGGCTCCCTGTTTAGCCTACCAGTGCTCTCTCTTGATCACTAAACCCGGCAATTCGAGATCTATGTCTAGGCGGGGGTTCCTGATGGGACAGTTAAGACAACTCGCTTCCGAAATTACAAAACCTGCACCCCACAGCGATTGCCAATATCACACTGCGGACCAGACGGGAATCAGACGGATCTTGTAGGGAACGTTCCGTAGAATATTCAAACCTTAGTCTTTTTCCCCCACAGGGGAAAAAGGACCAGCTTTTAATTTATAGTTTAATAAGCTATTAATAAACTATAATTATTACATTTTTAAAAGTATATAATGCAAAAAAATAGAACCCTAACACTGCATCCAATATTTGCACAACAAATGTCTTTTAAAGAGATATTTGTATTGTTCAAGTTGTAGTGCATTACCACCTCAGATCAAATATAAAGAAGCATCGATGGATATGCATTCAAATGCAAAGTAAAAATTGTTGTATGTTTCAGAAATACGTATCAATATGCAAAAGAAGCTTTTTGAAGATTATAATATGCCTCTACATAAAATACTGATAGTTGGATACAAATGGTTTAATGGAACGTCAATTTAGCAAGTACGATCCGAAATTAAGTTATCTAAAAATACAATAATAAAGATCTAGGACTGCGGAAACTTTGTGACATTTACATTGAAGAGAATCCACTCAGATTATTAATAATACATTAAATTAACACTTTTTTATTAAGGAAAAAAGGACCAGTTTTGTCATAGGGTAAAAAGGATAAGGTCCGAATATTCTTAATTACGATCTAAAAAGAGCACTTTTATTATCATTAAAGAAAACTGTTCGACATCGTCTGAACTTGCATCCCGATCTGTATATATGTACAAAGCGAATACTGATTACGCTTACCCAAAATAAAGTCAAATAGTACGCTTAAACACTTCAATCTTATGTAAACACCTTTTCTCTTCTCAACACAGTCAGTAAACATCACACATTTTCGGGTTACACCTATCTCAATATTACTCCTTTGATTCATACAAATACGTCACAAATCCTCAAAACGAAAGGTGATAGGAAGCGAGTACAACAAAATTTTAGCAGTTGCATGAATATTCAACGTCTCGCTCATCTCACGTAGGGGCTTTTCACTAGTGGATGATGACGACTTTGACACCCTCGGATGCGAAAGTTCATTCATTCAATTTAAACAGAAATTTATTAAGAACTTTGGATTTGAAAAGATTTAAATTATCAGTAATTATTTGTTACCTAACTAAACCTTTAAAAACACGAATATATGCTTTTCTACACTGGTGAAAGGGTACCACACAAAGTATATACCAATACTTTATTATATAGATATATTGTATTTTTTATTATTCATCCTTATACATTTCCTCTGTAACTCACAGGTGTGCAATAATGTTTTAAGGATGCTAAAATAATAAAATATTAAATAATCGTTGTTAGAGTTATAATCATTGAGAGAAAATATATAAAATAAAAGGCATGTTTTAGAATTTTGAAAAATAGGAGAGAAGATAAGAATCGAAAAAAACAAAAAGAAAATAACAAAGAATTGAAAAATTAAACAATGAAATATGACGTCTTATTAATGAAAAAGTACAAAGTACAAAAGGGAAAACCCAATGAAAATTAAATTTGCATTATTAGACGGGTTTTTCGATGTAAAGGGAAAGGATTACCGGGTAAGCCGAGAGTTAAAGTCTTCAAAATTCATATATCTCAACAGCTCTCAAAGATAATGAAGATCTGATGTTAATCAAAGAAAATGTGTTAGAAAAAAGAATCTAAAGGAAAGTCACTATCAGTAAAAGCCAACATCAGATTGCAGACAATAAAAGAAAACACAACTTGAATTAAAACATAATTTCTAAAGAAAGTTGAAAAGAAAGAAAAACAAACGTGAATTGAAAATAAAAAAGGAAAAAAAAGAGGTTACAAAGAAAAGAAGAAAACAATGAAAAACGAGATTATTATAGACAACTTTGTATTGTCTCTAGCTCGTTATTGTTGTTAAATAAGACACGCTTGGAGTCAGATTGATAATTGACAATATTAAATTTCACCAACAACCAAACACGTTTAAATATTTCAGTAATATAAGTAAACTCTGCAAAATATTTCTGACATGGTATGGGAACCGTATGCAAATATCCTTTTTATGTATCTTGTCTTCCATATAACTAAAAAAATGCAATCATTAGGTATCTGAAAGGTAGCGGGGCGTGAATGTGTAAAACTATTATAAAACCTTGTCAATCCATTTTATATTATTAATAATATTTCATACAAAAAATGCAATTTTAAGTCAAGCGCTTAATACTACAATTACTCCGGTAAACCGTAATTTCCAAACCCGAATCCTTTTCGAAATTACAATAACAAGCCATGTTTTTGCAAACAGTCTGAGGCACGCAAAATTGAAAGTTATTTAATTTCATAGGAAAACTGCAGTCTAAACAAAAATATATCGGAAAAAATAATTAAAAATATTGCAAACATAAAAAAACCGGAAACAAACAACGTATTTCTGTTTTGGCAAATAAACATAAATTTGGGATAAAAGTCAAGGGGCCAGTACAACTACTTTTCCAACTATTATTCAGGTTGTCAGCATGTTATTTTTGACATCCGTAACGTACGCAAGGATGGGAGTCAGAACCCAACGGAAACCTTGTTTAACCATAGTTGTCATGGGGCCGGCAAACGCGCAAATTTTAAATTAAATAATTAAATTAATAAAATTTCATTTACTTTTTTCCAAATCAAATACGTCACAGCGGAAGTTTTTAATAGATGAAGTGAATGAAGTATACGAAATTTCTTTATTATTATTATCTAAACAGAAACAATCTTGTTTGTGACATTCGGGACTGAGACAAAACCAAAATGGAGTATACCCGATTAAACAACTGTAATCTAATCAGAAATGATAAAATTATTTTTACCCATATAATACAAAATCAAAATATATTATACAGTCACGAGTGCTTTATAGTAATCCGATTGTTTTGCTTATAGTCAAGGCAAGGCAAGGCAAGGCAAGGCAAGGCAAGGCAAGGCAAGGCAAGGCAAGGCAAGGCAAGGCAAGGCAAGGCAAGGCAAGGCAAGGCAAGCAAGGCAAGGCAAGGCAAGGCAAGCAAGGCAAGGCAAGGCAAGGCAAGGCAAGGCAAGGCAAGGCAAGGCAAGGCAAGGCAAGGCAAGGCAAGGCAAGGCAAGGCAAGGCAAGGCAAGGCAAGCAAGGCAAGGCAAGGCAAGGCAAGGCAAGGCAAGGCAAGGCAAGCAAGGCAAGGCAAGGCAAGGCAAGGCAAGGCAAGGCAAGGCAAGGCAAGGCAAGGCAAGGCAAGGCAAGGCAAGGCAAGGCAAGGCAAGGCAAGGCAAGGCAAGGCAAGGCAAGGCAAGGCAAGGCAAGGCAAGGCAAGGCAAGGCAAGGAAAGAAAACGAAAGGAAAGAAAACGAAAGAGAAATTTATTGAATTTATTGGTGTAAAAATAATTAAATTTTTATTTGTAGGATTTTGCTTCCCGAGTTGGGTAGTTCAAGAGCAAACTCTTGATAATTGTTAGTATAGTTGACATGTGATAAAAATAGACTGAGGAAAGTCTATAATAGGGTGACATGAGTCTCCGTTAAAACTTTGAATATATTTGCAAAGCAACTTGTCTAGAGTATCTTTCTCTAAGGAAAGACTGATTTTCGATTCTATAAAGTTCATGTTAAAGATGGCTAAATTGGGTAAAAAAATGTTGCCCATAAATTTTGAGAAAATTTATAAAGTTTGGTTTAGATAAGTCAACAGGATAAGTCAAGTTTCTCAATAAAAGAAGCCGAAGTTGAAGAAAGTATTAGAGTCGATAAGACGAATTGGTCTACAAAAGTTAGCGATTGTCCATAATATCTTATTTCTGCCCTCAGTCGTAAGTAATATTACAAAGTGTAGAAATCTGAAATTGGATAAATAAATTCCACTTTTAAATGTATTGGTGTAAAAATACTTAAAAATTTGCTTTCAGATTAATCTTTTGTTTAAATATACAACATGTATAAGTGATTTCAAATTAATATGCAAATTTTTATTTTTATTATTTAATTTTTAATTAAGTATTTTTTAGTCAAATAGAAATGTTACTTCCCTAAATTAATAATAAATTAAATTTTATAAGCAATTAGATTAGATACAATTTTAAGAAGATTTTATTATTTAATATTTTCCAAAAGTAAGATTATATAGAATCTTAATTAGCCAAACCATTTTCTAATATAATATAGAGTGAAATGTAAAGATAGAGGAAAATTACATTGACTCGCTATATTAATTTATCAAAAACTAGTTGAAACCCGTGAAATAATCACGCAAGTAAAACAAATTCCACATTTTGAAATTCCGCGAAAATTAAACTTAATAATAATAATAAATTTATCTGATTCATTTTATTTTTGGATTGATTTAAAATAATTAAAGATTATTTGATGAGAAATATCCGTTTTTGCCTATTTATGTAATAATAAATACATTTCATTTATTTAATCAATTATAACGGTGTATCCAGCCATATTACAATGTTTAAATGCCTCGCTAGCTAATAAAGTGGGAAAATTTATAGCAATAATAGCAATTGTCCATCATATCCTCACACTCATTGTATAGGGTTTGCTTCCCAAATTGTAGATATGGCAGCGTCTATAAATGATAACAACTTTTTACATTTCAATTTGGAACATATTATTCTTGGCATATCTGTTTCTAGAATGACTGTCTCCTTTTCAACATTTATTGAGGTATTTCCAGTCACGTGAGTTAAGCAAGGTCGTCAATAACGATACCTTCATAAAAATGATTATCTGACCCCCATTACATCTAAGTTTTGGCGAATTGCAACTTGTAAGGAATCTCGGAAATGACTCAAGGCAAATTTGTTTTACTAATGTCATTTCTTCCATTTAGAAGTTTCAAATATATATATCAAAAAGTGTATCGAAAAGAAATCTATTCCCTGATTTTTGTATACAATATTGTCTGTCATCAAAGAACACAACTTTTTCATGTAGGATGTCTAAATAAAATGTGTTGTTTCCAAATTAGGAATGATTTTAATAATTGCACCTTTGTTGCACTAAAAAATCAATATTTACACATAAAAATAAAATGTGCAATAACTCGTCACATAAATGCGTAATAACATATCGACATATTTGACGATGTCAGTTTTCTTTGTTTTAATGAAGTAATAATTTTTATTACATAATTTTGTTGACTGAGTTTATGAAGTCCCAATATGATACTCTCAAATATGCTTCACTTACTCGTATTAAAACCGAATTGCGAAATGGAAATGATGTAAATAAATCAGTTGTAAATCTATTCATAAAAAATAAAACCATTTAAAAATGGAACACTTATTTCTCTATCAATAAATGGTGAAAATAAAAATTTTAAAAATATATTAATATTTAAAAATAAATTTTCGATTAAACGGAAAATTTTATAATATTTAATTTGATTGGTAAAATATCAGTGCAAAAAGTCAGTTTAGTTATTTTCATTGCTTTAAACTATATATTTTAATTTTAAATTCAATTAGTTATTAAATTAAAATTATTATCACATAAACTTACATGTGGGATTTTGAGTGACATTTAAATGTATTTTTAAACATATTAAAAGAATCCAAAATAAATTTCCCATACTAAAACATTGAGATATTCAATCAAATATTATGACAATAATATTTTAAAATTTAAAAAAATTAATAAAAATATTTTTATCGATTTTATGTTTAAAATTATTATACATAAACTTCTGAAATATTAGGAAGTTATTAATAAACAATAAATTGTATTAGTTTTAGATACGTTTTAATTTCAATAAATATTTTTATTAGTATTATTAGTAAACCCTAAAAGCTGAAAAGTCGAGAAAATAGTGTTGACTAGGGCGACCAACTGTCTTGGTTTTCCAGGGACGCTAAAAGTTCCGGTTTTAGTAATAACGCAACGGTTTTGGTGTCCTCAGGAAAATTAAATAATATTTTTAAAAATTAAATAATATTTTTAAAAATTAAATATTTCTCATATAACTAGAAATTAATATAATAAATTATACAGACATACTTATAATTATTATAAAGTGACGTCATTTATAATTGTATTATATTTTAAATTTTTTCATCAAATTCGGCTTTTTGAAACATATTTAATATGAGAGCATACATATAATAATATCAATTATTATTTATCTTTAAGAATTATGTTTTGGTAAATTTACTTTTTATTATAATTTTATTGTCATTATTGCTCAGAAACACATGCTGCTGTATTTTGTGTTTTTATTAAGCGCATATTTTTTTCATAAGCAACTATTATAAAAATTTATATTTTTAAATAAATAATTAAATAAATTTGGCAACGATTTAATTAAAAGATAAAGCCAATAAAAAACTTTTCGTACGATATATTTCGATAGCATAACTATCATCTTCAGGTACTCAAAACCAACTAAAAATATTATGAATTAACATTTAATTTAAACAAATTATTTTTTATTAATTTAATTTTGTAATAAATAAATATTTATAAAATATATTCAATTCACTTTTAATTAATTTAAAATTTTAAAATTTTCACTTATATTTTAATTTTTAAAAAATTAATGTAATTTAAAATTTTCAATTATTTTAATAATATTAAAAAAACAAACATGATTTAACTTACGTAAACTATTTAAAAACATTCAAAACATTCGTAGTCACAGCACTTTGTACATTATCTTTGGATCCAATGACCTTATCAGCAATGCTTCACATATCACGCGTTCCCAATAATTATTAAAACTTCTCAACAAAATTCTAAAATCAGACATTCCTATTTCACTTTTACAGCCTCTATTGTGCTCACTAATATTGGTCAAACCCTTCAATCGACAATGCTCTAGAACTCGAGTACAGAGATGACGGGAAGTCTCTCCAATGTATGTGGCATTACACCCATTACATGTAAATTGATAAACGAGATCAGAACACAATCCAACCGGAGTTTTTGATTTATTAATAAACATATTGCGTACCTTACACGAATTAGAGACGATCTTATACTCTAAATTTCCCATCTGTTTACTTAACTTCCTTTTATAATTTGTAAAGCCTTCACTAACACATATTTAGGCTCAATTTTTTATATCCATTTTTACCATCACCCAGACCAACAATCAATTCACATCCATCCGACAAATTACATTCAGACTTTCCAAAACATGGATCCTTAGGATTTTATCAACAGTCTCTTTTATCATCAACAATAAAAATGATTTAGAATATCCATTCTTTAAAGAGTACCTGAAGATGATAGCTATGCTATCGAAATATATCGTACGAAAAGTTTTTTATTGGCGTTATCTTTTAATTTATATTTTTATAATTAGTATTATGACATTTTGATTTTTACATACAGAATCCATCATAATGAATTTCGGTAATTTAAAAGACAATAATGAGAATGGATAATATTATGATAAACTAAAAGATAACGCCAATAAAAAACTCTTCGTACGATATATTTCGACAGCATCGCTGTCATCTTTAGGTACACAAAACCAACTAAAAATATTATGAATTAACTTTAAATTTAAACAAATTATTTTGAATGTTTTGAATGTTTTTTAATAGTTTAAGCATGTTAAATCATGTTTATGAATTGTTATTTAAAAAAAAACTTTATTAATATTATTAAAATAATTGAATTTGTAAATTACGTTACTCTAAAAAAATATATAATATAGATAAAAAATATAATATTTATATAAATAACATTTTAAATTAGTTAAAAGTATTTGAATATTTTTTAAATGTTTATTTAATTCAAAATAAAATTAATATACAAAATAATTTGTTTAAATTAAAAGTTAATTCATAATTTTTTAGTTGGTTTTGTGTACCTGAAGATGACAGCGATGCTGTCGAAATATATTGCACGAAAAGTTTTTTATTGGCATTATCTTTTAATTAAATCGTTGCCAAATTTATTTAATTAATTATGATAAACATTTTTACTCAGAAAAATCAGAAGAGAATCCAAGAAAAACATGAAAATATTAAAATAAAATAAGCCGCTGCATTTTTGAAAAGCTTAAAAACACAAATGCCAAATGGAAGATGGGAAAACATATCAGCGATTCTCAATGCACATAGATATTCTAAAGTCTCATAGTATCCATATTTTGACGGTCAAACTCGGAGCACGGTAAAGAATATGGTCTACCTATCACTATTTTCTTTTATAAATGCAACTGGGTTATTCCCAAAGGCTTCATTTAAATCAAACTAATTTTTATACTTGTTCCCATATACACCAGCTGCCCCATTTAGCAGCTGGTGTTGTACAAATCCCAATAATTAGTATTAGTTCAAGTTTAATAGTTTAATTAAAATATAATTTAATTTAAAATTTCATCTATTTAAATATCAATTTAAACATAATTTATTAATATCAAGATCTGGCAACTTGTTGGATTTTGCCTTGAAGAAATAAATATGACAAAGAGGTGTTCAGTTGCCATTGTGA
This sequence comes from Schmidtea mediterranea, assembly GCA_022537955.1. Taxonomy (NCBI): domain Eukaryota; kingdom Metazoa; phylum Platyhelminthes; order Tricladida; family Dugesiidae; genus Schmidtea; species Schmidtea mediterranea. Next base: position 2,956,045 of record CM039682.1, read on the forward strand.
AATAGGTGTACATGCACTACAACAGTCTTTCTCAAAGTACGCGATAACGCCTTCTTGTGGTCGTTTGAGACCTAGAAGGGGCGTTAAAGGGCCCAGAAAAAATGGGGGGCGTTGACGTGGATTAAGAGGGCGATGGTAGATTTGTAATTGCATTTACTTTATATTTTAAATTTCACTAAAATTAAAACCTACCTACTACACAATAACGAATAATTAGTTTATATTTTTACCCCGTATGATGGTATAAAAACTTAAAATACTTAACATACATTTCGTAGGATAGCCCACACGCCGTATGCAATCAAGTTGTAACAAGTTTCGGTTAAATAACGCTATCGGAGCAATCCGGTAGCAATTGTTCTGTACCAATAAAATTTATTTACATGTAACACATTTTGTATATTATACAATTAAATAATTTTTAAGGGGCGGTGGCAAATCAAATTGTGTCTAAAGGAGGCGATGGTTAAAAAAGCTTGAGAAACACTACACTACAAGAAGAAACACTAAATATACAAATTTCCTTAGTTAGTTTTAATGAAACAATTTTTACAAACTTTTAAATGTTACTTTGATTTGGATTTATCTTTTGTTTTTACTATTGATTATTGAATTTCTCATCAATTTTATTCCATTAATAATTTTTATCTATTTTCAATCACTTTTCATTTAAGAACTATGTTAATAAAAACCAGTTTCAATTTATTATTTTCATGTCAAAATTTTGTCAGTTTTATGCTTGAAAATAACTTCTTTGCAATTGGTAAGATTTAGAAATCTTTATTTAATGAAAACGGCAAAATGCAGCAATGAAATGATCATTTGAAATCACACTGATGGTCATAATAATATACAGAATCCTTCTGAAACGGTCGAGGGTCGTCATAATTGCAATAACATTGCATATCGTAACAGACACTTGGGGGTGCGCAAAATAAATATTGTATGGTTTCAACAAACATTTTGCAATCTGAAAAAAAAATTTCATGAAAAATATTTCATAAAAAGTACAAATGTCTCACAACGCCATTTTGCTAAATTTTTATTCATATTTGAAATCATATAAAGAAATTTAACAATTTAATATAAATATTAAAAAATTGAGAAACTTTGTAACATATATTTGAGGTTATTGAAAAGTTATTGAGATCAAAGTGCAATAAACTTGAAACTTGCAACAAACGCTTATTGAATAATTTATTAATTATTTAACATTGGGATTATTGAAAGCAGTGAAGAAATAAAATTTAAACAAAAGGTTAATTAAAATTTTTAGCTTAACTCTTAAATGCATGATTTTTTGTATTGCATTAAAAAAATGTTTCATGTTTTATTATTATTGACAAAAACCATAAATTTTATTTTTATTTTCACTTGAATTCATAGACAGACTGCTTATCTTATTGCCAGACTAAGCAAATATATCACTGTCATTAATCATAAATAATTATATTTAAATATTCGGTACGATGGAAATTTCCATCACAATGCATTTAAGTGATAAAATTTAAACTCAGTTTTAATAATTTTGATCTTAAATGTCCTAATTTTAAATTTCCATATTTACACTTGCTAAAACATTTAGACAAAATTGATGAAAACTCACAAAATAGTGTTTTTTATTTTTATATTGGCTTTGTTAAATTTATCTCTATAAATTTGTAAATTGTAGAATTAAATGAAATGTTTAATATTCAAAATAACCATTTAAAATGAAATTCGATTTCATTTTCTATTTTATCGCTTTATTTTCTCAACAACTCAAATTAGTAAGATTGAATTCAGTACAAATTTTCGCATTATATTTTAAATTTTATCTATCATTAAAAAATAAAATTTAAAATGTTAGTATTCATTAAACATTTACATATGTCGAAAGCTTACAATATAAGCCAAGCCCCAACTTATTGGATTTTATTTTTTGTGAAAAATCAATGGATTTCAGTAATTTTTGAAATGGCTGAAAAGTAAGTGATTTTTTAAAGTTATCAAAGTTTTAAGAGTTGAATTATGATTTCATAGAGAAATGAGATCACTATTCAAGCTTTTAAATATAACTTTTGATTTGCAAATTCATTTATATATTCAGGAAATGATTTATTTTATGATGACTTATTTTTTTGGAATTAATTCAAAAAAGTGAGTTAAATTATTTTTGAAATAATAAAAATAATTAATCGCCATAAATATGTATATTTTTATACATCTTAGAAAAAATCTTCGAATATGTACAAGGTAATTGGGTCTAGGATTTGTTTTTAAACTTATAAATAAAATTTACAATTTATGGTTTTTTGTTCGGATTCCAGGTTTTGTATTTTTCGAGAGAAATATCTGAAAACTTTTGAAATATTAAATTAATTTTATTTTTATAATAAATCTTAAAATAAATCATTTACACGAAAATTCGCGCAGAATCCTCAAAATTTAAATTAAAAATCTTTTCCACCATGTTTTTCCTCTAAAATATCTAAAAAATGCCTATAATGAAGTTATTATATGGGGTTTTTCTCAATGATGATTGACTACACATTGAAAGCTTGCATGCAATTTTTATTATGTGTCGTGTTTGCGTGCATTATTTTATTTTTCTATCACTTTTTGATTTTCTATAGTGTATGGTTTATCTCAACGCAAGTTTTTACAAACAACATCATTTTTATTTTATATTATAGAAATGGACTTTTTAAATTTTTCATATAGTGACCCCCTTGATAAACCTAGGTTCCAAAAATGTTTCCAGTGGTATGAACATTTATGTTCATTTATGGAAACATTAATTTCCACTCATCAAACGTAAGGCAAAATTTGGCACTTTTCTTTATTTTATGTGAAATATTTGCACGGATTTCATTTCAAATTTTAGATCCTTATTCCACGAATAACTTTTTTTATAGTCATTGCAGATTTCGTCACTACATGGCTTTAGCGGTTAAAAGAGTTCTTAAATTGAAGGACGTGCAAAATTTTTGAAATGACAAGCCGTCTCTTGCCACCGGTCTGGCGATCACCGCAGGAGATGAGTCATCAACAGTCCTTCTGAAATGATGTGGTAAGGTATTAAAAGACGAACTGACGCTTGAAAATTTCTCTCTTTAATGAGATGACTCAACAGATGTAAAAGAAGTGGAAGGAACTGGTTCGAACCGATTTAAACGATTTATTTGATGCTGACTTTTCAGGTGGGTATGCAAACCACTAGTTGAACCTCTAGCAGTTTTCAATATCCTATTGCAATTTTTGCATTTGGCCATATCTTTTCCATTTCGTTTATAGTTGTCCCGTACCGTCCTCTTTGTTTTTTCAGTATCCATGGCTTTAAATGGTTAAGATTTTTCTAAATAAAATATAATAACTACTTACTACACTATATACTTACTATATAAATATTACTGTAACAATAACTAAAAAAAGAATTGAAAGCTACTATAGCAAAGCAAAAACACAATTTAAAACATACCTATTATTAATGATTGAAAATTTATAATTCATTAACAATGAACTAGATGTATTTTAATTTGACTATAATTTATAAAGCTTTTATTTGTAAAATATAAGAAATTTGTTATTTAATTTGGAATGAAATATTTTTGAAAAAATTTACCGAAATTACCGGTATTATTTTTTTAATTTACCGGTAAATTCGGTAACCAATATGGCCGGTAAACCGGTTATCGGTAATGTAACCCCTAATTGTAATTCAATTAGTTATATCTGGCACTTCCTCTTCAATCATAAAGCGCCGATAATTTAATTTTTAGCAATCCTTTACTAAATTTAACATACTCATTATGTTTTGTTTTGTGAAGCCTTTTAGCATAGTATTACTTTAATACGGAAACTGTTTCTTTGCAAATCAAACACCCAAATTTTGAGCTGTGCATTATGAAGAAGTAATCAACTTCCCAATGGTTTTGAAATATTTTATTTTCTTCTGAAACTTTCCTCTTTTGTGAATTCATTCTGAAAGGTCCAAAGCAGTAGTATTAAATTAGCAAAAAAAACACAAAAAAATCTTTAAAATACAAAAAAGTATTAATTGTTGTTGTTCCATAAGAAATTGCAGAAGACAAAGTAATTTCAATGACACAACAATACAAATTAATATTCACAATTAAAATACCGCATCGTAATATGTTGCGTTTTTGTAATAATATCAAATTCATTACACGCCCTCGTGATATTAGTATCAATATTATAGTCTTTCAATCATTCTGGAAGTTTTCGTTTTTTGTCCTTGATCTCGACGTCCACAAATCATCTACATCAGGATGCTATGATTTGGTTCTGCTTACAGTTTCTACTCTTTTCGGATAATCGGTAACCGTTCTCAGATGACTTACATATCTTAGCAATCCATCAACTTCCATATTGTTCGATGAATTGATACCTTTGACCGTGCCAAAATCTATATCAAAATATCTTCTACAGGACACCGAGTTTAGTGCATTGAAAACAGAATTTCAGTCGCCACAAGCTAGTGTTATCCAGATACAGCATCTGCTAGGCCCACAATCATTGTCTACATGAGTAACGTCGAAAGCGATACAAAATCATTCATTAGGCATCTCCAACACGTCTTTATCTCACAGGATCGAACGTTTTGCACTAGTTGTACAAATTTACGACCTTCCAAAAACAATGGCCTTCAATATTACGGGATAAACATTGGAATTTGCTTCTGGTTTTCTGTTTGGCTATGACAGCGCCCGTAGTTTCTCCTTCCAGCTAATTACAGCTTTTCGAGATTACTATATCCTACTATTTGGAAACGCCAATTGGAAGGCCCACGATAAAGGCTATTGTTATCCCTTTTCCGATTTTCGCCATCTCTTCAAAACGTTTCAGAGTGTTAAAATAGAATTCAAATGATTCAACTGGTTGCCATTTTCGCTACCTAAAAGCTTCATATTGACTTAAACAGAAAGCTTTCACCAAAGCAGATTTGGATGATTAATAATTGCCACTTGCAGCTTCTGATTGGTGTCTCCATATATCTAGAGCTGACCCATGAAGGCGTAGAGGAAATATCTGATGAATGAAATCAAGGAATCCCAATACTTGGATCTTTCCTAAAATACTCTGGAGACAGAAATATCCTCAATGGGCCGAGGATTTCGAATTGAAAAGCCAAATTCTACACGAAGGCTGCGATAGCTTGTTATTCCATAAAAAATTGCAGAAGACAAAAACAAATTATATTAATAATACAAATAAATGTTCACAACTGAAATACTGCTACGTAATATGTTGCTATTTTGTGATAATATCAAGATTATAACAATTGAGTGTATTTATTAAGAACATTTTATATTTAAACTTTTCAAGTTTTAATTATTACAAAAATAAATAAAAATATGAAATCTTTCGAATAATATTATTGGTAGCTGTTTTTTTGCCACAGGTCACTCTGTTTTACAAAATAAACTCGCCGAAATTGCAATGTATAAATTTTTTTTATCATAATACTGAACCTATTTCTGTTCGTCACAACAAACGATTTTAATTTCATTTATCACTATGTCTGATTATATTCAAAGAATATACGATACATTAAGTGATATCCAGTACGTTTCCAAATAGTATACTAGTTTCGAGCTAATGGCTCTCATCAGTACTATGCCGGGCGGGAGGCGATCAGATTTGTCTGAGCGCCATGTAAGTGTAAAAACAGTGTCAAATTAACACTGTTATACATTTATCCTGATGCACTGGACATCAAATAAGTTTGCAAAGTTTGGTTTTAAGGCAATCTGAGCGCCTTGACCTTTGATATGACCTTGAACAGGTGTATCTGGGGTTGTCTGTCGATCAATATTTTGTCTCATATTGATCGATAGTGTAAAAAAGTGAAGGTAAATGAAACAACAAAGCAATCACCTGGTTCTTCGGTATAAACGCCGCATAAAAATTGTGTCATGTTAGCTTGTACGTCGGCTTTTGCAATAGGAGCTAAATTATGACTTTCTATACAGTAACATTGGTATTTCGGACAAATGGTTTCGAAACAGAAAAAAAAGTTAACTGTTCCTGGCGGACAAGTTAGAACTGAACAAAAGAATAAATTTTAGATATTAATCAATTTCACATTTAGTAATTTAAATTCAATATTATATTTTTGCACGAGTCCCCCCCCTTCATTTACACCTTATACATCAATTTTGCGAAATTCAGTTGCGAAGAAAACTCTCAAGTTCAAAAGTTTACATATTGTGCTTTATTCTGATTTATTGGAGTTTTTTTCGAAATTTATTTATTTTCACAACAAAACAATATTTATTAAAATATTATAATTAAAAACTTGTATAAAGAGTTGCTGTATTGATGACGAATCTTTTGGTCACATAAAACCTTTTGTGGGGACCACTATTTTTCAGTAGAAATATATTTGACCCCTTTTTAAGTGTAGCATAAACAAAAATTTGAAAGTGTAAAACAAAATCATATTAAAATAACACTTATCTTAAACATGTGTAAATTTAAAAACAGCAAAAGTGTCAATCATCTGTGTCAGAGAGGTGTTCAAAATATGCACCATTACGAAGGACACATGAGCACCATCGATCAGACAGTTTCCTAATTCCATCAGCGAAGAAGCTGCGTGGTTTACTTTCCAACCAAGCGCCCAGAACCACTTGAATTTCATCAGCTCCTTTGAAATCTCTTCCACGATTCCCAGATTTCAAAGGGGAAAACATATAAAAATCGGATGATGCGAGATCTTGGGAGTAAGGGAGATGTGGCAGAACAGTAAAACCACTTTTTTGGCTGCCGCATGAGATTGTCGTGCATTGTCGTGGAGATAGTGAATTTGATGAAACCCACCACCAAGAAAACTGCGCCGTATTTGTTGTATTGCCATCTCCAGTGTAATCACCCTGAATAAGAAACATATCAACTCGATTGAACACATGAAAGCTTGTTACAGTATTTTAATTTTTGTAGAAAGTGAATAAAACATTTTTTTGGGTAGAAAGTAAATACATTTTACTATAATACATTTTGAAGAGTCGGGTTCGGGTCAGGCCATTTCAGTTTCGGATCGGGTCGGGAAAGGTAAACATTTTACTGACCCGTGCAAGTCTCTGACAAGTATTACATGAATTACACGGTGATCGTATGTCAATTCTTCATAATTTATGATATTTGATGAGACAAAGTAGTGTTGGAGTATTACGAAAAAAGTACAGTAAAGTCAATAAAACACCAAAATGATAAAAGTGCAACATTAATTAAAAAATTTACAAAAATTCGAAAGTAGTATTGATTGAGGGAAATTGGTATGGTTGAACACCAAATTGAGAGACGAGTCCAGAAATAATAATAAAAATTTAGTGAGAGGTCCCTAGGAAATAATATAAGACAAAAAAAGAAATTAATTAAAAAAATTAATTACTAATGGGAAGCCCGAGGCAATGGGAATCCCGAGAGATGATGAAAATCCGGCGTGTAGACGGAATAATATAAAAGGGTAAATTGGCCTAAACAATATTAAATGGGCGCCACTCATCTATGGAGAGGTAATTATATCCTAATTTGTAATTTAGTAATGGAGCAAACGTTGTTGACAAATGTCGGCTAAGGTGGTCTGTGGGAAGTAATGATTTTTAATAATTTAATAATGTAGCAAATGTTGTTGACAATTGTCTGAAAACAGTCTGAGCAGGAGTATAAAAGGAAAAGGGAAAAACACGAAATGGCCAGTGGTCGAAGCAAACGAGTAGTGTAGTGAGGTCAGTAAAAGAGTCTAAGCCCAAATAAAGTCAAAGTTATCTATCAGAAAAGGTGATTATCCATTGGATAACCTACCTTAAGATAATCAAATTTATACGGTGGTTGAAGGGTGCAAATAAATCAGTGAAATTGTGATTACAAAACATTGAAATAAATCGGATTGAGTTGTAACTGTGATAAAGTGCAAATAAAATTATTCTGTCTTGGGTTTTCTTATTTGATTCGAAAAGGACACGAGGAGTCAGAGGGAACCGACTTTCAATAATAATAACCCAACAGTAGTCAGATTCTAGGGTCTTATTACAAAGTTGCTTGGTTCTTGTTTTGATAGGCTCGAGTTTCTTACATGGTATTAAGGAGAGTAAAATAACCTCAAAATTAGTTTCCCATTAGAAATTGTTTTAACTACCACTTAAAATTAAAATTCTTTTATTATTCAGTGAATTAGCAAACTCGAGCAATTTAGTAAAACGAGCCTGACATTCAAGCAATGACTATGCGCTTGAATTGTGAGAAATATTTTTTTATCATCGGGATTGTCTGATTTTTATTTTGTATTATTATTGATTTAGAATTATTTCTGAAGATTATCGATTATTTTCATTTTCCATTGGATTCATAGGGAATCAAAGAAATAAAATCCATTTCGATAGTATGTTATATGATTACAAATCTTTTCCCTATGGATAAATAAAGTAAACCTCCTCCTCCAATTGCAAATGTAATTTTTATAAAAGCATAATACCTTACAAAGAACTGTTTTTGTAGGTTATTGTTTTATATCAAAAATTTTCTGAAATTTGTACCAGGTCAAAACTATCGATTATTTTCGTTCTTTTTGGATTCGTAAAGAACAAAGATACTTCTCGAAGTTCTGAAGAATTTTATTTTGTCAAACAAAAGTTGACTTATCTTATTGCCGTGGATTACACAGACTTTTTTTGATTTTTCTTAAAATTTGGTTTATCTGTCATATTTATCTTAAGGCCCATCAAATGCTTATTTCTATATCTCATTTAACCGTATCAGTCTTACTACTGACCAATACTTTAACCTAGTCCTTATCACACGATTCTCATAAAACTAAATAAAAATCCTACCGCAAAAAATCTTTCTGTCCCCCCCCTTGACACTTGTTTAAACTGTTTAATGGTAATTTCTGATCATGATCAGAAATAAGTTTTATTTAGTAATTACTAAAAATAGATTAATTGTGATTGGTTGTTTCAAGCTCAAATTTAATTGGATAATTAAAATTAAAATTCGTTTTAAAAAAGTTAATTAAAATTTATTTTAATTGTGACTAATTTATAGTTATTTATTATATTAACTCACCTGTGCAATGATGTAATCCAAAAATTATCGGTAACAATATCAAAACGATCCTGAACGAAGTTTCCATTCTTCAATAAATTACAATTTATAAATTTGAGTTAATTAAATCAAATAAGCTAATAAAACATTTAACTAAAATATAATTTTAATGATTTTTAATAAATTGTTAATAATAAAATGTATTTCAACTTGAAACTATCTTTTTATAGTTAATCTAAAAAACAAAACATTTTGGATACTAATAATATTAAAAAATAAATAACTTTAATTCAACAAATATTAATATAAATTTTAAATGATTTTTGTTGATTTGATTCATGATTGACTTGACACAGTGATGATAATTTTTATCATTCACTCGGGACTTTTGAGGATAAGGAGTAATTTTGATGGAATATGAAACTGATGTGGATTGATTAATTATGTTGATTGTTGTGATGAATGTCTTGACTGATTTATTAGTTGTATAATGACTTTCATAGCGCCAAAATACTGATTCGTCATTTATTGGCACTTGAATTGTGCCCGTTTTCGAGATTGTAATGCTTTGGTAATATTTCCAGCAAATCAATCTATTTATTATAAGCTTCTCTGAAGCTAGCATCTGAATTTGAATGTGCTGAAACTAATATGAAACAAAGCAGCTATTTCCACTATTGAATTTTGATGTCAAACATCGCCGGTGAATGGTTGATGATATTCAAGAGTTGTCGGTACATTAATAAAATGAAAAATGTAGTAATCATGTTAAAAGTTAAAATATTCAAATAAAAATAAATTTTATTTTTAATAACACATCTGTAATTTAATTTAAATTTAATAAAATTAATTAAACATACAATAACAAAAGCTAATTTAAAATACAAGTTAAAGAAGATATTTTAACAAAATTATTTAAAATAATTGAATAATTACACACAAAAGTATATATATATATATATATATATATATATATATATATATATATATATATACCACTAGTCTTCTTACTAGTGTATAATCACTCTTACTCAATCACAAATTTGTTTTTTTTGTTATTTTAAGAGGATCTGTAACAAGAGTTTAATTAAAAAGGGTAATTTATTTACTTCACTTTGTTTATTAGGTTTATGAAATTGATGGTTTAGATTATAACATAAGCAAATAAGACACCTAATCTCGAGACCATCAATGATCAGGACGGGAAAATCAAGCCAAGATAGCTTCTTACAGAAGGCCACAAAACGCCCGAAGAACCGTTAGGATTCCAGGAGGCTTTGAGGTGACCGAGTAGCTTGAATTATGGAAATTGGCAAAATTCTAAAATCGTTGGAACCATTCCAATCGGGCTGTAAGCGTAGACAACCTAAGATACCAAGTTCCTGCGTTGGTTGAGGAAATTCATTCATTTTACGCGGTCACATTCGGGTAACGTCACTTAGATTCCCACAGAGATGTACCAGAGGAGTGACACAATTCCAACAACGAAGAAAGTCCACCACGACAATCTGTCGTTATATTCATTCATGCGAAGCGACCAATATCAAATATTCCCAGGATTTAATTGATAACAAACTCGGTGGTTCATGAATTTGGCATATTACGTTTTCCTCATATATAGTTAGAAAACAGCTGACAAAAATTGATAGAATAATCCAGTGAAGAAATCAACGGCACGACAACAAATTCTTTCACAACTACTGAATTGATTTGGTGCCGGTCAAGTTGGTGCAGCCAAAGATTCAGCATCTAGTCGGACAACATTCCAACCAAGACGGACATACTTATACCTGCCGAAAACTTGAAAAATTTTGATTTTAGTGTTAATTCATTTAAATCTAGCCACTTTGATGTGGTGTGGGACGCATGCTGACATGAATGATATCTGATTGCAATAAAAAAGTTAAGATACTAAAGCATTTTTTTGAAGTAACCTATGGTTAATCAAAAATGGCCGACCGATGTAGCTGTCGGACTTAATACTAATGAATGGTTCCCACATTGTTAATCTAATAAAAAAGTTTATTGCTTATAATCCACGTTTTATATTTCAGTTAGGGACATGGTTCGATTCTTTGAATAGAATCTGACTGAATTGTGAAAAAGCAACAGTCATTTACACCAGCCGATTATCCAACCGAACCAATAATTACAACAAATCAAAGCTACTAGGTTCGAGCCAACTCAAATACAAAAGATTTACCCGCAGCTGGAAAAGGCTCAAGCCCTAGCAAGAGTCAAACGACAGACATTCCAGGCTCAGCTTGCATAGATTCGGGAACTAGAAACTGCTCTAGCAGCGAGCGAGGAGGGGAATGCCGTAAAGTACCCTCTGGTTTTCGCCCCCGCCAAGATTTCATACAAGAAACGGGCTGCACAGGCCAACAAGTAAGGCACCCGACCAACAAAAATAAAATTAACGTTAACGTAATTTAAGAGAACTGAAATAAATGTATTAATTTTGGAGTTAATTGTATTTTTACGAAAGTTTCTTTTGGTAAATACAACTCGTTAGACGAATCACAGCTTAACAAAAACTTGATTTAGGACATACAGTATAAGCCATGTTAATGAACCCTTAAATGATGGATGGATAGATACAGGATAAATTGTGATGATACTGATCGGGAACCGTACACAAAGCAGGGACATGAGAGGAATCAAGACGAGCACAGGACTTCTATCGGCAGCTCGCTGAACCCATAGTGAGTCCAGGCCAGTGTAGCCTTGGCGATCATTGACTTGATGACATGACATAATTATGCGGATTAAAAATGTCCTACAAGCCAGATGTCACGAGAGAGTGAAATTTAGAACAGTAAAATTCTTTAATTATTTTGTTTACTTTTGATCTGTTTTCATTTCTTAAAATTTTAACCAAAATATCTTCAAAATTGTTCCAATTTATCTTAGAGAAAAAATAAATTTATGAAAACAATCTATAAAAAAATGTGTTAAACAAAATATTACATAAATGAAAATTTTCAATTATAAAATAACCTGTTGTTTGAATGCATCAATTAATTGAATATTTCACCATTTAATAAGCTCTAATAATTTCCTATTGGATGGTGTAAATTGTTATTTTGATTAATATTTTTATCATGTCAAATAGCGAGCATTATCAATGCTTTATACGCGCAATCAGAGGGGGATCAATAAAATTATTCCACAGATTTTTCAAAAGAGAATATTTGGAACGAGAGGTTGCATTCGTATTATAATGAGATATAATTTTGTTTTACCTAATATTTAATTTGTATTATTCAGGACTTGAATAAGAAGCGGCCAATTCATCACGCATGCGAGTGTGGACAAGTAGAAATTGTAAGATTGCTAATTGATCACAAATGCGATATTGAGGCATGTGATAAGGTACACATTGGTGAATATTAGTGACTAATTTATTTGAAATCCAGTCAAGATGGCGGCCAATTCATCACGCATGCTGGGAAGGGCACACAGAAACAGCTAGTCTACTGATTTGTCGCCATTGTGATTCTGAGGCAATGGATAAAGTGGACTTTACTGATTATTAAATTATTAATTTGATATATAAAGTGGGGCTGGAAGCCCATTAATTACGCAAGCATGGCACGGCGCACAAAAACTATCCAAATGCTGAACACTCATAGCTATAGCACACCTGCTCAGGTACGCTATAATTATTATTACGTTATAATTAATATATATTATATTTTAGTCTGCTGAGTTACCGAGTAGACCAATTATTCACATTGATAACGGGGTAATTTCTTTCATTAACAAATTGATTTTTTCACCACGAAAATCGCCACCGATATTTTGTAGCTGGCTTTTATCGTTGCCACATAAAATACATTTAATAGTGATGGGGTTGTTTAGAACCTTTTTAGTAAAAAAGGTTGAAATTGGAATATTTACAAATAAAAAATAAACACAAAAAAATAAATTAAAAATTGATATATTACTGAGAAAAACAGATATGTACTGATAGCAAGTAAGGAAAGGAGTACAAATATGTTAACATTGAATCAATGGAAGGTCTATTGATTAAAGATAATTAATTTATGAGACATGCAAGAAACTCGAGCAGATAATTAAATTTCTTCTCTCACATAATCAATAAACCAAAATAAGTTTGTTGGATTATAAGTATATATTTAAAAATTACATAATAAATGTAAATATTAATTATGTAAAATATTATTAAAGTATTATTTTCAAATTAACATAATGTTTTGTAAATATAAAATAACAAATTTAGTGTATAAATGTAAATTGAATGTATGAATAATGAAATCTGTCTTTCTTAAAATATAAATATTTAACACTTATGAAAAACTCCTCAAAAATATTGTGTGTTTTGAATTTTTTGAAATAAATTATTTTTCGGAGTTATCAATGGATGCTATAAATACGAAAGCTGCAGTAGCTAATATGGATTATTAGAGAAGCAAGAAGTCGCCTAGCCAATTAGAGTAGCTAAAAGCTAAATAATTATTGGTTTAAGATTTCAAATGATTAGTTTGTTGACTAAAAAAGAAGAGACAAATTTAAAATGGTAGTCGATCAGTGAGTCAGAGTACGAGATCGTCAAAGCAACTAAAAATGTACTCATTTGAATTGCAGAGATATGTCCGAAATCAAGTGAAACCTAATATTAGCCAATTTAAATTAGCGCGCAATTTGAAATAGAGTTATCTAGCGAAGGTGAACTTAAACCTATCACAAAGGTGCAGGTAAAGAGATATTGTATTGACTATTTTGTGTTTATTATGCTAAATACGAATAAAAGTTTCTTGTATTGTGTTCTTTAATTTCGTTAGTAAATATCTGAACACGAAGAATCTGAAAACAAATCGACAAGTAAGAAAAATAGCTTATGAAATAAATACCACTGAAAAATGTATTTCTATTAACTGCGTCACCCAAATGTGACCAGAATAAATTGCTGTTTTTCCCCCATGTTTTATTTACCCTTATTCAGCCTAGATTATTGCGGGCATGTGAAAATGGTGATTTGAGAAGTTTTTTGGAATTTCTAAATGATGTCACCATCGAATATTGTGATGAGGTAAATGGCTGAATAGCTAAATGAGAATAAGTAAATGTTCAGAATAAAAGACGACCAATTCACTGGGCATGTGAGAAAGAAAAAATCCAAATTGTCCAATTACTTATTGAAAGAAAATGCAATATTTTTGCAAGAGATAAAGTAAATATCATGAAAGAAGAAATATTTCATTACTTACAACTCAGTATGACTTATCCCCTCTGGATATCGCTAAAAGGAAAAAAAATCAGAAGCTCGTGAATATTATCCAAGCAAGAGAAACGGAAATGCAATTGGATGAGCAAGTTTGTTAAAGTTTTGTTTAAATTAATTAATAACTCACTTTATCCGGTCCCTTGTCGCTTGATAGTTATGATGATTGTTATGTGATTATCAGGCGACGGTTTACTATACGCATCACAAAAAAAATAATTAAATAATAATATATTCGATAGTAATATAGCATTTTTAAGGTTTAAAATAAAATTATTATTTAATTGATTTATTTATTTAATTATTTTTTTGTTGGGATGCGTATAGTAAACCGTTGCCGATTATCATCTCTGGGATTATCATAATCCAAGCGATCAATTCTCTATAGTTTTAAAATTAACGATATGAATATTGATTACAAAATAAAAAAGTAATAAAATTGGAAATTTAAAAATAACAGAAGAGAAGACACCGAAAATAAATCCCAAACAATCAGAGAAATGACAATTAGTTATTGACATGTGTTTTTATTTTATATTGATCATTTGAATAAAATTATTGTTTAAAAATATTTAAAATTTGGTTTTACATTTTTAACTTTTAAACCGAAATAACAAATCACACACAACCGACACCACAATTGTCTTGGTACATTTTTTTATTGGTCCTACAGATTTTTTGTACACAATATATATTAAAAAAATAATAAGAGAAAATAATAGTAAAATCATATCTTTCCCTTCAACTAGAAAATCACATTTTAACATATTTTTAACGTAACGTGATGTCATTGTTTCATAATATTGTTTCATTAGAATCAGATATTCGTGAATAAATCAAATTTAAGTTGTTTTTCTTGGTAGTCTGATAACTTGTAACCAGTTTCTGCTAACTATATTTTGGCCCATGCCTATATATACATATATATATATATATATATATATAATACTATTGATTTTTGGGTAAGATTTCCAATAATATTTGAGTTATATGTTTCCGGTTTGACTTAAATATATTTTCTTTATTTAGATTTTCAAGATGGGACTGGAATGCAGGTGGGGCTGCGATCACAAACTGTGCAAGAAATGTATGTGATGATTTCATAATTTTCTGGAAATTAATTACCTTGCGCGAGTTAAAAACCCGTTCAAATATATTCACAGCATATCGGAACGTTATTTTAAATTATATAAGTAAATTGGACAATATACAAAATATAACTGTTGATAAAATTGCCAGCTTAACAAAGATCACACTGAAACTCTATGCATGTTATATCGATATTTGGAGCAGATACGAATCGACATACAATAAAATAAATTGTTTAAGTTTTAAAAAAATTGATGAATCTTAAAAAAAATTTTGTACTTTATTGTCAGTATTTTTCATACTATTCAGATCTTTGAAAAAGAAATCGGAATTTGAGTGTAGAGCCTGAAAAATTTAATTTTTAATTTATTTTACTAAATTTTAATGAAATTACAAATGCGTTATTAAAAATATCAAATATTTAATTTTTGTTTAAATATTTTTACTTTTTATATATTTTGCCACTTTTTCAATTTTAAAATGTACCAAAAACTCTTAAATATCATCAACCATTCATCGATAATTTTTCACATCAAAATTCAATCGCGGAAATTACTGTTTTTTGTTTAACGCTCGTTTTCACATATTTTCACAAAACCAAATAATTAAAAATCAAAACTGTTCGACATGATTCAGATGATAAATTTAATGTATTCTCCTAAAAATATCGGAAATGGAAGAAAAATCATTAATATGCGATGTGCACATTACAATGTCATCAACCGTAAAACTCGAGAATTATACTTGAAAAATGTCCAATTAAAAGATATTGGAGAGTATGTTTGCAGATCAAGTGAAAAATCAAGATAAAGTTATATAGGTGAACTAGTAAACATTCCTCACATTGTCATTTCTCAATTCCATTATACTCACAACACTATCAGGCTTAAAGGAACGTAAAATCTTGATATTAAATGGTCCGTGACCAGCTGGTCAAGAAACGAATACAATATTCAAATGATAAAATCAGTTTATTGGATATATTACAAATAAATTTTAAATATTAATGTTTTTTCCACATTGAACATTTTGAATGTTTATAAATGCAACGGATATGGGGTAAATACAGTTTTTGCTATTAAATTTGTTAAATATTTTCAATTATTTAATATTTAGCTATCAGGGAAAAAAACTTTGAGAAAGGTTCAAAAATTGGAAGTGGATCATTTGGGGAAGTTTTTAAATGCAAAGGATCTGGAATACCAACAGTTTTTGCTATCAAATATTTAATATTAGAGTTTATTGATTCTAAATATATTGAAGGAGATATTCATAAATTCATGCCTAAGCTGAATAATGAAAGAATCATTCAATATTATGGAGTTATTCAAACAAAAACACATTTATGCATTTTTATGGAATATCTTCCTCAAGTTAGTTTTTAATTTAATTTTCTTTACATTATATAATCAAAATGCATCTTATTCTTTTCTTGATACATCTATGGATTTTTGAAGATTTATAATATTTTTGGGTTGTTATTATATGTCTGATTATTAAATTACCAATTACAGACCTGAATCCGAGTGTGTCTTATTAATAACGATATCTACAAACACCAACGATATAACAATTTATTACAAAGATGATATTTTAATTACAACACACTTCAAATGCCTTTGGTGCTAATTACAACACTTCGGAAGGTATAGCGCAATAATAATACTCTGACAACACGTCCACTTGGTTACTGCTTGTGACGAGCAATCTGCTACAATTGATATGATTGCTTTTTTGGTTTGATTTGGGTTCTTTAACTACTTCTGATTATTATATCATTTCCACCAATTTATAAATTCAGATATTAAATTCCTCCCTTGTTTCACTTTTTCTTTGTCTTTTAATTAGGTGTTAATTTCCAATAATTTATCCTAACAAATTCTTCTCCCTTCTCTTTGCTCCTGCTTTGTACTAGTTTGTTTCAAGCTTTCATACTTTACCATCTAATGGCACTTATTGAAAATTCATTCATTTATCAATGGGTACTCTGTAATTTCTGACAGCTGTTGAGATGGATAATTTTCTATTAAATTTAGATTTGAAATATTTTTATCACTAGCACTTGAGCACATGTGGAAGTAAGAAGCTATTTTCTTAGATTGTTCAATAATCTTTGCTTTATTTTGATAATTTCTCTTTGCCTCCCAATCTCTTACTTTCGTCATTCATTTCAATAAAGTCAATTGAATAAATGAATAAAAACTTTATTTTAATTAAATAAGATTAAAAAAAATGTTTTTCAAATAAAATTTGAAAGCTATAATGGAGAGAGAAATCAAATTTGCTGAAATATAACCACGGGAAAACTAAGATTAATCGGCACTAACTGACAAAACAGTAGCTTTTTATTAATTAATTACAAAAAGATTTAATAATGATCTAGATGTATCTAGACTAATTTCTTTTATACAATCTCCAAATTTAATCCACTATAAGCAGAAACATATGTATACTGCCAGACGCACGCACACACAGTTATTAATGGCATGCAATCAGAATAAGGGAAAGAATGCAAAATACATCCGGGTTTATTCACACCCACTAAAATGATAAAAAGCACAAAGTTCTTTATTAAATACGAATTGGTGTATAATTATATATGATATGATTATTTACGTTAATTACATTAAACTTAGAACCGAAAACAATGGATATAATCATATGACAAATCATTCAACTGTTGGTTTACCATTCAATGTGTATAATCATTGTTTTCAGTTGTAGATGTAATTTGTTTAAATGAAAATGCAATTAAGTTTATATTTTATCAAAAAATTTCAGTTTCAAATGGAAGGCCAGTTTATCAAACTGAATATATAAAAAGAAACTAAAAATAAGTTTGATGTGTCCATTTGGGAAATCTGAAATTTCATTAATTAGGATGATTTTGATAGGATAATGGGATAAATTGTTTAAAATGGCCGGAATCAAATAAAAATTTCCAATATTAATAAATAAAATCAGCAAAGATTTTGACCCAAAAAATGTGACCGTTTGAATTTGAAGGTCTTTTCAACTTGGAACCAGAAATTTTGTAACACTGTTAACCCTTTCGTGCCCAAATTATTTATATTGGGACTTTTACCTTTTATTTTAAATTCTTATGCATCAATATATATTTTATTTTATTGGCACAAAAAAACAGATTCCTGTTTTACCGATTAGCTATTGATCGATACTAGATTGCAGTAGTAGTAAATATCGGGAAAAGGTATTCCCATCGGTCTTATCAGGGCAAAACAAAATTGGGAATACTTATTCCCACTGGACACGAAAGGGTTAAGAATAAAAAATATACTAATATTGTAAATAACATTTTTATTTGAAAGTTTCTTACATTTAATGAAGAATTAGTATATTCACAACTCCAACTGAATAATTCTGTTTGGTTTGGTACTTTACAAAGCCCTCACCTAGGAGCATTTCTTAGAACAAGTTCCACATTTTCTTACAAAATAATTGTAATAAGTTGATTTTTAAATGCATGTTATACAAAAGAAAACTATTGATAAGAGCCTTCTAAGACCACAAAAAGTGATGCTGATTGATTTCACTACAAAATAATTAGAAAATACTCTTTTTAATTAATTCTACAAATTCTATCAGTAAAATCTTCAAATATTATCTGATTTTTTCTTTATTTTATTGAATGACCTCTTCCCATTTTTCTTACTTTCAAATAATTATGACAAACATTAATGGGGGGATGCAAAATTGATTCACCAGGAACCCATTTAGAGGAAAGGTAGGACACGCAAACTTAACGGTAAATGCATATTTTATCAGATCAAATTTCACTCAAACTCATCAAAAATGAAATAAAATTGAATCTGAATGTGTGAAAGTTCAAAAATTTATAAAAATATTTCATCTAAACAGTCTATTGAGGAGAAAATCAATAAAAATGGACCATTGGAAACTCAAGATGTCGTACGGTACAGCAAACAGATTCTCGAGGGCTTGCAATTCCTGCACAACGAAAGAATCATTCATCGAGATATAAAGCGTAAATAAAATTGACAAACAATATTTTTTATTGCACTTGTCCATCAGCTGCCAACATATTATTGAATCAGGAGAATTGTGTAAAATTGACAGATTTTGGTGTCTCCCGATTATTATGTGGAGAATTAAGTAATCCTACCACAGTTTGTGGAACTCCTCATTTCATGGCCCCAGAAGTAATTCTAGCAGACACTAATGGACCTTATAACACGAGTGCGGATATCTGGTCTGTCGGTGCCACTGTGATTAATATGATCACTGGTTAGTGATATTGTCATTTATTATGCTACTTTCATTTTAGTAATTACGACAGCATTATAACTATGCGGAAATTGGCTTACATAGTTATTTTTTCAAATGATATTTATATATTAATAATCCCACTATCGACAAAAAAAGATTTTAAGTTTAATTATAATAATGATTATCATTAAAATTTTTCAGTATAGAAATGTTGTTTTCTAGAAGCAGAATCAATTAACCAGTTGCACTGACAACTAATTAAAATGCTCGCCATACAATATATAACTTGTTGATAGTAATGCCAACTTAGCAAAAATCACACGATGTCGTATGGTCATATTACTAAATATTTAAAACTTTTAAGATTTATTAATAAACAAAATTGAGAATTATCCACGCTGAAATCTTTCTATTCTTTCTTTTTCAGACAATAGTTTTCATGTGAAATTAAACCTTTTAAAATTTAATCAATTTTATTTCATGTTTTTTTTTATTAAAAAAATTGGATTTTTTGCGAATTTTAAGGGACAACTTTGGATTGTGACTAAGAGTTTTAGAACTTGATAAAAATTAATTGATCTATTCCACAATAATTACATATATTTGAATATCATCTGAAAATTTGGAAAACCTGTTATAAACAATAATATTAAAAAAAATTTTAAACTAAAACAAACTTTTCAATGAGCAATACATATAAGATCCAATCTAAAGGCAGATAAAATTTAATAAATAAAAATATCAAAATTTTCAATTTCACATGAAGTAGAATGAAAATAATTATTTTATAATTGATACTTTTCATTTGCTTTATATAAATATATATAAATATATAAATGTGAATGTCTGTATGTATGTTAGCTAACTATTTATAGAAATTTTTAAATTGAATCTAATATAAAATTAATTTTTATTATAAAAGTCACTTGCTAGGAAGCTATTGTCAAAAATTAGCCAACTAATTCTAACCATATAAAATTTTAAGTGGGGGGGGCTATACTCTACTTTACCCTAGTATTATGTTAAGGGCCCGTTAACTCAGACCCCTGGAAAAATATCTAGTTCGAATCCAAATTGTATGTAGGTCACGAAAATTTATATATATAAAAATTTTAGCACACATATTTTTCCTTAGGAAGCCTATAAAAATTAAGTAGGTCACGAAAATTTTTTAAAGTTTATGTAGGTCAACAATAATTTTCAAAATTTTTCTAAGTATTCGAAAACAGCCAAAGTTTTTGAAAAGATTTATGTAGGTCAACTAAAATTTTCTAAGTATTTAAAAACAGTCAAATTTTGAAAAATGTATGTAGAACAAATTAAAATTTTTTTACGGAAATATTTTGATGAACTTATTAAATTTATTGGACATTTTTGAGTTTTAGTTATTTTGAGGATTTAAAAAAAACTTTAAGCAAACAACTTTACATTGACAATGGGATATTATTATATTTCAACATTACATATACTGTCAGAATGACAGTTCATTAATTTATTTAAATTAAAAACTGCGGAATAATGATAGTTCTCACCGTTTTGAAAAGTAAAAGAAAAATAGGATTGGTGTGTTATATCCAAGTGTAGATGACGGGGTACAGAGTCAATGTCTTCATTTATAATATTTGATGTTACTATTGGTTTATATTCTAAAACATTTATAGCAAGTTTTAAATGTTCGTTTTTCCGTTCAAATTTAGGTATGTTACACAATCTCATGGGACAGTCGGTAATTGAGTCATTGTTTAATTCATTCAAGTAATTTGTATATGATTATTCGTTAAAAACCTCTTCATTATTCTGCAATTTTGTTATGACTTGTTCAAATGTATCCACTAATGAATGCTACTTATTTACATCCAGGACATCCACCGAACCATAAAAAGAGACCAGAGGATGTTTTAATTGAAATTGCAAATGATAAAAAGCTTCAATTGCCATCATCTGAAATGATGTCAAAAGAAATGAAAACTTTTATTGAAAAAATGATGAATCCAGATCCCAATGAACGGCCAACCGCAACGGAATTACTAACATTAAGCTTATTTTCATAACAAGATAAGCTAAATGAAAACGAAATGACGTTATTCTTTGAATGGATCTATGAATGTGATAAAGATTGAATATATTTTCCTTCTTAAACTTTTTTTAACACTAGATTTACGGAACTTTCCAATTTGACGGATTTAAAAATTAAATAAATTATGAAATATGTTAATCTATATTTTACATAAAACCATTTAAGTAATAATAATTTTTTTATATATTGAATTTGATAAAATGCAGCATTTTAATGTATTCATTATTATGAGGGATTCACTAATAATAAGTATGCAATTTTTTCCGTAAATATAATGATAATAATAAAATTTAATGATTTCTAATTGTTTATTTAGACTGATATACACCAATTTCAAATTCAATTTACACCAGTTATCACACATTATCCACAGAAATTAAGGTCTACTATACCATCTTTCATGAATTATAATCAGTTCACAAATTAAGATCCACTATGAAAAATAATTATTTTTATAAAGCGAAAATTAAGGGAGAAATTTTAGGTACTGGTGTAAAATAAGTGAATTTATCATAGAAGAGCAGAAAATTATATCTGCAGACAAAATATATTACAAACATGACTCTAAAATCCTAAAATAAAAAACACACAAAGGGACAAAAATTATGAAGTTCAACCATTTATTATGGGCATGTTTAATTATAAAAATATGAAAATTGAGCATATTTCAAGCGCTTGATCAGGGTTCACCTTTCCAGCGGTTAAAGAGTAGTATAGATGAGCAATATAGTTATAATTTATTTAATAAAATTCCAATTAAGACATTTTTTGAAATTTAAAAAATAATGATAGATTACAAGAAATTATGGAAAATATAAAATAAAAGCATTGAAAATCGGAGTTTAGGAGCAAAATTATAAATATAAAGACAAATGCAATCACATAAAATAATTTCCAAATATATTTGTAAATGAAAACATTTAAAAAAACTTAAAATCTTTATTTAAAAAAATTAATTAATCTCATAAAAAATAAGCATAAATGACCTAAAATTCGTAATAATTTAATTTAAATAACAAAATCATTAACATTTAAAAATTAAAAATAATAAAAAACTTTAAAAAAAATAAATTTTTATTATACATTTGCCTGTAATATATGTCATTTCTGATGGTAACTTATGTAGCTTGCGTATAAAATATGAGAACAGGAAAATAATTTTGGAGAAAAATAAAATACAAACACATTGCTGACAACACTCCAGACGAGCCTGGCACATCTCACCGGACAGAAATCGAGGGACAAAACATGATACCAGCTTCCGGATGCCGAGGTCTTTCAATATTTCTCGTACTTTTCCATCACTGATATTCAGTCTACGTTGAAGCTCCTTCAGGGTGATCCGCCGCTCACCCCTAACGATGATCTCGCAACGTTTTGCGATATTTTCATGGTCAATTTCCACGGGTCGTCTAGGTCTTTCATCGTCGAAAACACTTTGTCGTCCCCCATGATACTGAGCAATCCAGTGGTAGACTGTCGTTTTGGAAGGCGCAGTTGTTCCGTAAGTTGCTGAGAGTTGACTGAAAATTTGGAGCTCTCAGTTTGGCGTAGCACCAAAAACTTAATGACTCTGCGGTACTCGACTGGATTCATAGCAATTTTGACGAAATTTTGAATATGCGTGAGCTGAAACAATACAAACAATGAAATATTAAAACAAATGTTATATTATTAACCTATATATACATAATATATTAAATATAAAATCTCATTAACTTCTACTCATTATTTCTTGCTTAGTCCGGGGACTTAATGCGCGTACCACGTAAGTGAAACACATAATACATTTAATTAAAAATACTCACGAAACTTTAAGAACTATGGATATAGTCATTTATTACGTGCATTTTTAATTTTATTTTAAATGATTTTTTTCCAAATTGTTCTCTCAATTAACCATAACCGTATATAGAAGAAGATAGAGAAAAAAATATTTAAATTAAAAGTTTAAATTATGACATAAATATGGTTTTAGAAATTCAGGAAATGTATTTATCCCCCAACACACTAAACGCTTTGAAAAAAGTATTCAAAACTTAAAACAATTAAAAACTAGTTAAACCATATAAGGATATTTTTTCACAAGTCTCTATAGAAAGAAGAGATTTTTAGTGATAAAATAATGTTAAAAATGAAAATTTATAAATGTTTTATAATAAATTTCTTCAAACATAAAGAACTAAATATATAATTTCTAAACCAATAAAATTAGAAATCAATAGTTATTACTAACTAAATACCAAAATATTTGTCATTTTTGTGGATAATAAGCAGAAACATATGTATACTGCCAGACGCACGCACACACAGTTATTAATGGCATGCAATCAGAATAAAGGAAAGA
Organism: Schmidtea mediterranea; assembly: GCA_022537955.1. Taxonomy (NCBI): domain Eukaryota; kingdom Metazoa; phylum Platyhelminthes; order Tricladida; family Dugesiidae; genus Schmidtea; species Schmidtea mediterranea. The sequence continues at coordinate 2,980,102 of CM039682.1, forward strand.
ATGCAAAATACATCCGGGTTTATTCACACCCACTAAAATGATAAAAAGCACAAAGTTCTTTATTAAATACGAATTGGTGTATAATTATATATGATATGATTATTTACGTTAATTACATTAAACTTAGAACGGAAAACAATGGATATAATCATGTGACAAATCATTCAACTGTTGGTTTACCATTCAATGTGTATAATCATTGTTTTCAGTTGTAGATGTAATTTGTTTAAATGAAAATGCAATTAAGTTTATATTTTATCAAAAAATTCCAGTTTCAAATGGAAGGCCAGTTTATCAAACTGAATATATAAAAAGAAACTAAAAATTAGTTTGATGTGTTCTTTTGTAAAATAAACGTTTTGTGTTAATTACGAATTGGTGTTTAATCATATAAAACAATGGTTCCAACCTTTTGCATTAATCTTACCCCTTGGTAAAAAATCAGAATTTCATGTACCCCTCATTATTTCTGTAATTTATAAAGTACAAATACGATATGCATAAATCGTATTTTATTTAATAAGTAAAAAAGTAATTACAAAAGGTAAAAAATTCTTTAATGAGACCTTGTTGCTGCTTATCATTAACCAACTGTTGTATTTTTGGTACAGTGTTCGAAAGGGCCAACCGCATGTCATGTTCAGTGTTTAGTTTGTTCCGCAATTTCGTTTTTATTAATACAAGCACCGAAAATCCAAAATTCATTCTTTACTCAACGCTCTACATACCCCCAAAATGTGCACCACGTATCCCTACGGGGTACACAGACCCCCGGTTAGGTACCACTGATATATGATATGATTATTTACGTTAATTACGTTAATTACATTAAACTTAGAACGGAAAACAATGGATATAATCATATGACAAATCATTCAACTGCTGGTTTACCATTCAATGCCATCTGTTGTAATGAAAATGCAATTAAGTTTATATTTTATCAACGAATTCCAGTAGCAAATGGAAGGCCAGTTTATGAAATTGAATATATAAAAAGAAACAAGAGAGCTTGTGGTATTTTTGAAGAAAAAATAAAAAACAACATAAACTTAAATCGTAACTAACCTTTTTATTCTAAATTTTCATATATTTGTATGTAGAATTAGTGTATTAACACCTCTGACTCGATAATTGGGTTTGGAATTGTCCTTTACTAAGTAATCACCAAATATTTGTGATTTTTAATTAATTAAATAAATGATAAAAATAAATTTTAAAGCTTCATCAAAATTTTACGCAAAGGAAAAAATATTGAAAAATTTAGTTTGAAACTACTAAATTTCTTTAAAAATAAACTAAATAAAATATAAAAATGTCTTAATTATTATAGTTTTTAATATTTTATTATTTTAAACCAAGCAGATTGAAAATAAATACAATTAAATACAAAAATGTCTCAATTCAAAATTAATTTAATTCATTTTTAATTCAAACCAATCAAATTTAAACTAAATAAAATTAAAAATAAAAATGTCTCAATTTATATTGTATTTAATTAATTTTTAATTTAAACCAATCAGAATCAAAATAAATACAATTAAAGATAAAATGTCTCAATTTAAAATTATTAAATTTATTTTTAATTTAAACCAATCAGATTGAAAATAAATAAAAATAAATATAAAAATGTCTCAATTTATAATGTATTTAATTTATTTTTAATTTAAACCAATCAGATTCAAAATAAATAAAATTTAAGGTAAAAATGTCTCAATTTATAATGTATTTAATTTATTTTTAATTTAAACCAATCATATTGAAAATAAATAAAATTAAATATAAAAATGTCTCAATTTATAATGTATTTAATTTATTTTTAATTTAAACCAATCAGATTCAAAATAAATAAAATTTAAGAAAAAATGTCTCAATTTAAAATTTATTTAATTTATTTTTAATTTAAACCAATCAGATTGAAAATAAATAAAATTAAATATAAAAATGTCTCAATTTATAATGTATTTAATTTATTTTTAATTTAAACCAATCAGATTGAAAATTACAATTAAAGATAAAAACGTCTCAATTTATATTAAATATAATTTATCATTATTTTAAACCAATCAAATTGAAAATAAATACAATTAAATATTAAAATGTCACAATTTAAAATTTATTTAATTTATTTTTAATTTAAACCAATCATATCGAAAATAAATACAATTAAAGATAAAAAAGTCTCAATTTATATTGTATTTAATTTATTATTATTATAAACCAATCAAATTGAAAATAAATACAATTAAATATAAAAATGTCTCAATTTAAAATTTTTAAAATTTATTTTTAATTTAGACCAATCAGATTGAAAATAAATACAATTAAAGATAAAAACGTCTCAATTTATATTGAATTTAATTTTTTAATATTTTAAACCAATCAAATTGAAAACAAATACAATTAAATATAAAAATGTTTTATCTTAAAATTAATTTAATTTATTTTTAATTAAAACCAATCAGAATCAAAATAAATAAAATTCAAGATAAAAATGTCTTTATTTAAAATTTATTTAATTTTTTTTAATTTAAACCAATAAGATTTAAAATAAATACAATTATATATAAAAATGTCTCAATTAAAAATTTATTTAATTTATTTTTTATTTAAACCAATCAGATTTAAAATAAATACAATTAAATATAAAAATGTCTCAATTTAAAATTTATTTAATTTATTTTTAATTTAAACCAATCAGATTGAAAATAAATTCAATTAAATATTAAAATGTCTCAATTTAAAATTTATTTAATTTATTTTTAATTTAAACCAATCATATTGAAAATAAATACAATTAAAGATAAAAATGTCTCAATTTAAAATTTATTTAATTTATTTTTAATTTAAACCAATCAGATTGAAAATAAATTCAATTAAATATTAAAATGTCTCAATTAAAAATTTATTTAATTTATTTTTTATTTAAACCAATCAGATTGAAAATAAATTCAATTAAATATTAAAATGTCTCAATTTATAATGTATTTAATTAATTTTTAATTTAAACCAATCAGATTGGACATAAATACAATTAAAGATAAAATCGTCTCAATATATATTGTATTTAATTTATTTTTACATTTAACCAATCAGATTCAAAATAAATAAAATTAAAAATAAAAATATCTCAATTTAAAATTTATTTAATTTATTTTTTATTTAAACTAATTAGATTTAAAATAAATAAAATTAAATATTAAAATGTCTTAATTTAAACTTTATTTAATTTATTTTTAATTCAAACCAATCAGATTGAAAATAAATTCAATTAAATTTTAAAATGTCTCAATTTATAATGTATTTAATTAATTTTTAATTTAAACCAATCAGATTGGACATAAATACAATTAAAGATAAAATCGTCTCAATATATATTGTATTTAATTTATTTTTAAATTTAACCAATCAGATTCAAAATAAATAAAATTAAAAATAAAAATATCTCAATTTAAAATTTATTTAATTTATTTTTTATTTAAACCAATTAGATTTAAAATAAATAAAATTAAATATTAAAATGTCTTAATTTAAACTTTATTTAATTTATTTTTAATTCAAACCAATCAGATTGAAAATAAATTCAATTAAATATTAAAATGTCTCAATTAAAAATTTATTTAATTTATTTTTAATTTAAACTAATCAGATTGAAAATAAATTCAATTAAATTTTAAAATGTCTCAATTTATAATGTATTTAATTTATTTTTAATTTAAACCAATCAGATTTAAACCAAAATAAATTAAAGATAAAAATGTCTCAATTTATATTGTATTTAATTTATTTTTATTTTAAACCAATCAGATTTAAAATAAATAAAATTAAATATAAAAATGTCTCAATTTATATTGTATTTCATTTATTTTTAATTCAAACCAATCAGATTCAAAATAAATACAATTAAATATAAAAATGTCTCAATTTATATTGTATTTAATTTATTTTTAATTTAAACCAATCAGATTGAAAATAAATACAATTAAAGATAAAAACGTCTCAATTTATATTGTATATAATTTATCATTATTTTAAACCACTCAAATTGAAAATAAATACAATTAAATATAAAAATGTCACAATTTAAAATTTATTTTTAATTTAAACCAATCAGATTCAAAATAAATACAATTAAATATAAAAATGTCTCAATTTCTATAATTAATTAATTATTATTTTTAACCAATCAGATTGAAAATAAATACAATTAAAGATAAAAAAGTCTCAATTTATATTGTATTTAATTTATTATTATTCTAAACCAATCAAATTGAAAATAAATTCAATTAAATATTAAAATGTCTCAATTTAAACTTTATTTAATTTATTTTTTAATTTAAACAAATCAGATTGAAAATAAATTCAATTAAATATTAAAATGTCTCAATTTAAAATTTATTTAATTTATTTTTAATTCAAACCAATCAGATTGAAAATAAATACAATTAAAAAAAAAGTCTCAGTTAATATTGTATTTAATTTATTATTATTTTAAACCAATCAAATTTAAACTAAAATAAATTAAAGATAAAAATTTCTCAATTTATATTGTATTTAATTTATTTTTATTTTAAACCAATCAGATTAAAAATAAATAAAATTAAAAATAAAAATATCTCAATTTAAAATTAAAGCAAAACATTTCTCAATTTGCTAACTAAAATTTCATAAATTAGCTGAAATTTAGGTAAATTTTCTTTTGTATCATGCACTATATAAATTCCGTGCGGTTCTTGTTGAATTTTGTAGCATGTTAATTTATTTTTATTCATGGCTTTCCTCAGGTTTTAAGGTGTTTACTTCCATTTTGTTTATTTTTCATGTTTAATATATCTGATTAAACAAATCCTCAATGCCACCTTATGCTGGCCCAACACCCAGTATGTAATAACTTGTGCAATTAATACAAGTTATTAATTGTATTATATAAAAAGACAGATTGTAATAATAAAAACTTATTTTCGTTTTTTAAGGATTGTTTTTTTTTATTTAAATGTCCTGTTCAAAAATTTTCCAAAGATGGCAAAACCTCTTCCAAGTATTAACAGTTTTTATTATTTTAATTTAAATGTTTAAAAGGATTGTTAAAATGTAATGATAATATTATATTTGAAATATTTATATTTAAATCAAATTTTTCAGTTTCAAAATGGTAAATCATTTCAAGATAATAAAAATAATGTTATTTTTGCTATTGCATATCTTTTACCAATTCCATGCTTATAAAGGTAATTTTCTTATTATTTTTTCTATTTTCTTATATAAATGTTAATGAGTCAGTGATGAGTCTCCAGACCTCTGTAAAGCTTCTAAGGCTACTTAATTAGCCCGTCTGATGAAATATTATTTATATAAATTAATATGCAATTAATACTACGGATATATAATACCAAATTTAAAGTCTAAATTTAGTCTAATTGGAAATTAATAATTAATTTGTGGCGTATTTTTTGATTTTCACTAGCAATTTTCAAACTCATCTGAGCTGCAATAAAACCGTTCTAGAATTTATGCTGCAAATATTTCACGCATGTTTGCATTGATTTCATTAGTTAATTATAACGAGCCAATGAGAACACAATATTCCATCACGATAACTTATGCTTTGCGTGGTTGTAATAATAAACTTTATTTTATTGGCAACCATAACTTAATTGTTTTTTGGGGGATTAACAGTGCACATTAATCAACATCTAACTGCAATTATGAAGCAGTTTATAAAGCAACCATTTTTAAAATGGATGTCGGGTACATCTTTTAATAAAGTATATTTTAAGGCTTTGTTTGACATCTCGTAAAGTTATGAAATCATTATTAAAGCTCTTAAATGATAATTTTCATCAACCTGTATTTTAAATTTACTTAATTTAATTTAGTTTTTTAGGAATTTATGGCGATTTATGTTAATTATTGGAATTTTTATACGATAAAATGTACGTTCGGTTAATTAAAAACTAAAATTTATTAAAATAAAATTCATTCACCAAAACTGTCATATTTTTTCAACAATTCAGAAAAAATCTCCGAATGTCGACGCAATAGTTTTTTAGGTTTTGTAATCTTCTTTTGCAGTTCGATTTCTAAAAGTAGGTAGATGTGACCCCCATGGACCAGTATGAGTTATCGCGCGGGTCTTCTCCAGTGGTGTTGTCGAGCCGGAACGCTCCGGAACGTCGTTCCGGTACTTCATTTTTGGACAGGAACGCGTTCCGGAACTAAAGATGATTTCTGATAACGAGAATTGGCTGACGTATTGATTTCATGTATTGTTAAAAATATTTATGCAATATTGTTTGAGTATCTAATATGCGTATTTTATAATTTGTTAACTAATTTTTATTAAACGTTCCTACATATACACAAAATGGGTTTCGTAATGATTTTCGTTTCCTTTCCTTTTTATGCTATATACAGGGCCGATTCTGGTGGCGGGCGAAAATTGGGGGAAATCTCTCCCGTCGTCAAATTTGGGACATGAGACCGCACAGAGCGGCCGCCTACCCAGGATCGGCCCTGTCTATATAATTATATGTACGCGTTCCGGTAAAAAAAATTAGCACAAAACCACTGGGTATACTCCTCGTGCCCGCCCAAATTTAAAGATTTCCACTTTGGAAACACAATAAGTTTTCGCGCACCTGGCTGATCGGTTATCTCGCATCTGAACTGAGTGGTCGGTTATCGCGCATATATTTGACCACATCAAATCTGATTGGGAAGGACATATAACTGAATCCATTTTTCCTCGCGATAGTCTTCCGTATGCTTATCTTCATTTTGCTGAAGAGACTTTCGATTGGATTCAGGAACGGACTGTACGGTTGGAAATGTTCTATGAAGTTCTTTGGCGATGATGCTCTTCCGTTAATGGATGCTTTATCTTGATTGATGTGGTATGTAATTCCGTCCAATATTGACGTAATTTCATTTAAAAATTTCTGATAGGTTTCCTTTTTGTAGGATCCTACAAATTATGCTTTGTTAATTGGCCCGTGACATGTTTCTGCAACGATTATTTGGAACCCTTGAATATATCTTTTTCCTTTCTTTTTCGTACCAAGTGTTTGGCTTGTCTATGTGTTGTTTGTCGCACTCAGCTTCTTCTTGGAATTGCGTCACATTCTGCATTTTAATTTCCAGAAAGCGATCCGAATTTTGTGCTTTGACACTTGGCCCCACTTTTTTTATAGGATATTAATTGATTTCTCAAATAAATGAAATTATGAACTTGGAGACTGTGCAATTTCATTACATCAAGAAACTTTACATATCTTCGAGGGACGCATAAAAGTTTTCTTCTACATAGTTTAATAAATTATTTCCATCTTCGGAAATTCGTTTTTCACTTCCACCTCTTCTTCCTTTTGACAGAAATCCTAAATTTTTATATTTATAAATAATCTTTTTTACTGAAGATTTTTCAATTCCCATTAATTTTCCTAATTTGTAAAAATCTTCGACATTTTCCATGGCATTGATGATCCGAATTTTGTCTACTTCTGAAATTCTATAAAAATATTATTTTTAATAAAACTTTCGTTTTCCGTTTCTTTTTCGGTTGCTACAGATAAATTTTGTAAAAAATGTTGTAAAAAATACTTTTATTTTAACTTCAAGATAAATCTTACGTTTTTATTTCTTCATTTCCGCATAAAGCTAAAGTTTCTCCAGGTATTTCTGAAATATCTGAAAAATTGTAAAAATATTAAATTTATTTAATTTAATGAAAAATCTTTGTTTCATTATTTTATCGAAAACTCAAAATTGAGTCTTAACAATTGTCATCAAAAATTTTGACATCCATTTTTTAAAAATGTCTAAAAGTTAAAAATAGAAATATATAGAAATATATGCATTTTGAAAGTTTGTATGCATTGTTTACTGTATTGTGCCTGTATGTTTTCTTCAAATTCCTTCCTTCCTATAATATAAGTTTTTATTCAGTTGAACAAATTACATGCAGACACGGGTAAGTATGTATGTTCCTACACCAGCTATCACTGAGATAAATTCCGCTATAATTCAAGTTGATACATAAATCAACTTGGCGGAATTTATTTTTTGTGAATGCATTTCAGCCATTTTTTAAATGGCTGCTAAGTAAGTGGTTTTTTATATAGTTATATAACTTTAAGTTAAATTTTAAGAGTTGAATTATGATTTCATAAGGAAATATGATCATAATTCAAGCTCTTAAATATAACTTTGATCAACTATTTCATATATATTATTATAAATAATATTTAGGAAAATTAGTAACAATAACTATTATCCAAAAATATGTTTTTTTTTCGGATATTATTATTAAAAAATGTGAGTTAAATTATTTTTGAACTTATAAAAATTATTATGTGCATTAAATAATTATATTTTTTATACATATTTTGTAAAAAATCATCGATTATGTACACAAAATAATTTGGTTTATGATTATTTTTTAAAACTTACCAATATAATTTAAAAATTTATGCTTTTTTTCGGATTTCAGGTTTTGCTTTTTTCGACAGAAATATCTGAAATATTAGATTAATTTTAGTTTCAAGGGTAAATCTTATGAAGATACATCCTCATTTACTCGAAATTTCCTAGCGAAAACCTCAAAATTTAAATTAAAAATTTTTTCCTCCATTTTTCTTTCTAAAATTATCTCAAAAATTATTTATTATAGGGATTTTTTCAACTTCGGATGGCTACATGTTAAAAGTTAGCATGCATGTTTTATTATAGGTTGAGTTAATGTGCATTATTTTATTTCTCTATCACTTTTTGTGTCTCTATAGTTTAGGGTTTGTCTCATTGACGATTTTACAAGCAACCTCAAGGTGAGTTGGTGTGTTTATATGCTATAAATTTATTGATTTTTCTTTTATATTATAGGTAATTTATCTCATATAACTTTATTGATTTTTTCATTTTATTATAGGAGTTTTTAATGGACTGAAACAGGTTTATCTAAAAAGTACTCACGTTTGTGTGCACACATCAAATACAAACCAACTCAAATACAATCGTGCACACAGACGTGACAAATTTGCAATCCAACATCCGGATTGAACAGATGAAGTGGCATTTTCTAATATTTTCATCGGTTCCATTGTTGTCATCATGTTATAATTTATTAATTTTATTATTATTAATACTACAAAATGGTGGTTTCTTAGTAGCAGTATAAATTGAAAATTTTTTTATTTAATTTAATACATGTTTTGTAGCAAATACTTATTATTTACTTATATTTTAGCTATAATTATTATTATTATTATTATTATTATTATTATTATTATTATTATTATTATTATTATTATTATTGGGATTATAAAATTATAGAAATAAAATGAGTGAACAAAATATATCAAAAATAATTAAAGTACAAAAATTAATTAAAAACCAAAAAAACTGGAAAATCAATGTTTATTGTTAAAACAGGTATGGTTGAACGTCAAATCCAAAGTTTAGTGAGGGATCCCCAGGAAGAGTTATCAAACAAATTTTAATTAATTAATAAAAAACTTTTAATTAATAAAAAACCCTTAATAAAAAACCTGAGAAACAAGGAAAGCCGGATACATGTAAAGATTTGGGCCTTACAGATATCCCGGGGAGTAAATAAAATAATTAAATGTATTCAGATAAAGCACCCCAAGAGCCTACTGAGCGAATCGGATGTTCAAAAACAATTAACCAGATTTTAAAGTTAATTAACCTTGAATTTCCGGAAAGATTGTGTACCAACAATTAAAATGTTTTCAAAGAGACACTATAAAAACTGAGCTGAATTGGCAGTTGGTTGAAGCAGACTATCAAAAGAGATTTGTAATTTGAGAAACCAGTGAAAATCAGAAACCAAAATAAATAACTTTGAGAGAATTTAAATAAAATCAACGTGCAAGCAAGGCAACTTTTCATTGGGACATCTGCCTTCACGTTGTTGAATCGATATCAGATAAAAAGTGCTCGAATTTGTGTTAGAAATCAACAAACGTATTCTAAGTGGGGTTTTGGTTATTTGATATATAGTAAAAGGAACACAAGGAGTCGAATTGTGAATAATAACGCAACATTATTACTATTCTTATTATTATATTTTTAGATTGCAAATTTAATTTTAATCGATATGTTTTCTGTTTGCATAAAAGATGTCCTATACATGAATGTTATTGTGTGGATAAAAATGGTGCTCAAATTCATGGAAATCAAATATTACCGTATGCTCGCAAAATATCTTGCTCCATGGTCTATAGTGATTTAGGTGAATGGAAATTTTAATAATATTTTAACTATTTATTATTATTATTAATAAATTTTTAAATAAGTTTTGCAACGATTTAATTAAAAGAAAACGCCAACAAAACACTCTTCGTACGATATTTTTCGACAGTTTAACTTACATCTTCAGGTACCAAAAACCAACTTCAATAGCATGGATCAATGTTATATACATCAAGTAAAACCTTTGTTTGCGAGTATTTTGAAAGATCAGCAAATTTTTAAAAGAAATGTTAACTTGATAAGCGAGCTAAGTCTTGTAAATCGAATAACATGTGTACGCATGTCTACCAACCGTCACGTTCGGTTTCAGTCGGTCTATGTCGGTGTGCTTAACAGATTTGATCAACATAAATACGAAATATTGTTTATTTTCTTTCTAAACGTTGTTAATGAGCAATTTTCGATAATAGTACCATGGTTTCAAAAAGAAAACTGTTGAAAAAGAAAATGATTACGGTAGAAGTTAAGAGGGAAATCATCGAGAAGCACGTACGAGTGGTCAAAATCGCAAGATTTAATAAGTTTACATCGACTATTTGCACAATATTTAAGACGAAAAAAGATTTAAGGGAACTATATGTAGCTGCAGGAGTAACACGACTATCAAAGCAACGGCCACGTGTTCTGGAAGATGTAGAAAAGTTGCTTCTCGTGTGGATAAACGAGAAACATCTAACAGGTGATACTTTGAAGGAAAACTGTATCTGCGAGAAGGCAAGGATTTTGTACGCCAACCTCATAAGTAAACTGTGGGGGCGATCTGGTTTGAGGAAGACGAGAAAAGGGAGAAGGAATCACTTTCTTCAGATGAAATTAAGGGCATGAGTAAAATATAAAAACTATTTAAAAATATTCAAAAGGTACACAGTTTAATTATTAATAAATAAAAACCTCCGGTTGGATTGTGTTCTGATCTCGTTTATCAATTTACATGTAATGGGTGTAATGCCACATACATTGGAGAGACTTCCCGTCATCTCTGTACTCGAGTTCTAGAGCAGTGTCGATTGAAGGGTTTGACCAATATTAGTGAGCACAATAGAGGCTGTAAAAGTGAAATAGGAATGTCTGGTTTTAGAATTTTGTTGAAAAGTTTTAATAATTATTGGAAACGTGTGATATATGAAGCATTGCTGATAAGGTCATTGGATCCAAAGATTAATGTGCAAAGTGCTGTGACTACGAATGTTTTGAATGTTTTTAAATAGTTTGATTTTGTTAAGTTCAAATATATTTTTGTTTTTTTTTAAAAATATTAATTTTTAATATTATTTTTATTATAAATTAATTAAAGTATTTTATTAATATTTAAAAAATGTTTATTGCGGTAAAATGAAAAAAAAGTATATTTAATATAAAAATTTTAAAAATTTTAAGATTGATTTAAATATATTTTTTAAAAATCTTTAATTAAACAAAAATGATTTGTTTAAATATATATTATTCACGAATGTGTGATTCTTATAAAAGAATAAATTAGAGGAAACATAACATGATGCCCAGTGCAATTCCCAATAGTACACTAGTTTAGAGATTATGGCTGTCATCAGTACTATGAGGGAGGCGCTCAGATTTGTCTTCTCACCATGTAAGTGTACAACAGAGTTAACTTGACACTGTTGTACACTAACCTGGTGCGAAGAGAAATCCGATCGCCATTAGCTCAAAAATAGTCTACTGTTGGGAATTGCACTGGACATCACGTTATGTTTCCTCTTATTTATTATAAATTATATATATCCATAATATATGAGATGACTTTTTGTGCCTAAATATCACAGTTAAACTGTCAAAATATATCGTAGAAGAGTGTTTTATTGGCGTTTTCTTTTAATCATTATTATTATTATTAATCAAAGAAAGAAGGCAATGTTTTAATAATTGCAAATTAGTAGTATGTTCACTAATAAATCTCCAACTCCAGTTAGTCTCTGTTCTGAGCTCGTTTATCAATTTCCATGTAATGAGTGTAATGCCACATACATTGGAGAGACTGCTCGTCATCTCTGTACACGAGTTCTTGAGCATTGTCGGCCGAATGGATTGACTCACATTAGAGGTAACTTTAGGAAATGTACTAGTAAGAAAACAGGTATGTTGGATTTCAAGATAATTGCAAAAAATCATTTGGGCCTCTATAATCACTGACATCTGTCCAGATAAATAATTTTTTAGAGATGCCTGTTCCCGGATTCCCAAACAACATTCCTTCCCTTATCTTGAAAGGGCTTTCGAGATAACGTGCAAATATTTCTTTTGTTTTTGTTTTCATAAATTTGCACTCATTAGTTATAAATGACCTTCTTTTATTCAATTGTCTGTTTTTATTGATTTTCTCTTATTCCTTCTCGTTATTCGACATTTCTTTTTCATTCCCTTTTTATTAAGCTCTAGAACCACATCTTACTCACTTCTCATTGTTTCCCCAATCATTAACATGTTTATTAATTAGTTTATTCTATTATTTAGGTATCTTCAACAGCCTGAAAAAGACTGATAAACGGTCGAAATACATTGAGAAACGTTTTTCAATTATTATTATTATTATATCGACAAATATTTATTAAATCAGTTTATTCACCAGTCAGCCAACAAATATATAAATTTAGATTGTGGAATGGCCGTTCCAATGGTTAGATATCAGTTTTGCGCCGTTCCCAATTTGTGCTCCGACATGATTTGTCATTGCAATGCTAATGCCCGTTTCGTTCGACTTTACATGCAAGCCGTATTCTACTTTAATAGAGTGTGTTAATGAAATCACTTACTAAATCTTATTCCTATCTTATTGTATTTTAAAATTTGGCTTAGCACTGTAAATTAAATGTTTATTTTAAGTTGGTACATTTAAACAAATAAATAACATTTAATCAGTTATTTTCATTCCAGTTAAATCGCCTGGTAATATAATATGATTTATTTGGTAATTAAATTATGAATCGCTAAGAGCTTGAATAATGATCTCATTCCTTATATAGCAATAATTCAAGTCTTAAAAATCACTTAATTTACTTAGCAGCCATCTCCAAAAAATCGAAAATCAGCTTGAATATTTTGGAAAAATATTGATTTTCATATCAACTTATATTATAGAAAATGTATCTCATTGCAGTTGAATTTATTGGTGTTTTGGTTTCAATTGACACATTTTACATAGCAATGCTCGCTTGTATAAAAATAAGGTAAAAACACAAATTAAAAGCAAATATATTTTATCATTTAAAATTAATTCACTAAGAATAAAGATTCAGGAACAATAAATAGTGTAGAAGTTGACTCCATAAATATGACCAGGCCTAATTTTCATGTTGTTACAGAAACATTCTAAAGTCTCACAGAGCGTGGATACGCAAAACTGATAATAAACTCTACTTGTCATACTTGCGCAGTCTAAATGATGAAAATCATATATTTTGTGAACACATTTTCATGTAAATAAACTCATCCTTAGCTTTACAAAATGGGCCATGAGAGATGACACGTTGTTAAAATGTTAAATACTCATTGAAATTATAAAATAATTTGTAAATACAAAATTTTAGGTTAAAACTAAAAATGTTGAAAATTTTAAAAATATGTTTGAATTTGAAAATATTGATTTGTTTTAAGAACGAAAATATTTAGCATTGCTTGAACAGAAAATTTGGAATAAATAAAATTTAGAATAAAATTTTTTAGATAAACCGGAAGCTTACGATTATATTGATGCTAACAAATAATATGCATTGTATATAGTGGTTTTGTCGAGCCGGAACTAAAGTTGATTTCTGATAACGAGAATTGGCTGACGTATTGATTTCATGTATTGTTAAAAATAGTTATGCAATATTGTTTGAGTATCTAATATGCGTATTTTATAATTTGTTAACTAATTTTTATTAAACGTTCCTACATATACACAAAATGGGTTTCGTAATGATTTTCGTTTCTTTTCCTTTTTATGCTATATACAGGGCCGATTCTGGCGACGGGCGAAAATTGGGATAAATCTCCCCCGTCGTCAAATTTGGGACATGAGACCGCACAGAGCGGCCGCCTACCCAGGATCGGCCCTGTCTATATAATTATTTATACGCGTTCCGGTAAAAAAAAATTAGCACAACACCACTGATTGTATATAACTTACATATGTAATAAACATAAAATGTTATAAAATAGTCATTAATTTCAAATTAAACAAATTCATTTAGCCGCAATGCAACTTTTAAAATAACGAGAAAACACTTTTTCATAGATCGAAATTCATATTTATATTGTACATCGTTGTTATTTCTATATTTTCAATATGTTTTCTATTATTTGTGTCTTTTGGATTTCTACTGTCATTTTACACCTCTTCTAACTGAATAACAATGATAATAAAATGAAAAAATCAATAAACATATTATAGAGAAATACATAAATTACTGTACGGTGATGCAATTTGTTCGAATTAATAACAAATTTTATTATAAAGGTAGAAAGAAATAAAAATTTAACACACAAAATGGTTGATGCATAGATTTCAGTGACTTTTTATTATTTTCAATTATTAGTTCTGATATCAAGTTGGATTTACACGCAAACTTGTATTATAAAAGTTTTTGTTCAGTTGACATTCAGTAGTACACCAATGGACATTAAATTGGACCTAAATTAACATCATATTGCACCTTAAATCATAAATCAAAAAATTTACGTAATAAAAATATGTGCTATAACCAAAAATTTATAGTAGATAAGACCTGAGACATTAGATAGGACCTTATACTATAGAAGAGTAGAAACATTTCACATCAGAAAAACATATCTGCACACAATCTCGGTTCACAAGATTTCTACAGTGAAAATATTATTTTTAAATTCAAAAAATAAATTATGAATTTTTTGAAGATATTTCTGATGATTCTCATAGCATATTCTACACAGATGAAACCATCGAAATATGTAAGTTTGCTTTGAAATTAAAATTAGAATAAAATGAATAATTGAAGTCATTGAAAGTGATTTTCGCAGAAGTAAAAATGAAATTACAATAAATGTTTTCTCTCTTCAATATCGTTAAATATTCGACATGGTGCTTCTTAGAAGACTTTGGAGACAATATTTATTATCTAAAAACAAGTCAGAAACTCTCAGGAGGAAATTATTATATTGTATACACACATCCATACATAAATCACATAAATCACACTTTTGACATTCAGACATACATTACATAATCTCCAGTCATAAAAATTCGACATGCACATACATACATATTATATTATTTAGAATATCTATTAATTACTGTTAATAAAAAAACATTTAGATGAATTGTAGATTTTTTATATTTAAATAAATAAATGTGTTACCTTGATTTTGGATAAATTCAGAATTTTTAAAAATCAAAAAAATCATAAATTAATAAAATTGATTTTCATTAAAATTTTACTTAAAAAAGAATGTTATTTCTAGGGTTCAATTTAATGTCCACTAGTGTATCATGTATGTATATTCGTGGAATAAGACCAATTTCTTTACATCTGGAAAATGTTGGAATTTTTAAGATTGTTTTAACATTCATTTGATTTAGGAGTCGTTTATGTAAGATTTGTATGTTTTTCTTTTCGTTTATGTAAATATACTTTTTCAAATCTGTATTTTTATGAATTCGATGCACTGGACATTTATAATGTGAGAAAAATAAATTACTTTAAAACTTTATCAATTCCGAAACTGAGAATTTTTATTAGATGGATATAGATCAATAAATTCTTGAGGAAAATTACAAATCTCTAGCAAGGCTTTAATCAAGCATCGGTCAATTAATTTGATTTTATTTATTACACGTGGAAATAAATTATAAATTAATTTTATTGGAAAATTATTTAATTATCACAAAACACCTTTGTTTTTTGTTCTCATTTTATCTGTTTTTGTTTTCTTTTACCCTTTCAAAATTTTCAAAAGTATACTTTACCATTTCTGAAAATAATTTGACTTTTAAACCACTAACATGGTTCTGACAGTACTCTGTGACACGAATCTCTACTTGGATCTAGTTTGACTTGAATTGCGGTCATTTCGTTTGTTAAACCATCTCTGCAATAGCATTCGTATCTTGGACACCTTGTGGGAAGGCATACGACATGGGACCGTGTGGAGTCAGAACAAACTAAATTCGAGTTGTCAATCATGATAATATATTTTTATTTCCATAACACATTTCTAAATAAAATTGTTGAATTTATATATGAGCCGTTTATTTTGAAAATGGTGTAAGTTACATTTTCAAAAAAAATCAAGTTATTGATAACCAGGCTTGCCAGACCTCCCGATTTCGACGGGAGTCTCCCGATATGGAACGCATATTCCCGTCTCCCAATATATGAACCGTAACTCCCGATATTAAACAGTTTTAGATTTTGAATAGATTTTACCCATCTTGAAAGGATTTTTTTTAAAACCATAAAATTAAACGAAAATAAGAAAAATAGAGAAATTATATTTCTATCTTACTTATTTTTTTTACGTTAACAAAACTGAAGAGATATTTTTTTATTTTTTCTAATATATTTTATTTATAAATGCATTAAATAAATATGAAGCAATTTATATTTTTTCACAAAATATAATTGATTTTTTTTGTTTTTTTTCCCGATATGATTTTTCGAAAATCTGGCATCCCTGTTGATAACACTGATTACATTGTAACAGTATCTCTTCATTAGTGGAAAAGAACTAAAATTTCATGTTTTATTGAAAATTAGATGTGAAGTGTGTGTGAAGTATTGTTTTAACTTATTTTCAGTATTTTTTCACCCTTTCAGGTCTAGTGGTTGCACTGTGGAACCAGAAAAATATTTTTATTCTGTGTGGCTTAGTCATCGCGCGCTGGAACCACCGATAAATATGACGCATGCAACCTACAAGATAAGACTTGGAATTTTACTTGGAAGATGTTTTGATTCTTTTAGTGCTGTAGGTTCAGTGTACAGCAGCATTTGCTTACAGTATGTAGCGTGCGACTGATCAGCATTAGTTGTGATCCGTGGACATATTTTTATAAGACTTATATTTATTATTTTAAATTTACAAAACATTTTACATTATGTTAATTTGGAAATACCATTTTAATAATGAAGTATAAAACGGTGATTCCTTGGTAGCATCATAAATTAAGATATCAGATAAGTGAATAACAAAATAAGTCCTTGTTGCGAAGTAATAATTATATTTAATAATCGGAACTTTTTTCAATATAATTATTACTTTGCAGCAAGGGCAAAGTAAAATATATCTCTACCATAGTTCTAAACGAAGGCCCCTTATCTAATACACAAAACCGACTGAAACTGCAAAACGCGCTCCTTATTTATAGTTTCTTACTGGGCCTATTGTTAGGGCGTTACCACTCTTTTCAAATTTCAAATTAAACATAAACTTTTGTATGAACTATAAAATAACAAAATGTTTACCTTTAAAAGATTCTGCATAATTGCAAGTTTGACAGAGAAGAACTAATCCAAACCATTCAAATTTCAACAAATAATTTCCTTGCGTAATTTGCATGAATAAAATAAACAAAAGATTTCGATTATAAATATTTATTTATTGATTTAAAATATTCATCAAACGGAAAATTTTGCATAATTTATTTATTCAAATGTTTATAATAAAATTAGGGGAAAATGCTTCTACTATTGGCAAGGTTAATTATTTGAAATTGAGAAATTTTATTTCAGCAGCATTTGCCGTTTGGGGGCCGTCCATAAATGACGTCACGCACATAAGGGGGTGGTGTTCAAGCATTTGTGACGATGTGTGACGAGGAACGGGAGGGGGTGTTAAAGAAATGTGACGTCACATCTTAAATTTTGTATTTTTCAACATAATTTTATACTAATTTCAGCTTTCCAGGGCTTCCTTTTTAATACATTTATTCTTATACGATATTATTGCAGCATTATAATGTTGCAGATATAGCAAGAGATACTTCCATATTACGAACAAGAAGAATACAAACATATTTCACCATTTACTTTGAAGGAAGAAAATTCTTTCAATACAAGTAAATATTGTTATTTCCACAAGAAAAAAATAGTAGTTAATGTTAAAATTCGTGATCATTTCACAATAAGATATATTGGTTTTGCATATTACATGCACCATGTAGAAAATGCAATTTATCTAAAAAAAATTATAGTTTTACATAGTTATCTGGGGTATGATTTGCATCGTATTATTAAGTATAGATTAAATTAATTTTGTAATTGATATTTATCATGTTTCCCACTTAGTAGCATATGTTGATGGGCTTAGAATACGGTTTATTGATTCATACCAGTTTATAATAACTCATTGGCTAAAGCTGATAAGACACTGAGTAGAATACCTGCTCTGATACCGTTTTATTTAAATTAGAATAATTGATTAGTTATTAGGTGATGGGCACATGGAGTCTCATAAACATAACTTAGATAGCTATAGATCAGAGCTTCTTAAACTTTTGTAATTCACGACCCCATTCAATTCACGGCCCTGCTTTAGATAGATAAAAAAGAACAGCAGTTTATACAGCAAGGCCGCAATCATAGTCAGACCAACCAATTATAGAGTTGTAACAAATAAAATCGTGAACTTTGTGTATTTCAGTTGACAGGGAATTATTATACCGTGGAGACTACATAATCTTCTCGTTCAAATTTAAAATGGAAAGAAAATTCAGTTTGATTTTTCTTTTTGTAATTTTGTAAATTAGTAAATTTAAATTAAATTAATAATGTAATTTGTTTTAAAAGATGACTGGCAAAGTGAAAATGGAAAGTGTAAAAATTTATTTAAACAAATTTATTTATGAAATCTAAGCTTAATAAAATCAAAATGAAGTATACTCAATAATATCAATTTAATAACAAGCCGTTGTTTTCTGAGGTTAACAATGTGATTGTTCCAACCATTGACTGCTTGTGGATAACGTGCGATGTTTTAATTTCATTAACAATCCATGAAGAAACTTTTGAATGGTTCGGATTTGATGTTACGACCAGGAAATGCGCGTATGTCAATCAAAAAATTGAACCTCACCTCAATCTAATTGTGATAAAAAACAATCTCAGCGTTCACATTAATAAAAATTAAGTTTTTCTGATATTGATTTAACATTTGAAAATAAAATTTCTCCCGATCTTACAAAATTTAAAGTTTGTCATTATGTGCGCCACGGAATTTTATTTGACTTAGTGCGCAGCGACCCGATAAAGGTTACCCGACACTGATACAAGGAATCATTGTGGAAAAGCCTATTAATGAAAAAGGTTATGGAATATTTACTGAAAATGAATTAGTTGCTATTAATTCAAATAAGAACCGAGCTCTCATTGCGGTTGGAATGACTTGTTTATGTGTGGCAGTAACGGTAAAGCTGTCAAAATTAAACATGTGCAAGGTGATTTCTTATGGGAGTTTAGTGATAAATCTTTACTTCCACAAATGAATTGGGAATTTGAAAATAACGATATTGAAAATGTGTCCGAAATAAAAAATGAAAACACTGAACTAGATAATTTACCTAAAGATACCGACGAAATATCAATTGAAGACACCACTGAGTGTGATAAAGTAGTTTATGACGTTGATGATTTATTATCTTCATTCAATCAAATGTTCATTTAAAGTCAAAGATTTATTAGCGCAGTATCCTAGAAATAACGGTCAAAGACGAATTATGAGAAGCTTTCCATCCAAGTCGAAGAGTTGGAAAATATGCGTCAGATCTATTGCCTTTATGCAAATGATAAACTGAGCAAAAGAGGTTGCTTTATAGTAGCTGAATAATTTCAATTTTTAATCAAACAATTTTACATAGATTTAAATTTGCAAATCAAAGACCGTGACCAATTTTATATGACTCGTGATGTTAATTGATAAAGTTTACTGAAAATATAGATCTTATCTACATCAACATAATTGAATAACAATGGCAAAATGTAAGTTCAAGCTTTTGTACAAACCTGGCCTGATACCCTTTCTTACTTATTTTATGCAAATTAAATTACATTTATGTTGAAATGCGCTCATTTCAGATGGATAAAAGCAGTGATTCTGGAGTATCTGACAGGTTTGGGTCCTTCACTTATGCTTTATGATCATCATATTAGGAAGCCGGGATTGGATCCATTTCAACCTGCAAACGAATCGTTTGAAATCTCAAATAAATATGATGTAAGCGATTTACAGAGAAATTATTTTTAATTTAAATAATTAAATATATATAAATTAAATCACATTTATGTCAAATAGCCCTCATCCCAGATGGATATAATCAGTGATTCTGGAGTATTTGACAGGTTTGGGTCCTTCACTTATGCTTTATGATCATCATATTAGGACGCCGGGATTATCATTTAAACTTGCAAACGTAATGTCGGTTGGAAAGTCTAAGAAATATGATGTAAGCGATTTTCAGAGAAATTATTTTTAATTTAAATAATTAAATATATATAAATTAAATCACATTTATGTCAAATTGCGCTCATTTCAGATGGATAAAAGCAGTGATTCTGGAGTATTTGACAGGTTTGGGTCCTTCACTTATGCTTTATGATCATCATATTAGGACGCCGGGATTGGATCCAGCTGTAAAAGAAAGTAAAGAAAAAATTGATAACAATTTCGTAAGTCAATTTTAGTGAAAATATTTTTAATTTAAATGAATAAAAATATTTTTAAACATTTTTTATTTATTTATTGAAAATATAAATAAATGTATTAGAATATGTCAGTGAAAAGATTCCAGAAAAGAATGTTAAAGGATTTTTTATATCTTAAAATAAAATATGGAACAAGACAATTATTTTTAAAATTTTATATATGAGAAAATTCCAAACAAATTTAATCGCATGAAATAAAAATATAAAAAGTATTTTACATTATAATCAATTCATTATTATATCACACCCCACTCGCTTTTCACCGAACGGTAACTCGGTTTCTGACATTTAATTCTGTTCGGGCTGTGTTGAATGACTTCAATCTAATGTAATACCATTCCTTTAATACTTTTAATTTATTGTAGTTTCGCCTTTTTCTCTTTTTTAATCTTAAATAGTACATAGGACCATTTTGCTATTACTTCTTCAATGATCAATGGTCATAAATGCTTTTCTCACAACTTCTTTATCAAATCTTTGTGCCATCAATTCCGATTATATCTGGCGCGATATACTTTCCTTGTCTATCGATATTTTCTCATACTTTCTCGTGAATAACTGATAAATTTAGTTGCAGTTGCGGGACGTAATCATTATAATCTTGAACATGTTTCGTATTAATCTTGATGGCAACGTTTCTTTCGATATACAAATAAACTATTTTTTAGACACGGCTAGATTATTTATTAAGTTATTTTATAATAAATTGCGCACGCATTTGGCGTTAAAAGTGCTAATTTCTGGTGCAATTTTGATTGTGTGTACAACGGCTGATCCAGAACAAGTAATTGTTCAGAAGCGAGGCATCGGGGTATTAATCAAATGATTGTAATTAAGCACCTAAATATTGCTCTAATTTTGGAGAAAATTCTTTAAGGAGAAACTAGAAACAAAATGGCTTTAATTCAGGCATTTGAAGGCAGAATTGATTTTGCTAAAGTTGATCATGTTAGAGAATATGAACTTTTAACATTAATCAGAAATTATGATTTCCTGAAACCCAAATACTGTTTAAATGAGATTGTAAAAGTTTACAGTTGGAAGTTCGATATAAAAATAAATTGTAGATTTGGTCATTAAAAGATATTTTCTCGTAATTCTATAATTTTCACATGGAGAAAAAACGGTGTACGACTTTGGGCCGTCCAAAATAACCTTTCTACTAGTCCATCACTATGTGGGTAGTATTAAGACTTAAAAGTCTTCTTAATTCCTAATATTTTGCAGTACTGATCAAGCAATCTTGATCGGAAGTTACTTCCCCAATCTGAATGTATCGGTTCCGGTGCTACAAACTTTAAAATCCACTTCGACCACATCGCTTCTGCAATACTCGCTCTCTCAATATTTCATATGTATTTTGAAAAATAGTTAATTATACCCAATATATACTCAAATTGTTTCTGTGTTATCTATAAAGGTCTTGTTACGCAGATTTCTATTATCTGAAAAGGTTTTTCTCAAATTATACACTGAAATGGTGCCCTTATTCTACCGCTTCTGTTTTTATTATGCGCACATTCTTCAAATTGGTTTATTACTTCCGATTTATCAAACTCCATATTTGGCTATCAAAATTTGTTCTTTATAATTTGAGAGTTTTATAGATTCCCGGGTGCCATAAAAAACTTTGGAATTGGATTATCCTTGGAATTGTATAAACCCTTCTACCTAATTTTTCCTCTGAGCCGATATTGTCAGTAATTCTCAGTTACCCTTTCACTCTCTCCTTCATTTTTACCCCGTTCCAAATCTGACTGTTTCATATTTGTTATTATAATTTGATTATATCGATATCACTGTCTTGTCGACAATCATGTTCATGTATTTTTATTTTGCACAAAACCTTTTCTGATTCTAGGTAGTTATTTGCTGTGACGTTTCCATCGATTACGGCATACAAACAGACCCATCAAAATTAGAAGCAATAAGGTCATTCCAGAAGCCAAAGTGTATAAATAATCTAAGGAGCTTTCTGGGTATATGTAATTATTACAGAAGGTTTATGAAAGACTATGCTAAGAAAGCCAGAACTTTGGAGGAAGTATGTGGAAAGAATAATTTGAAATTAATATGGACAGAAAACTGTGAAATGACTTTTGAAGATATGAAGAAAGCATTGATGGAATCACAAATTTTGGATTATCCAAATCTTACAAGTAATTTCATACTAGATACAGACTCTGGTTTTGATACAACTGTACTATCACAAAGAGATAATAATGGTTAAGAAAAGGTCAAAGCATACGGGTCACATGCAATGCGTAGTAATAAGAAAGGGTTTTGCATTGCGAGAAAGGAGCTGCTTGCAATTTACTATTTTTGAGAATATTTTAATCATTACCTTTACGGCAAAAGATTTATGTTGAAAACGAACCACAAAACAATTACGTTTATGTTATCTACGAATGTTATGTTAACTGCTTCTCACATATCAAGTATCAAGGGACGTCATAAATGTTGGATATAAACAAAATGAATATTACGAAAGAGCAATTAAAAATTATTCAATGTCAAATTTTAAAAGTTTTAAAGAAAAATTTGAACAAATATTAAGCGAAATGTTGACGATTCTAACGAAATTGGAGGAGACAACCTTGAATATCGTGTGCAACACCTTCACCATTTGTGGACAGTTTCATGCCTCTCTACAATTGGCCCCCTATATTGGTGACATCTTTGCAACCATAATGAAATATCTGGAAATCCTGCAACCGAAATCAAATCTAGATATGATTGCGTCACGCATCAGTGAAGTCATCCTGTATTGCTTATGTAATATAGCTCAAGGCGGCAAATTGAGTGACAGGCAAGGCTGGAAGCCAATTCTTTATAAATATTACAAAGAATGCAAATATTCAGATGAGATCAAATTTGCATCGGCAGTTTCCATTTGTTTGCTGCTGGGAAACGGGGAGAGTCAACGAGAATATAAATCCGAAATTGAGGAGATCAAGATATATTTGAATGAGAAAAAATGTGATATAAATAAATCCGGCAGAACTGATTATTTGGGATTTACACCGGAAGAGATCGAGGGGGCCTTAGCTATGGCATCATTGTGATTGAGTTATTAATTTGACATTATTTTCATTAACATTTTTTTCTCTGACATTTTTATCATTATTTTTATCAGAGCTATGAAAATATATCTAAACGCCTTTCATCATATTTTGCATAGATATCAAATGTACAAAAATAGATTTTAATGAACATATGATAAAATCTTTGTTGATTCTTGTTATGCACTTGATTATCGATCACCAATGTTTTGTAATTTCGTAAATATCTAAACTAAAACCTAGAAAAATAAAACTGCAAATAGATTGAGAAAGCTCAAGTAATTTGGACACGAACTAAATGTGTTAATTTAATTTTGCTTTCTTTCGGATGACTTTTTTTAACAATTTCGGGCAAAATCAAAAGATCATAATAGATTAGAGCCTTTGTAATATTTTGGCATTCCGATAATGTCTTGGAGTTCTGGGTTAATACCTTTTAAATAAACTAATTAACATATTGCAAGACAAGGAAATTTATAATTTTTATGAGGGTGATATCCCTGATGGTCTTATATTTGTAAATAAGCAATATCTAAAATCAGAGGAAAGCACAGAATTACTTTACATAGATAATAATAATCTTTACGTTTGCACTTCAAGCCAACCTTTAGCTTGTGGATACTTGACAGTTTTGATAATATCTTATCTGAAAGTATGTGTTTACCTTATTGGTTACACTCTTGAAATAGATCTTTAAATTCCTTCTGAGCTTCTTGATAATTTGAATTGATTTCTCTATTGCTGCTGAAAAAATGAAACCTGTGTGGTCTAAAGTAAAAAGTTGTTGTTGGATCATTACCCAAAACGAATTATGTTATTCATTGGATGTTTTTGAAGTTGTACTTGAATCTTGGTGTTAAGGTTACAAATGTAAATAAAGCTGTAAGATTCAAACAAACTCCTATTTGTAAAAAGTATATTGACAAGAATATTCAGCTAAAATCAAAAATAATATAATAATATTTTATAGTATAATATTTTAATATTTATCATAATTCTTTTTAGGAATTTTTATAACATAAAATATTTATAAAATATTGAAATTTATTTAAGAATTAAATGTAATAAATTAAAATTTTAATTCTTTCCTAGTACTCAAATAGAATGTCACAGGACGTTGATAGTAATATAAATTTGATGTATAATTTTGGATAATAAATGCTGTAGGTCGCCCGAGCTATAGTGGAGATATTCAAGGCATACATTCAAAGTTTGAGCAGCCAGAAATAAGGGGTAACATTTAATTGCTGGATAAATAAGGTTGATAAATGCTGTAGGTTTCCAGAGCTTTAGTCCAAATATTCAAGGAATACATTCAAATTTTGAGCAGCCAGAAATAAGGGGTAACATTTAATTGCTGGATAAATAAGGTTGATAAATGCTGTAGGTCGCCCGAGCTCTAGTGGAAGCCACCGGAAAATTAGGCTTTCAAAAAGTGAAAAGGATTTATTCGGTGGATATAAAAGCTGTGAGAAAAAAAATATTCAAGGCATAAATTCATTGCTAAAGCAGCCAGAAATAAGGGGTAACATTTAATTGCTGGATAAATAAGGTTGATAAATGCTGTAGGTTTCCAGAGCTTTAGTCCAAATATTCAAGGAATACATTCAAAGTTTGAGCAGCCAGAAATAAGGGGTAACATTTAATTTCTGGATAAATAAGGTTGATAAATGCTGTAGGTTTCCAGAGCTTTAGTCCAAGTATTCAAGGAATACATTCAAAATTTGAGCAGCCAGAAATAAGGGGTAACATTTAATTGCTGGATAAATAAGGTTGATAAATGCTGTAGGTTTCCAGAGCTTTAGTCCAAATATTCAAGGAATACATTCAAAGTTTGAGCAGCCAGAAATAAGGGGTAACATTTAATTGCTGGATAAATAAGGTTGATAAATGCTGTAGGTCGCCCGAGCTCTAGTGGAAGCCACCGGAAAATTAGGCTTTCAAAAAGTGAAAAGGATTTATTCGGTGGATATAAAAGCTGTGAGAAAAAAAATATTCAAGGCATAAATTCATTGCTAAAGCAGCCAGAAATAAGGGGTAACATTTAATTGCTGGATAAATAAGGTTGATAAATGCTGTAGGTTTCCAGAGCTTTAGTCCAAGTATTCAAGGAATACATTCAAAATTTGAGCAGCCAGAAATAAGGGGTAACATTTAATTTCTGGATAAATAAGGTTGATAAATGCTGTAGGTTTCCAGAGCTTTAGTCCAAGTATTCAAGGAATACATTCAAAATTTGAGCAGCCAGAAATAAGGGGTAACATTTAATTGCTGGATAAATAAGGTTGATAAATGCTGTAGGTTTCCAGAGCTTTAGTCCAAGTATTCAAGGAATACATTCAAAATTTGAGCAGCCAGAAATAAGGGGTAACATTTAATTGCTGGATAAATAAGGTTGATAAATGCTGTAGGTTTCCAGAGCTTTAGTCCAAATATTCAAGGAATACATTCAAAGTTTGAGCAGCCAGAAATAAGGGGTAACATTTAATTGCTGGATAAATAAGGTTGATAAATGCTGTAGGTTTCCAGAGCTTTAGTCCAAATATTCAAGGAATACATTCAAAGTTTGAGCAGCCAGAAATAAGGGGTAACATTTAATTGCTGGATAAATAAGGTTGATAAATGCTGTAGTATGTTCAAAGAGTTCGTTCTTAAAATTACAAAAACGTCGTAAATATATCACAAAAAAAAATAAATTAAATGAAATATGTGAGAAATTCAACAAAAGTTACAAATCAAAGATTATCCGAAGCATAAATTCACAGTCAGAGCTACCAGAGCAAATGAAGGAGGCCATGGACAGCTTCTGTGAGACATTGGACATCCTCTCAAAATTTAATATTACGGATTTCCCATCTGTTGCTTCTGCGATTCAGGAATTATTTACTAGACTCGAAGGCATAAAATACACAAATAAACATGGACAGCGACTGTGCGAGGCCATTCTGTGGGTGATTTGCAACGCTTTCAAAATGTCTGTAGTAGAAATTGATAAAAAATTCTGGTTTGAGAAATTGCAAAGTTATTATTCAAATGAAAACAATTCCGATGAAATAAATTATTATGCATTATTTATCCTGATTAACACCGGGATGGCGGCCCCTCCATTGAGCATGATGTTGCTGAATAACTTCATGGATATCAAAGAGAAAGGAAACCAATCTTATCTCGGATTTTCTGAAGAGGAAATATTATCCGTTAAAGCCATCGGAATTACGGTAAAATTATTTTATTATTTCTATTTCACAAATTATTATATTTATGGAGAGGCTTCGTGCATTATCATAATCACAACAAAGAAAATGAGTTATCCTATGAGTCATGAAGTAGGTAAAGGTCATTCAAACAAATACAATTATGTCATTGATTACGCCATAAGACAAAAGCTATTATAGTGTAATTTGACTAGTGGTTGTAAATCGCTTGTGTGTGTAAATAATATCAAAAATGTATGTAAAAATGATGAGTCTAAAGTTGTGTTGGTATTTACGCACTTGGAAAGAAGAAGATAATAAAATTAGGTTATAAGATCGTTCCTAATTCGTGTAAGGTAAGCAATGTTCATTAATAACTGAAAACCTTGTTTTAAAGTCATAATACACAAATTTATTAATTAACAACTATTTAATCAAATTTTAACTTGACATTCGTATAGTTTTAAATGTATATTTGATTTGTAAATATATTAATAGCTATATCAATCAGAGCTTTTAAATAATTATTAAATGCATTTAAAATCTTTTTTTGATAAATTTACATTTAGTTTTATGTGAAAAATCAACATTTAACAAATAATAGTTATTAGATAGTAAAAACATGAACATTTGTATATTATTTACAACTTTTTAAGTAATACATATTTATTACAGTAACATTTATCAAATTCTTAAATAATTTAGCAAGTAATAGAGATATTTGAGTGACATTAAACAAATTTATTGGCAATTTAGGTTGAAATATAATTTAAGGTAAACCTAAACAACTTCTTATGCGATATTTTTATTTTTTATAGAAATTTATAAATATTTTTGATAACATTTATGAAAATCCACAGCAACTAATAATTATTTATTTTTGGATAGATTTAGTAAATCCACGAATAAATTATCGAATTCAGTATGAAATGAATTGTTATTTGAGATACTATATGTTAGAGATATGTGATAATTCTAGATAATTTTAATAAAAACAGGCAATTTATGTATAGGTGTTAGAAATACATGATTATTAAGGTAAATTAAACAAAATCATAGATAATTAAAGTATAATAGTTAGTAAAACAATTATTACGTATTCTATAATGTAATTGCTGCCATCATCGTTTTCGGATCAGGGAAGAAAGCCAAATATGTGAACTGGGAAAATGCAATTAATTTCATTTTAAAATTGAACTTAAAATATCAGAGAAAAAAGAGCCATTAGGCATTTTTTCCCTAATCACAATGACTATTCTGGAAATTTTCCTAAGTCAGAAGAAAGACACAGCATCATTGTAGTGAGTCATGGAATAAATATATCAGAAGAAAATGAGGATAAAGAGAATAAATACCGTATGGCCCTTTTTTCCCATATATTTAAATTGAATTATTAATTGAAATTTATTGTATTTTTAATTAATATATAAAGATCGGTTTTTTGATGACCATTAATATGAATCTTGAACAGATAGAAGAAACAATAATTGGGATAAACAATGAAGAATTTAATAAATACATGTTCAGCATGGGACTTTATAAAGAGAACAACTAAGCTCAGGTACATGCTCCGGCTTTATGGCATACGAAGCTACTGCAAAAAGAGAAGATTTGTTGACTTAATTCGTCTAGAGATGGAACCGTGAGAACAATTTATATGAAGCAATTTTAAATTTAATAAAAATTAATTAACAATTTTCTCTATTTTTAAATATTTTAATCTTCATATTCACTTTTTTTGTTATAATATTCTGCATTTACCCCCCTGATCCGTCATTGTGATCTTATTTACTGTATTTCCCATTTTTTCTGGTTACATTAGCAATATATGAGAAGTCATTTACTAAATTAAAGTTGATATAAAATTATTATTAAATAAATTTTAAAATAAATGTAGAAAAATACTAAAATGTCCTTAAACCAATATTGAAATGAAATTTAAAATAACTTTTTGCTGTTAAATTGTTTTTATCTTTTTATTCGCTACTGTTTCCTTTTCATCGCAAAAAATATTGATTTTCAGATTTTCTAATGCGATAATATTTTTAATTATCATTTCTGCGTTTTCATATTTCTGCAACAAAGGGATACTTTGAAAACATCCAATTATTTTGCTCATCTTTCTGTCATTTTTTCTTTACTTTTTTTATATCTGATGTTCAATCACGGCGGTTCAGAGGTCCAGATTCAACAATTCACGGACAAATAAAATTTTATATTTTACTATCATAACTCGGCAATTGTGACTGTCAAACTCAGGGAATTTGTTTTCCAGAAAAATTAATCAATGTCAATAACAAGATTGTAATAAAATAATTTTGTATTTTTGAATTTACAAAATTATATTTATTTATTTCTAGAAATTCATATTTTATTCTTACAAACTACAAATATTGAAATATACTTAAATATTTTACTTTCAGAATCATTTGGAACATTGCAAAAGTTCATTGACTGATGGTGAGGTCCTTTGATTTTTATATCTTACAACTATTGAACTTTCAGGAAACAAAGAGCCAAGCCTGCTGCTCACCTATCAAATATCAAGGGACGTCTTAAATGTTGGATATAAACAAAATGAATATTACGAAAGAGCAATTAACAGTTATTCAATGTCAAATCTAGAACGATTAAAAGAAAAATTTGAACAAATATTACGCGAAAAGTTGACGATTCTAACAAAATTGGAGGAGAAAGAGGAGACAACTTTGAATATCGTGTGCAACACCTTCACCATTTGTGGACAGTTTCATGCCTCTCCACGATTGGCCTCCTATATTGGTGACATCTTTGCAACAATAATGAAATATCTGGAAATCCTGCAACCGAAATCAAATCTAGATATGATTGCGTCACGCATCAGTGAAGTCATCCTGTATTGCTTATGTAATATAGCTCAAGGCGGCAAATCGAGTGACAGGCAAGGCTGGAGGCCAATTCTTTATAAATATTACAAAGAATGCAAATATTCAGATGAGATCAAATTTGCATCGGCAGTTTCAATTTGTTTGCTGCTGAGAAACGGGGAGAGTCAACGAGAATATAAATCCGAAATCGAGGAGATCAAGATATATTTGAATGAGAAAAAATATAATATAAATAAATCCGGCAGAACTGATTATTTGGGATTTACACTGGAAGAGATCGAGGGGGCCTTAGCAATGGCATTGTGATTGACAGTTATTAATTTGACATTATTTTCATTAACATTTTTTTCTCTGACATTTTTATCCCTATTTTTATCAGAGCTATGAAAATATATCTCAACGCCTTTCATCATATTTTGCATAGATATCCTAAACTACGTGAGCAAATGCAAAAGATGGATATTT
This sequence comes from Schmidtea mediterranea, assembly GCA_022537955.1. NCBI lineage: Eukaryota > Metazoa > Platyhelminthes > Tricladida > Dugesiidae > Schmidtea > Schmidtea mediterranea. The sequence goes on from CM039682.1 coordinate 3,010,629, forward strand.
ATGTTATTTAACATATGAGTAGTCACGAACAAGTTGATTTTCTGGAAGGGGATTCTGATTCAAGGAGCTGATTCGTTTTTACTGAATCTTTAGGTCATTAAAATGACTGAGAATATTTTGAGAAATAATCACAACATTGCACAAAACAACAATAATTAACACAAAAGGTTTATTTGTCAAAATGTTGAGGATATCCAAATAATAAAGTTGAATGATTATTAAAAGAATAAAATTATAAAAATAAGATGTATTTTGTTGCATAATTCCGAGAAACCGAGGTCAGAAAAAGAAAATTATAAAATAAAACAAAACATTGAAATACGAAAAGGGCTTTCTTAATAAACTAGAATAATTTTAAAAGTAAAAACAAAAGAAGAAAATAAAAAAATCCACAAAGAATTCAGAAATTTATCTATTAATCGAAAGTGTGTAAAAAGAGCAAAATTGTAGGAAAATGTTATAAACTCTATTTTATTATTATTATTATTAAAGTTCGGGAAAATATTATTTTTTAATAATCTTTAGCTGTTTCATAATAATAATAAAATATTTTTTCTGTTTTCATTTAAAGAATTAAGTTAAGGAATTTTTCACTTCTTGAATTGTTTTTCTTCATTTTCCTTTAGTAGGAAATGAAACATTTTTTTCATAATATTTTAAGTTGCTTTTTTTGTTTCCATTTGAAATTTATAAAAAATTTTAAAAAAATGATTTGAAATGAAATGTGTGGTTATTAATTTAAACAAAATATTTTTAAAAATTAAATAATTTCAAATTTATTTCCGGGATAATTATCGAGCCGGAGCAAACGTTTATAATGTTATTTTCACTTCCCCCTAGAGCAAATATAATTTGAATTAATATAAATAAATAATAATTGAAAATTGGTTTTATTGCCATAGGTAAGATGGGTTTGAACGCGACACATTACAAAGCGGAAGCAGAATTAAAAATTAACAGAAATTTCACAAAAAAATATGATTTGATTTTAAATTTATAAAATGGTGAAAATAAGAATCTAACCTATTTTTTTAATATGAACATTTGAAAAAATCGGAACGCTAGTGTTCATATTAAAAAAATAATATGAACAGTTATTAACATAACAATATAAAAGATTTCACAAAAATGTATTTATTACATCTATTTATCACAACTTTTTTCTTTGACGCATAATGTAGTCTGAGATTTTTAATTGCCTAGATGCTTTTTATCCTTGAATTTCATCAATAATATCCCACATTTTATTCATCTTATCAGGAATAGTAGCTTGGAAGTATTTTTCAAGTTTTCTTGCATACTCATAGGCTTCGAATCCTCTTATTATTGTATCTTCTTTTACTTTTTCAACAGAATTATCATTTGTGTCTTCATTTTCAGAAGTTTTCATATTTTTCTTCTAGATCAAACAAGAAATATTTTAGTCAAATTTGGATTAATTTCAAAACATGGAAAATCATTGCATACAGCATTCACTTCTTTAACATACGCCTTTTCAGATTTTACACTATTCCATGCTTTCGAAATCCAAACTACTGCTTGATATAAATCAATATTTTTGCACCATATCTCTAGCTTAACGTTATTATATAAATTAAAATTTATTCAAAGGCTCAAATATTTCTTATAATAGTCTTTAAAACTTTTTATAATACCTTGGTCAAGAGGTTGAATAAGAGATGACGTTATTGATGGGAAAAAGAATAATTCGATATAACTCAATTTAAAGTGTTTTGGGTGAAAAAGTGCGTTATCTAACAATAATAGAATTTTCCGATCCCCTGCTTTCATTATATTGTTTAAATATTTTAACCAATCTTGAGAAATTGTCAACGCCATCCAAAATTCTGTATTCCAGAGATAATAAACAGATAATTTTTCTATATCGAAATTTTTAAAACAACGGATTTTCTTTGACCTGCCTAATCACTAAAGACTTTAATTTTTCTTTTAACTTGTTTACTCCCAAAAATATAATAATTAGATCTTCAGAAAAAATTACTATTTGTCTTATCCTCTTTAGAAATTGTATATGTCCTGTTTAATGAACATTTCCAGAACAGTCCAGTTTCGTCACAATTATAAACGTTTTTATCTTCATATTCTTTTAACTTTTCCATATACAACTCCTTAAAATTAAAAACAGACATTTCATCTACGATTTTAGATTCTCCAATAATTCTTTACGATACTTTATCATGATTTCCTAAGTGAATTGCTAATTCTAATGATTTTTGCTGTAATATATCACCACTGATACTGATATTCCTTGTTCTCTGGATCTGGAGTCATTCATAAAAGATGGCATCATCCTTTCTCTGTCGTTTTGAATTTGTGTTTTTCATGTTCATAAAACACAGTTAAAAATGAAACATTTAAACAACAAATTGTATAAATTATTGATGTATTTTAAACTATTTTTTGTTCATTGTTCAAAATATACAGAGGGGGAACAAAACGTTGGCCAGCCTGGAGCAACATCAGAAAAGTACTTCAGACAAATAGTTTACATTCCATACTTAGATTCTCTAATCAACTCAATGGAGAGTCGATTTTGTGAAGCCAACAGCGCACAATTTAACTTAGCGTTGCTACATCCTTCGAAATTGTGCAAACTGAATAGTTTACAGTTTAAGGATATAATGTCTCCTATTAATCAGGTATACCACATTGATCATTTTGAAACTGAAGCCTGGAGTTAGTTTGATTTTTGGCAAACGCAAGAATACAAAAGTAGCCAAGATTTCATCGACTTGTTACCTTATACGAAGTTTTATTTTAGTGTCAGGTATGCCTTACTAGTTTTGCTAACATTACAAGCAACAACATGTACGGTGGAGCGATTGTTCAGCACATTACGTCGTGAAAAACATAGCTTAGATCTACAATGTCATATGAACGTCTGTCTAGATTGTGCATGTTAAATGTACACAGTCATAAAGTGAACTGCAACAAAAAATACTTGTAAAAATTGTAGATATGTTTGGTAACGATAACAGGCGACTCCAGTTCTTTTTTAAAGAATAAATTTTATTTTAAATTTACTCAGTAATATTTTTCATTATAAACATATATTGTGTTAATAAAAAATTTGTTGCTACAGTATGCCATTCATTACTACAGCGTCCTGTCCATTCGTTCACCATAGAAATACGTTACAGTAAATTAAAACTACATTAAAACATTACTAAGAAAATTTTCTGTGGGCGCCCATGATATATATGTATTAAAAATAAATATATGTAAAGCAGGCCATGAAAAGATTACAAATATTTTTTCTACATTTTTAAACCGAAATAAAAAAAATCCACCGAATTTTTCTAATGTTTAAAAATATATTTAAATTTTACCTGAAACTCTGAGAAAAAAAAATCTAATTTACGTTGTTTACTCATGGTGATATTTATTTAAATTAATAGATAATAGTTTAAACTTCAAACTTAGCATTTGGATCTACAAATATAGACGATTAGACGGTTTTAGCTAATAATGCTATGGCTACGGCATAACTTAAAAGACATTTGGAAACAAAACATCCGCAATACCAAAATAAATCAAAAGATTTTTAAAAAAAAAAGAAAAGAAACTGAAATCTCAAAAAACAGTTATGCAATATACATTACTTAGAACTGGAAATGAGTTGGCTCTCAAAACCTTTTTTTATATAATTTCAAATTGCTAAATCGAAAATAAAACAATACACCTTTTAAACGACATAGTTGCGAGACGCATAAATATGGCGAGCGCAGATGTTGAACAGCAACTAATCAAAAAAATTTAAAAGATGAGTCGACGGATATTGTTAGTAAATCTTTGTTATTTATTTATATAAGATATGTAGATTGGGATGAAAGTGAAATTAAGGAAGAGTTTCTAGATTAATAATTCCAAGAACTGACTCAATGACTTTTACTCTTATAATTTCAATAAAAAATTGCGATAGAAAATTATTTGTGATTCTCGGATTTCGAAAAATCTTTGTGTAAAGAATTTTGTAATGTTTTCTAATAATTATTTTTGCAAGGTTGGATGAGAAATTATTTTTTCATTTCATTTCATTTATTATTTAATTATTTACAGATTTTGATAATATTTATTAAAACTTTCGATTTTTGATTACTTCCGAAAATCTGCAAACTATTTAATGTGACGCGGGATTGGGGCTTTTTTATGCATTTATTTAAAAAATTATGGTTTCCAATTCACTAAAAATCATAGTTAAACAAAATAATAATAATAAAATAAACAATTAATGCATCGGCTGACCATAAACCTTTGCACCTCTTATTTATAAAGCTTATTAAAATCATGTCGGTATAATTCCATGATTATGATTTATTATATTTTATTTTAGTTAAATATTATTGAAAAGTGTATTTCAAAATTAATTAAATATTCTGAGAAATATTTTGGTAAGTGATTTTTAGTGAAATTATTTTTAATTTAAATAATTAATATTTTTAAACATTTTTTAAAATTTTCTAATAGTGTAAATGAGATGAACAAAGGTTTCATGGGTTGCCATCAGACATACGTTTTAATTGTGCATCCCGTTTCTAGTCTAATTTCAACTGGTTCAATTCTTCAATAAGTTTTAGTGTCAATTCTTTCATGAAAATCGCAATAAATTTAATCACAACATTTATACTAAAATGAAACTTTGCGTCTTAAAATCTAGAAGCGGGACTGGTCAGACTTTATGGGATTTCAAAACTGGAGAGACGCAATCCCTTTTCTTTTATTATTTGAAATAAAAAGGTTGTGGATAATTATTACCACTTTTCCTTGCTTTGGATTCCTTTATCGGAAACCTCTTGGCTAATATCGGTAAATACTATTCAACTCTGTTTGATTCTTAACACAATCTTTCCTCGATTCAATTTCTAGGACAAAATCTCTGAATGAATAAATTATTATTCTTTAGATTTACTGCTATTCACTATCATATAATTTCCTTATGACAGATTCAACATCATTTCTCGAATAAGTAATCGAATTTATTTACATCTTAAAATATTACATTTTCAATTACTACTTGTGAAGACGGAAGATAAAAAAAGCCAACTCAGGTTTGTGGCACTTCATAATTTTTTAACATTGTTCAACTACGTTTCCATCTTTTGTTTATATGAGATCTTCGTCTTTATTCCAAATCTTTTCAGGTGTTAGTTTCTATGTCGGTGATGAAGGATTTTTAGTTTCATTTGGCTAAGAACCTTTTGCTAGACTAGGTATTAATTTTCCAATTTTATTCATTGCATGTCTTTTAGATGTTATGAGTATCTTTTAATTTTTCATTATCACATCCTTTGCTGTTTTCTTACCAAAAAAATGAATCTTTTTAAGAATTGGAATCGTATATCTTCCAACAAGGACCATATTGTTTACCAACAAAATATGATAATTCACCACCATTTTGTCTACCTTTATAAAGAGAAACAATGTCACGACTTATCATTCAACTTTCGAAAATAAAGTCAAATGAGTTTTTGAATCTTTTTGAAAGTTTTACCAAGTTTCCGCTATCAGCACGTATATCAAATTTTATATTGTTTATATATGATGTTAAAACAGATAATTACATAGGATTTTCAATTAATATCTGAATAATTTTATCTTGTTTGTGTTTCTCAATCCATGCTGATTTAAACAATCATAGATTCAACAATATATGAACATTTGCTGATGAAGTTTCATTATTTTCTGATTTTATCGAAAGAGTTTTGTGTCAGTTAAAGTTTCAAATAAAAATTTAAATGGTTTTTTTAAATATTTCAAATGCAGATATTTGTCTTCAACATATATTATAGGATTTGCATTTATTTGATTCATCAAGTCATAGCTGCCTTAAATTATTTTTATTTCTTCTGATATTGCATGCATTGTATTATAATCAGTTTTTGATTTGCTGTAAAACTATAAAATCCAACAATGCCATTTCTCAATTATCATTCAAATAGATTAGAATTTAAAGTTCAACAATAAATTTACTAGGATTGTGATTTGAATAAATTAAGGAAGAACTATTGCTGGGTAAGATTATATTAAAAAATTATTTTTAGTTATTTTAACTGAGATTCAATATCCATGTAAGGTTTCTTGAAAATAGGCTAAATACATCAATACAAGTTAAAATATATTTGTATCCTTTGTTAATGCTCGGATATTGGATCATTTCTATAAAATCTGCTTGCCATTAATCATCAATGCCAAGTGCTTTCTAGGCTCTTGTTGGAAAACTTTATGACATTGGTTTGTTGAGACTGTATGCAACTTGGATTTGCCAAATTTCTCCATTATAATTATTATTATTAAAACTTTAAAATAATTTTTTATCGATAAAGGAATCATTGATTTAAATATAATTTAAATAAATAACAAAGTAAGCCAATTTCCGCAATATTTATTCCTAAATTGAAATATGAAATGTTTCGACCTAAAACAGGTCCTGATCTCTAAAAAAAAGGCAAGTCTCTGATTGATCATTTCTTACTCACATGAGAGTAATAGACTGCGTAATTTATTAAGGTGAAAAAGTATTATTTTGTGTCGCTATCAGTTTGATATAGATGAATGCGACTACATGTCCGGAATTTGCAATTTTCTTTCAAAATATCTGCTTTGTAGTGCCACCAGTTCATGCGGGTTAGCCTTTAGACTTTTCTTTCCGTAAATAATCTGTTGATTTATTATTAGACAAACTTTACAAACTCTTTACAAAATTGTGATAAATGTGCAATACAAAATTGTAAACAATAAATAATGATGCGTTTTTACTAGGTACTTTTATTAGATACTTTTATCAACATCAGAATGTTATTAATAACATCATCTTTTTCTTCATTGGATATTAAACCGTTTAATAAATCAATTGCAAAATTTAATTGAGACATTTTATAAATATTAATTGAAATGTTCATCCATTTATATTAATTATTTGATATATTAGATTTTGATTGGATAAATTAATAGAATACACACTCTAAATAAACAATGACAGGAACAAAACATATGCATAAAGAACAAGGACTTGTGCAATACGAATGCATGAGTAATAATGCTATGAGTAAAATACTAAATTGTGTCTGAGTATCCATCTAAGGTGCAATGAACATACACTAATCTGATTGGACAAGGTTACTTTAGAAACAATAATATAACAGTTTAACTGGAAACTTTCTTTGTGTAATTTGTTCAAACTATGAAACTGCCTGAAATAAATTTTCAAATATGTTCACTGTAAATTACTTACAAAATATTTATATTGTGAGACTGAAATAATAAAATGAAATATCAATGAAATATAAATATAGATTTACACTGAAAATAAACAATATTTCTTAAGAGTTATCAACATTTCCCTTTATCGAGAAAATTATTCATTGCACTACAAATGCAATCTAATTGTAATATACATTATGTAAAAACTCAAGTGCATTTACCTCTTATCTAGAAATTATTTATATTTTATGTAAATATATTCAATAGAATTGTAACTTGATGAAATTGACCAAAAAGATCTTTAGTAAAAACCATAAAATTTACATGTTTCTCTTGTATAGAATTCAAAGTAAATACATAGAAAATGTTTGTTTTAAATGATTTCTCAAATAAATCTTAAATTTTGATAATTTGCCGCCCGATATATTAATGTGTAATAATAATTAACAATGACTGAAATACCAATGTTTTCATATCAAACACACATATCTAATGTTTTTTCACGTTGGTAGCAAAACCCATTTTGTGGCGGCTTTTGAGAAATGTTGTTAGTTCATCTAGCCAAACCATACATCTGAATAAACTGTTTAATTTTACCCAATTACTTCGATTAAAATTGACGATAAATTTGTTTAATGTTACTCAAATGTATGTATTACAATCTTTGACAATATTAATTCCTCATTCATGTCGATAAAATTTAAATAATTGACCGTTGCAAGAACTGACATGTTCAATTTTAAAAATTAACAAATTTTATCTTATAATTGTTTAAAAATAAATACTTTTCAAAGTGAAGCAAAACATTAAATTTTTTAAACATTGAATTCCAATTACTTATCTGAATTTAGTAGTATGTTCCTTATTTTTCAAAATTACAAAATCTATTTATTGCGCTTGTGATTTGATTGGTTAAATAATTTATGAAATTGTTTATTAACAATTTTAATTTTAATAAATTTTTTACTTTTTTTGAATAATGGTAAGATAACTATTATATTTTATATTTATTACTTAATTTTTAACAATCATATATTATTAAAGGAAAATGCAATAATAGGTATATAATAACTTATAGTAGGAATCATATCTTGAGTCGTAATTTTTTTGCTGTCGTGAGCACAGGGTTTTCGTTGGATATATGGCTTAAATTTCCGGTTGTCTAAATGAACTGTGCTTGGTAAGCCACAGGGGTTTATGGTCACATTATAGTCGGAGGATATATTGGTTGTCGTAAAAAAGGCCACGAATAAAAATACCGTTAAAAAAAATCATAAATGTTGGGTCTCTTTAAAAAATACTAGACACTTGTATCATAGTGAGGTCGGTTGATTTAAATGTTGCCCAGAGATTATTGACTTAAAATTATTATTGCTACCCGTCCCTCCATCAAACTCATCTAATTTTTTTTAAATAAATTTTGTTGAAAGGATGTACAACTTTTTTAATGGTTTAAATGGAGTGATTTATTTTTTAATTATTTATTTTAATTTTCATCATTTCAAGTCTCAATCAAATATCCTCGATAAAACGCAAATAAAATTTCATCTAAAAATAAATTTTCACTTATTACAAAAAACATTTACTGATATAAAGGCTTAAATAAATTCTCTTGATAAAAAGCCATGACTTTTTCTTCAATAAAACCTTTGATAAAAACACTAAGAAAAAATGCTAGTGAAAGGGAAATGATTACTGAAAAGGGGAATGTATTCTAAAAAAAATAGAAATGCTATTAAAAAGGTAAATACTTACTTGGCAGTAGTAATTCTACAAAAAGGAAAAATAATCACTTAAAAGAAAAAAGCTCAATTTAACAAGAACTTACTAAAATAAATGGTTTTTTTGATGTATTGAATTTCTCAATAAAATACATACAAAAATGGACATAAAATGAAAATTATCGTCTTAATATTTTTAAAAATGTTTCTTATTTAATCATAAAGCCCTTCATTTTTCTTTGAATTTTTCCTCTCCAAATAACTTCAGATAATTTTATTTAATTATTTTACTTTAATTTACTTTTATTTAAAAATTAAACGTGTTTTTATCGAAATCATAAATCTTATCGACCTAAAGGTTCCATAGACCATAAAATACTGAGACAAAATTTTAAAATATTTACTCTTGTTTTTCACCAAGAGAACAAATTTCTATTGAAATCCACCTTAAAAATGGTGAGACTGTAATTAGAGAAATATCTTAAATTTCTTAGTAATTTTATCTAAAATTTATTTTTATGTATTTTTATTGACAACAACGTCTTAGCTATTTCATTGAAAGGATCCATTTAAGCTTTTTTATCAGTAAATAATTTGTATTTTTCAGTGAAAATATATTCTTAGGTATTTTTATCAAAAATTTATTTTTATACTTTTCCAGTGAAGAAAATTTTCTAGGCTTTTTATCAAGGAAATTTGATTGACATTTTTATTGATTAAAATTAATAATTTCTAAATAAATCGCTTTATTTAAACAGGTCAATAAATTTTACATCATTTAAACAAAATTATATTTTAAAAAATAGGAGGGGCAGCGGGGATCCATGAAAAAATATGCATGGGCAATATACTAGTCAATTATCTGACAGGCCAATGTTCAAGCCAAATAAAAAATTGTGAAATGTTTAAACCAAACGACTTCACAATAGTGCGAGAGTCGAAATTCGTGCCTTTTTAATGGTTGGCGATTTTATTCATTTTTATTAATAATTTTATTTTTGATAGCTCCTATAATAGTGTAAGCGCCCAAAATCTATGTTTTTTATAAAAAGATATTAAAATGTCATTACATTTAAACAATTAAAAAAAAATAATAACAAATCCATTAAAGCTAAATATCTTACTCGAATAGTTTTCATTATGCATTACTTGAAATTATATATTTTCAAATTATAATTCACAAGTTTAGTTCTCATTGTGATTATTTACCTACCTGTCCAATCGGCCCCCTAACTCCACAAATTACCATAAATATACATGCAAATTATTATTAGCAATCATTTATCTGATAATGATTGCAATGAAGTTTTTTAAAAACGAAATAAATGAAAATAGGGGACCCTACCAAGTTGTATTTTTGTCTCATATCGAAATGTTTTGCCTTTTGGTGTACTGATTCTGGACTTTATTGAAACCGTGTAACTACCGGCAAGTTTTGTATCTATAATTCAGCAATGGGGGGAGGTAGTATTTATTCTTTTGTCGTTTCAATTGTAACGTGAAATTTTACGCTTTATGTTATTGGAAATGATCCGTGCACAGCCTTTTTCAACTGGTAAAATATCAATAAAATTTCAATTTATAAATATTTTAAAAATTATTATTTAAAAGATTTTCATTGATGCAAAAGAAATTTAATTATCACATTTTTGTTTAGGAAAGTATGGAAAAATATTCAAAAATTACATATCAGGTTTGATGTTTTTGTTTAAATGATCTTATAAATATTTGGTTTTATTAAATATTATCTCTACTTTCTTGATAACTAAACCAAATGTAAAATTTATTCAATACATAAACATAAATAAAAATAAATGGAAAAATGTTTAAAAAAGGAAATAATAAATTTATGTTCAAAAATAATAATAAATTTCGAAATCAGATAAAAAAGCTTTTCTTCGATTGGAAAAATACAAGAAAAATAATTGTTCCAAATAAAAAACAAACATTAACATATGTTGATTTCCACTAAACAGATCACGCATTGACACATAATTGCATGATTTTTACCAACTCATTAATTTAGTACAATTAATAATAATAATAATAATAATAATAATAATAATAATAATAATAATAATAATAATTCTTTGTAAGCAGCATATATTAAAATATCAGACAAGTAAATAATGAAATAAGCTTTCCTGTAAAGTATTTATTTAATTGATGAAAAATTTTTTGATAATCAAATAATTCGCTTCGATTTTCTAAAAATGATTTTTATGAAATTTGTTTAGATCTATATAAAAGTTTTTATTAGGATCTAATCAATTTGTAATATTGGTAAATTAAAATTTGAGAAATTCGTTTAAATATATATTTATATTTTTTTGACAACTGTTGTGAAAGAAAACATCAGTCAGAGAAGGCAGAAACCGAAAGTTTTGTTAGATTTTGTTTTTGAGTGATTAGGAGCAGGTCGAACTAATGCAAAACACATTTCAATTATTTGCAAAAATTATTTTGAAATTAATCTAAAAGTTTTTATTTTAAGAATATTCAACTTGCAATGTTTTTTTCAATATATTTTGCTACGTGAATTCATTAAAAATATTAATTATAATTTTAATAAATTTATAAAAATATATATTTTATGAAAACTAACATATTGCTCCTACTATTATTTAACGCATCCAAATTAAATGCTTATTTTACATTTTTTTATCATACGATTTATTACTATTAGGAAATATCCTTTAATTTGTACAGGTTTTTTCACTATTATTTTCAAATCTCCATTTTATTTGTAAAATTTTTCCAAATTTTTAAATATTAATTTTCTAAAATTCCTAAATTTTGATTTTAAGAATGTTCTATCAAAATTATTAAAATATGAAGTGCTGAAAACTTGGTTTGTAAAACATATTTTTCAAGATTTGTCACTTTTCTAGAAATGCAATGAAAATATTTTTTGAATTTCAGTGACAGTAAAGTTTGTACAGATGTTTCTGGGAAATTCAATAGAGTAGAATGTGATTTTTTTAAGTGATTTTTAAATGTGATTTTCAAAATAAATCAAGATCTTACTCATTTGTGCTTTGATATTTTGCACTAATTTGAAATATTTTGAATTGCTGAAAATGCAAAAATTGACATTTATTCAATTACAACTTTTTTCAAGTAATAAAAATGAAAATTTTGATTTAGAAATCCCAAGATAATGCCGCAAAAATTAAAACAAAAATTACAATGTACTCAACAACAAAAAATTCATTCATCCCACAAAAATGTTACAAAATACCATCAAATGGGTCGTTGAAAAACTATCTATTGGGGGGGAGGTGGTATTGAGTTATGAAATAGTATGCAATAAATATGTTAAAGAGCTCAAAGATACGTTCTGTAAATAAATTATTTTTATTTAAAACATTTTTTAATTTTCAATATAGTAAAATGAAAATTAAATTATAATATTTTATTAGATTTTCAAAATGGCGAATGATATTTTTAGTAATATTTAATTGATGGATAATTTTGGATAATAAATGCTGTAGAATATCGGATCACGGATGTGATACTCCTCGAATCAACAGGGATATATCTCGAGAACATGCGAGACAGGGAGTTTCTGGACAAAAATAAAATAATTGCATTCAATAAAAAATTCAGCAAAACTCAACATTTAAAGATGTTGGAACGAAAGGAGGGACACGGGTACAGCTTCTTGGTATCATTTAACATCCCTTTGTCACATGCGGAATATGAATTTTACAATAATGAAGATATTACACTTTATGAATTGGAGATTCCTAAATTATTTACTGGACTCGACGGCATAAAATGCACAAATAAACATCTACTGCGCAAGGTCATTCGGCGTGAACACATTTCAAACGCTTTCAAATTACCACTAGCAATAGCTGATGAAGAATTCTTGTGTGAACAATTGAAAAGTTGTTATTCAAATGAAAAAAATATATATTCATCATTTATTCTAATAATCACCAAGATGGCAGCCCCCCAGTTTAATCTGATGGTGATGGACAACCTCATTGATATCAAACGGGATTGCAACAAATCTTATCTCGGATTTTTTGAAGAGAAAATATTATCCGATCTCGTTAAAAAGATTGTGGTAAAATTATTTCATTATTAATTAATATAACATATAACTAATTGAGACTAAAACTAACTAAAGGGTCGCTATTAAATTATGGAGGCCAAGTTTGAGCTTATTTAACATCGAATAAAAATTCCTTATTTAACCCCTTAACGCACATGTCCGAGCGTAACTCGGTAAGTGTTACTGACAAATTTGTGCATGCCCGAGAGAGACTCGGTTATAAGAAATATAACATTTTGTTTACGATTCACTAACGATTATATCTCGGGCAGTGTAATAAATGTATGAGAGGTCTATATATTAATTATCAATATATTAATTATTAATAATAAAAAAATGATTTATTTTTGACGTTGTATAAAAAAAAAATGTGCGTTAAGTGGTTAACAACGTTTTAGTTTTATTTTGTATTCTCTACAAAACTCTCGGATTTCCTAAATTGCAGCGTTAATCATACGTCAAAACGCCAAACAAAACGTTCGGTGACATTTTCGTCATTACCGCATTTTCTAATTCAAACGTTACCAACAGGGAAGCTGTAGAGAATTTTATTCCACAGCATTTGTAACATTGCAAATTTTGTACGTTTTTGTTATTTTATTTACAATTTCTGAATTAAAATAAATAAAAGTAATTAAAAATAAAATAAATCTAATAAAAATTTATTATTAAATAAATTTAAAATCGCTAAAAATACGAAATAAATATTGAAAAGAATTTACATTAGGTCAATCGTTACTTGTCTCAGTTTATATATATATATTATGGGACCCTGTGGAATAATAATATTATGTTTGTACTTCGTAAGCTTGGCCCATTTAACAATATGATGAATGCATTTAAAATATGTTAAACATTTTCCAACGAAAACATTAAAATGGTAAAGAATAAAAACCCTGACTTGGTTCCCTGCGTCCATATCTTCAAATGAAACTTTTAATATTTACAATAAATACTCTGTCAATCTATATTAATTGTAAGCGACTCAATGTTGATTAAAAAGCGATTCAATTTTGATCGCTTAAAATACCGCAACGTAATATGTGAGGCACAATCACTACGACTCGAGTGATTGGTGTAATAGAAAGGTGGCACAGAGTCATGATTTGCCCTCCCACTTAAATCACAAAATGATTACATAATATCACTACATACACAAATTCTGAAAGGTTGAAAACCAATTTTAATATAATTTTAATTATTAAAATATTTAGGAAACTTTCGTTTTTAAAAGATTGTTGAATATATAAATAAAGATTCAAACTGACTCCTCGCGTCTTGACATAAATTTTCTTTGTCCAAAACCACTGAAATTTATTCTGGTTCTAGTCACAGATCATAATCATAATATTAAATTTCATTACTTTCATTAAATTAGGATAAGTTATCCAAAGAATAATTACCCACTCCCCGTTCATCAGGTTCTCTTTAAGGAAGCATTACTCGCTCTACTTTTTAGACCATATCTGACTATTTTGTTGATTCTAAACTGCATTTTATATCTCTAGCTAGCATTAATTATCATATGACCTGTGAAAATTAGGCAAAACCTTTTTTCACTTCCTCATTTTATCTAGTTGATATCAACATGACAATTTTTTAATTAATAAATTAGTTTGTAGTTTTGAAAATTTAAGCCCTAGAAGCTCATATTATAATGATTTTTATATTTTTATTCGCTGATTCCTATTTTCATTCAAAAAATATCTTTTTACAGGTATTTTTTTAATTCCTTAATGCTTTTCATTAACTTTTCTGTATTTTTGTAATTCCGAAACAATGGAAAGGTTTTATAATGTTCAAATTATTTTGTTAAAATTCGAAATCTCGATATTTAAACACTGAAACAAGCTCATCTTTCTGACATTTTTTCTTTACTTTTTATATCTAATGTTCAATCACGGCGGTTCAGAGGTCCAGATTCAACAATTCACGGACAAATAAAATTTTATATTTTACTATCATAACTCGGCAATTGTGACTGTCAAACTCAGCGAATTTGTTTTCCAGAAAAATTAATCAATAACAATAACAAGATTGTAATAAAATAATTTTGTATTTTTGAATTTACAAAATTGTATTTATTTATTTCTAGAAATTCATATTTTATTCTTATAAACTACAAATATTGAAATATACTTAAATATTTTACTTTCAGAATCATTTGAAACATTGCAAAAGTTCATTGACTGATGGTGAGGTCCTTTGATTTGTATATCTTAAAACTATTGAATTTTCAGAAAACAAAGAGCCAAGTCTGCTGCTCACCTATCAAATATCAAGGGACGTCATAAATGTTGGATATAAACAAAAGGAATATTACGAAAGAGCAATTAAAAATTATTCAATGTCAAATCTGAAAAGATTTAAAGAAAAATTTGAACAAATATTGCGCGAAAAGTTGACGATTCTAACAAAATTGGAGGAGAAAGAGGAGACAACTTTGAATATCGTGTGCAACACCTTCACCATTTGTGGACAGTTTCATGCCTCTCCACAAATGGCCCCCTATATTAGTGACATATTTGCAACCATAATGAAATATCTGGAAATCCTGCAACCGAAATCAAATCTAGATATGATTACGTCACGCATCAGTGAAGTCATCCTGTATTGCTTATGTAATATAGCTCAAGACGGCAAATTGAGTGACAGGCAAGGCTGGAAGCCAATTCTTTATGAATATTACAAAGAATGCAAATATTCAGATGAGATCAAACTTGCTTCGGCAGTTTCCATTTGTTTGCTGCTGGGAAACGGGGAGAGTCAACGAGAATATAAATCCGAAATTGAGGAGATCAAAAGATATTTAACTGATATTAAATACAATATAAATAAATCCGGCAGAATTGATTTTTTGGGATTTACACTGGAAGAGATCGAGGGGGCCTTAGCTATGGCATCATTGTGATTGACTTTCATTTATTTTATATGGTAATGAATATTTATTCTTTCATATTATATTTAAACTTGATTATTTTTAATCAGAATATTTTGAAAATATATTTCAATGCTTTTTCATTACTTATTTTGCTAGATATCCTAAACTATGAGTAAATGCAAAAGATGAATATTTATGTGATATTACATATTAGTAACAGAATTTTAGGAATAAGTTGATTTTTTGGAAGAGGATTCTGATTCTAGAAGTCGTAGTCTTAAATAAGTAAAAGGGGGCTTTAGTATTGGAATAATCTTCTTTTAGAAATTAATTTTTTAAAGACAGTTTGCATTATATTCGGATTAATGATTAGTAACAGATGTTTTCAATTTCCCTTAATCGTTCAGATTTTTATAATCAATTCAGGAAAACGCTTTATAAATTCGGCACCAAGTGTTTTTATCAAAAAAGTTGATTTATTTAATGAATATTGAAGACAATCAAATTTATTTCACTAAATTCAAATTATGATATTTTGGTTCTTTGTAATTATTCTAACAAAATTGTTTTTAATTTATTACAGTATTCTGCTTCTCAAGATATGGAGCATTTTGGTAATTCTTTAGCAAAATGCCTGTTTTAGTCATGCCGAATTGACTGCTGTTGCTCTTTGATGTGTTTCGATTATGAATTTGTTGTGTTTTATTTTTTCAGCTTGTAAGATCTATGATATATTGGTTAGAGTGAAGTACATGGTGCGCCCGATACGTACGTGCAATATGTAGGAAGAAAAAACTACCGTCGAATCACAACGCGGGCACTGGATGATGCTGTGATAGTAAGCAAAGAAAACACACAAGCAATTCTGCATGAATTGGATTGAGAAAACTGGCCTCCAGATTTGTTCCCCGCTTTCTTTAATCAGAGATGTGAGAATCGACTATAGTGCTCTCAGGAAAACCTCCTTCTTTTCCAACAGCATGGTGAGGCGTTCCTTTGTAATATTATCATGTAAGATGAAACACCTCTAAGTCTGTATCTGCCAGAGTCTAAACGTGAGTCAAGTGAGTAGAAATTTCCAGGAGAAAATAGTTCCAAGGAGATGAGATCTGGAACCTACTACAGAAAACGCCTGACGCTAAGCATTTTTTCGGATGCCCATGGTGTTATACCTGATCTTGACATTCTCGACGAAAAGAACGGGCATTCATGTAGTTTCTCCAGGACAACGCACCAATTAACAAAAGTGCAGCATCCATGTGAGTTCTGGAAGAAAGTGGATTTGACCTATTGGATCCTCCATACAATCCAAACCTTGCACCAGTGATTTTTACCTCTTCAGGTATTTCAAGAAACATTTGTGTGGCAAGCAGTTTGTTAATGCTGAAGATCTGAGAGAAGAGATGGAGAGCTTCCTGCTTGATCATTCATCGGATTTTTTTAAAAATGCATTCTCTGAACTGATCCAGCGCTGGCAAAAGTGTGTGAATGTAAATGACTCCTATGTTGAAAAATGATGTCTACACATGTTATATGTTATTGTGTAAAAGATTGGTGTTGATATTCAATTGCTTTCCTAGTTATTGCACGTACTTTTTGGATGCGCGATGTATATTGCACTGATCAAACCCATACTTCGCATCTGGCCAAATCAGTAGAAATATGCTGTTTGTAAATATTAGCTGTTGATTGAAGTGCGCTTCCGTCCTAGGCTCGAAGATGAAATCTTGCAACGTCTAGTTAGTCGGACGTTTGTCGTTCTGAACTGTTATAAGTTCCATGAAATGGTTTCAACACAATGGTTGAAAATAGATCATAGTTGCAATAGTATACTTGAAGCTTGATAACCTTTGATTGCCAGAACTCTGATAGATCTGACGTGATTAGTAATTTAGATTGACAAGCTACGAGAAATCCATATTGAGAAATTCAAATGTTATATACAGAAAATAATGATGTAGTAGTTACGATTAAATGACTTAATTAAATAATGTCAATAAATTTGTTGCTGAGTGAATGTCAATTGCAGTAAATTGTGATTTAATCACCAAAGCCTCACAAAAATTATTTTCCATTTATTATTTAAGTTTTTATATAAATTTTTTAAATCATTTGTTTCTTTGCACATTTTTTATGCTCAATAATATTACTCACACATCTCAATCTGCTATGTTCTTGAATCCACTTGCGAAGATGGCGGGAATTCTCTCCAATGTATGTGACATTGCACCCATTACATGAAAATTTATATATTAGATCAGAAACTACACCTATTAGGATTTGAGATTTATTACTAAACATATTTGTTGATTTTAGCAATTGTTAAATTTGAATTTTCCAATGATTTTGTAATAGACAATTTAAAATTTATAAAACCTTCGGAATATGGAATTTAAAAAAATGAAATTTTATAGGTTCACTATCAATACTTGGACTATAATTACCATTGTTTTTATTAGGCACAATCATAAGTCGATCAATGGTTTACTTAATCAGTCTTTCTACAAAAGCTTTAGAATATCCATTTTTTATTTAAATAGAAACTAGTTTTTGTATACTTTTGTTGGATTTTTTAAACGAATACAGCTTCAATAGTCACAACACACAAAAGAAACACCACGAAAAACCTATAATTTATCTATGCTTCTACTTCTTAAACAATAAGATATGTAATATAATCAGATCTTTCATTCGCAATACAGATTTGCCAGTATATATTCTCCCAGCCTTCACTACTGCCACACCTTGTAAATCACAACATAAAAAATACCAGAAATCTCCAACATCAGACCTTTGTCTTTGTAAGAGATTTTCTTTGCCGCTTTTCAACCAAATATTTTTGCTTTTCAAAAATCATTATTAAAAATCCCGTTCACAGATGTGACATAATTTACATAGGGTAAACACACAGAACACTCCGGGCATGACTCAATGAACAAATGATTGCCATGAACACTGGAAAAAAGTACAGAAATAAGCACCACCCTTATAAGAAACAGAATGCCAAATACTACAAGACGAGTTGAAAAACACATTGCAAAGATTAGCCGCAGAAAGTATTTTCATCAAAAAACACAAACCATCAATAAATATTCAACTTAAATTCCAGGGACACTTAAAATCTTTTAAAAATTCAAACAAAACAATTTAAAATTTAATATCAATTTAAATTAAATTTAACCAATAAAATCAAAATAAAATTAAATAAGTTTTTCCATTTTTATAAAATTATTAAATAATTATCCAGATCACTTGAAAAAGGCTGTGCTAAAAACTTGTGAATATAAAATCGATATTTATCAAAAATATTTTTTAAAAAATTTAAACATGTCATTGGAAAATAAAACGAAATCAGTGATGAAAATCAAAGTTCTTAGATTATTATTATTATTATTATTACACATAATTTAAATAAATAACCGTGTAAGCCAATTTCAGCAATATTTATTCATAAAATGAAATATTTCGACCTAAAATAAATCCTAATGACTCAAAAAAAATTTAATAAGACTTTCGATTTCTGGTTTTCTCTGATTAATCTATTCCTCCACACAATTGTTTTCAAAATATATTTAATAGATCCAAATAAACTTTTTTAAATATCTTAAAATTAAATTTGATATTTTAAAAAAATTGAAAAATAAATTATTTCACTACATTTTGGATGTTCACCTGGCTGGGGTTGATTTAAATCAATTTAAGTATTCATTTTTTTGTCGATAGCGGAATCATTTATATAAATATAATTTCAATAAATAACAAATAAAAAAATTGGCTTGCATAGTTATTTATGTAAATGATTCCGCTATGGACAAAAAAAGATTTCACTGAATTAAAACTGATCGATATGTGAAATATTTTATTCAAATATAAATAAAAAAAATTTGAAAGGAAAGTTTCAATAAAATTCAACAAAATTCTCCTTTCCATATAATTAAGAGTAAGAATAACAAAAAGAAGCAATATATTTATTTAATATTATTTGGAAAATGATGGAAAATATGGAAGAAAATTAAAACCTAATTTATATGTATAATGATTTTAAAGCAAAATATTTTATGTATTCGGAAATTGACAAAACAAGAATGATATAATTGAAGGTTCTAGGAGAAAACTACTACAATTGCATAACATAAATTCCCGGCATTATGTGAATGGAAATATTTTTGAAACTTAAATATCTATATTTAAATAAAAATTTAATAATCTCACATTTTTAAAAATAATCTTTTTTTAGTTTAAATTATTAATATTGTTAACATTAAAAATAATAAAATTTTAAGAATTATAAATTAAATGAAAACTATTACTTTTAACTTATAATTTGGCTAATTTTATATTTGTCATTTCTGATGATAATTTATGAAAGCTGATCAATTTACACTTTGAGATTTGATTTCTCAAAATATTTGATAATTGATTAACAATAATTTTTCCCTGTGACAATTAGTTCTCAAATCACTTATTTTAAAATCCAGCTTATGATTAATAAATTATTAATAAACTTAAAATTGCAGTAGATGATGCTTCGTAAAACTTGACATTAGACGAAATTTCCTATTAATAAAACTTGTTTGATTTACAATGTAAACTCTACGTGAGATTTTTTGTGAAAAACAAATTTATTCTAGATTGGATTTAACGTGATACAGCACGAGTTTTGATAATTTTATTCCTAACAGATATCTAGATTTAGAGTGTACCAAACATAAAAATACAGAATTCATTTTAATCAACTTTAATTACAAAATAAATAGACAAATAAAATTCATAAAAATTTAATTTTTTAAAAATTAAGGTGTCAAAAATTAAAATATCAATTAATTGAAAATTTAAAATCAATAATATTGTTACATGAATAGAAATGAATAAATATGTAAAAAGTTTAAAACAATTTTTTATTTTCGCATAATTTGTTTTCAAGGTTTTCATAACTATGTAAACTTTACGTCGCAAAAGAATGTACCAAAAACTTTTTTCAATTTTTGTTTTGTTTTATAAGTGAAAAATCAATAAAATCAATAAATATTGAGTAGATTAGGAATTTTATAGAGTTCATTTAAAAAAACTAGGAAAAATTTTACAAATGAAATGGATATTTGAAAATAATAGTGAGAAGACAGTGGAAAAAAGCTGTAACAATTTAACGAATATTTCCTAATAATGTTAGCAATAGTAATAAATGATATGATAAATAATGTAAAATAGACATTCTATTTACTATATAATTTGATTAATTATTTATTTTATTGAAAATGTAAATATAGTATAACAGATTATCATCAGTAAATCGATGTTTATTGGAAATCAACATGTTTATTTTTCTTGTTATTTATGTTTCCATTCGAAACAAACAATAGATTTTTATCTGATTTCGAAATTTTATAACATAAATTTATTATTTCGTTTTTTAAAAAATTTTCTATTTATTTTTATTTTAATAATGGAATTATGTTCGTGCCATATGGATTAAATATAAAATCCGTTATTATTATATCTACATTATGGACTAGAAATCGAATTCCAACTTAATCACAATCTGTTATTTTAATTCTTCAGACCTGCTAAGAAACACTTAACAATGGGAAATACTATAGTGAGAATTGCGTTCTAATATATGCAATGTCTTCACTATTCATTGACATTTACATATTTTCTCAAATGAGGTATGGGATTATGTCTTACGTTATGGTAATTTTTTGTCCGTTTGATCTGATTTTTTTTTAATTTGAAAAGGTTGAAAATCGAATATTAGGAAAAATATATTTTGTAAGATGTATTTAAAAATATTACTAAATATTCGTATGTTTGTGATATGGTGAAATTGTATAATTGCATTGGTCGGAACATTATTTATAGGAAACATATTATATTGGAAAATTGTTTTGTTTAAATAATAAATAATTTGTAACGACTTATGAATAAAGTTAAATCTTCTTCTAATATGGCTACCTCGTCAATGCTGTAATTTAATAGACCACCTGAAACATTTGAATTTGATGAAGATGGGGGAAACATTTATAAAATAAACAGATCAAATTTTCCAACGCACCAAACATCGGAAGATCACAGAGGATTATTCATCAAAGCATTCTTATTGATGGAAACAACTGGGAGTTTATACATTGTGACAGAAAAGAACATTTAAATCAAAATTAATAAAAGATTTAATGAATATTCATCGAATTAAAATAGTGTATTCAAGTGCGTATCATCATTCAGCTAATGGAATGATTGAAAGACAATTTAGAGCAATACAAGATGCCATCCAAATTTCCTTAAAAGGTAAAATTTATAAAACCTGGACAGAATTACTACCTAAGTTGGACTATATGCTTAATTCAACCGTTCAAAGCTCAATATGATTTAGTCCAGCAGAAGTAGTGTAAGATATATATTCTATCAAGGTGATCGTTCAGCGTCAAATAACAACTGAAATTTCACCCGCCGTTTGCCGAGATAAACTTATCTAATGTAAAATCAGAAAAAAACAAATGACGTGATGTTGAAGTCTTTATCGCAAATAAACTTTCCAATGTCTCATCCAACTGAATTCATTGGCTCAAATATCAAAATGAATCAAACCAGTTCAAGTTAAACGCAATCACAACCGACACATGCTTTTTTATCCAATTCAAAATCTGATAGGAAATTAAAAGCTGAACAAATTTGT
Source organism: Schmidtea mediterranea (assembly GCA_022537955.1). NCBI lineage: Eukaryota > Metazoa > Platyhelminthes > Tricladida > Dugesiidae > Schmidtea > Schmidtea mediterranea. The sequence goes on from CM039682.1 coordinate 3,033,188, forward strand.
TATGCAAAAAATCTCTAGATTAAAAAATTAATTAAGTTTATTTGTGAAAAATTTTTATGTTTGCCTGTTTGTTAAAATATATTTGGTAAATTAGTTTTTTTTTAAATAAATATTTCTAGTGATTGAATCAAAATTTGTTTTGAGTGATTTCTATTCGTTGTGAAATTCATAATTTTACTAGCGAATGTTAAGATAAATTCGACCATTAATTAAGTAACAAAAATTAATTAATTGAGAACCAGATAACGTAAGCAACAAATGCATGTTTGATTGCCAAAAACCAATATTCCCAGAAGCAAATAACCGCAAAGTTGTCGAAAATATACATTAGCAACGCAATAAAATTATTCTGTATTACCAGACGAAAGGTGGCCATTTAGATGATGTCCTTACCAGAATTTTCAAAAGCGTAATTCACACGACCACTAAAATATCCTATCATAATGAATCTTGAACTAATCGCGAATTCCCTGTTAGTGATAATGTATGCATTAAATAGAATACACCTAATTCTGTTTTTACACGAATTATTTTTACACGAATTTGAAATAACACGAGTAAATACGAAAAAATATTTCTATTTTTACACGACATAATTTGAAATAACACGAATACAAAAAAAACAAAATTACTTTTTTTACATGAATTATTGGATTTAACACGTTTTTTTTCAATGAATTTTTTTAAAGTAAAAAGAGAGCAACTCACCACGATGACAGTCAACTCACCACGCTAAAATAGCTTGAACTTTACTAGAACAATTTTGTACAAGTAAATTTCAAGCAAGTAAATTTCAAGCATCAGCTGTTTTGTTTTGTTTGTTTACACACAATTTAGTTCCTATTTGACAATTATAATTGAAAGATCGTTAGTTTTTGCTGATTTTTAACAAGTGCTAAGTAAAATAAAGTAGAAGCTCATATAATTTTGGTAGACCAATAACAGGTTAGTTTCAAATATTTAATTTTAGATTTTTGCATTTTTGATTAATAAAATATATTTTGGTAGCCACACCCATGTTACATAATTCTCCTGCATTAAAAATGAGGAAAGCGATCAGCTTAGATACCAAAATCAAAATTTTAGATCAACTTGCAACGGGACAAGGCGCAACGGTTGTGGGAAATAATTTCGGAATCCATGAAGCTACTGTAAGAACAATTAAAAAAAATGAAACTGCAATTAGAGCATCAGTATGTTCTGGAACAAAATTAAGTGCAAAGTCATCATCGTATGTAAACGAAAATAAATTCTTAAAATAACTACAACAATATTTTTTTATATTATTTAGTCTAATTTTAACTTATTTTTTGAGGTCTAGAACCAATCTATTATTTTTGTACTTGGCCAGTATCTTTTTTTACACGATTTTTTTTTACACGAATTTCTCGGGAACCATTCTATCGTGTAAAAACAGAATTAGGTGTATAACAAAGGATGATAATATATATGATGGTCCTGGAGAAATAATAGACAAAAGACATGATCGAAGCTAATTGATAAAAATACCAACAGAAAAAATAAAAACAAGAAATGTAGAATGGCTAAAAGAATTTAAAAACTAAAGATAGATTTTAAAAGGAGGGGGTGTAAGATGTATTTAATAATATTCGAATATATTCGTATTATTGTGGTATGTTGAAATGTTGGCCGGACAAAATTGAAGGGGAAAATGATATTAAATTGTATTTTTAGATTTAAAATTCTCACAAATGAGATATAAACTGTAATACAATTAAAGCATTTTCCCCTGAAATAACCAATGACAGTTATTGAAACTGTAACAATGAACCAAATATTCGATTTGGCTTCAAATTAAAAACATAGTTATACAAATTAAAATTAACTTTGTCAGGGTAATTATTTGTTAAGCTTAATAAAATTAATTTTCAGCACTATTATTTGAGCATGAGCTGGATTTCAAATGTTGGTGATTGCCCGTGAATATCGGTGTCTAACTTAATGAATGTGACATTTTGTCCTAGCACCGTTGAAATTGTATAATTGCATTGCTAGGAATATTATTTATATTTAAGAAAATTCTCCACATATATATTAGATTGGAAAATATTTTTTTTTGTATAAATAATATGGAATAATTTTGAAATTATTTATAAATAAAGTTAAATCTTCTTCTAACGAAGCTAAATGTGATTAACCTATGTTTTAAGGGGAAAACAATGAAATTGTTAAAAGCTGTTAGCGTTATAATGAACAGTTTATAATTTTCATACAGTAAAATTACTAAAACTCGCAGTGATTAGTTTATATTTACTAGTTGCAACCAGGGACGAAATCGGGAGGTCTGGCAAGCCTGTCGGGAATAAAAACAAAAATAAATCAATTATATTTTGAGAAAAAATATAAATTCATTCATATTTATTATATGCATTTATAAATAAAATATATTAGAAAAAATAACAAAAAAAGAAATATTCAGTTTTGTTAACGTAAAAAAACAGTAACAATTAATTTTATTTATAAATATTTATCAGCATTTGCTGCTTAAAATATTCCTTGTGCATTTTCTGTTTTTAAGAATGCCTGAAACTCATTGCACGTCATTTTGAAATTAAATGTAACACCAATCCATAAAGAAAATGTGAAATCACAAATCCCTATGGTAAAAAATAGCGAGCAATAAGTAAGATAGAAATATAATTTCTATATTTTTCTTAGTTTCGTTTTATTTTATGGTTTTTTTAAAAAAAATCCTCTCAAGATGGGTAAAATCTATTCAAAATCTAAAACTGTTCAATATAGGGAGACGGGAATATGCGTTAGATATCGGAAGACTCCCGGCGAAATCGGGAGGTCTGGCAAGCCTGGTTGCAACCCGTTAAATATATAATCTTAATAATTATAATAATAATAATCAATACATAATTTTTTCTGATTCATTTAATTTTTGGATTGATTAAAAATAATTAAAGATTATTTAATAACAAATATCCGTTTTTTGCCTATTTATATAATAATTGCATCTGAAATGACATTTTATTTTCTTATTCATTTTAAATCGGACAATATTAACTTTGGATTTTTTTGAATTTTGCACTTGAATATTTGTCATCTTTAACACCCAAATAAATAAATTCACCAAATTTCACTAAAATCTTTATTCATTTTCAAAGATTGCTTATTTAAATAGTATCAAATTTAGAGCAATGGAATCCCTCCGTTTCCGTTATTTTCTTGTATTTATTATATTCAAAATTTTTACCCAAATGATATCAATAACCAAACAATAGGCAAGCTTATATTATTATCGATTTTGCATTGTAAAACTCGAAAATCACTTTAACATTGAAATAGAACAAAAAATTCAAATTAATAAAAATTAAATTAATTCATAGAATTATTTTACTTAAATTTCATTGGCTGTTGCATATTATCAACTATTTTTAGTTATTAATATCCCTCTTAAACATGGGTTGGTCAAAACATCGATTTTTATGGTATAAAAATAACAAACGGGTTCCAATTATGAGACAAATAATTATAGCAAACACTTGCATCGCAAAATTTACAATTTTTTATATTAAGCAGTAAATTTAACCAGATTTACATTGCTATTTTTATAAACTAAATAAATTAGAAATTAACTATTCAACTGAATATTTTGTATTATTTTTAAAATATACTAAATATCATTCAACTCATGGAACTGTGATCCAAAAAAAAATAAAAATTAATAATAACATTAACTTTGAAGTTTAGCATAATAAATGTTTAAAAGTGTAATTTAAAATATATATTACTTCATACTAAAAGTAATATAAATATTCCAATTAATTAAACGTTGATATGTCATAAAAAGTAGGATATTATAATACATATTTATATAACCATAATAAATCATAATGATGCATTTACTATATAGTTTAATTAATTATTTATTTTATTGAAAATATAAATATAGTATAACAGATTATTACCTATTCTCTGGAAATTTATTTTAATAAAATAATCCTAATAAATAAAACATGATTGATTTGAAAAAAAGCAATATTTAAACAATATTATATAAATAGAAGCTCGAAATTTCTTTGGGAAATTTGAAACAGTAATTTTTTTCTATAACTTATTATATTAAATGACAAAAAACTTAAAATTAATAAATAAAATAGAAGTTATATATTAAAAATAGTTATTGAAAATTGTTTCTCCTAAGTTTTCTTTACATTTATCAAATAATTGAAATACAATAAAAAAATGAAAATACTTCACTTTTATTTAAATTTAAAGATGTATTAATGTTTATTTAAAATTTGAGTGTGAACAAATATCAAAGTTTTTGGAACGCTGTTTTATCATATCTGATAACCTAACATAAGTTACTAAATTCGGCATCATTAACAGTGATCAGAATGGTTTGGGAAATTAAGTAAAAGTGATCTGTTTTACGATTACTTCTAAACCTAATATTACTATGAGTTAATGGGGGTTTATATATTTTAGATAAATTTTTTTGAAGATGAAGACACATTATTATGGATACCATATGCAAACTGAAAGTAGTCTATGGTGTCTCTCTATGGTGTCCCTAATAATTCTCCCTCATATACACCAAGATTTGTCTTCTAAATCGGGCACAGGGGTCGCATCATTACCTGAGTGGAAAATTTAGTTTATTACCGCTTTGCTATATCAAATAAAATTCAACTAAAAACGGGTGGATTTTTTACTTGGAGATTTTAATTCACAGCATCACTTTTTACAATGAAAAAAAGATTTTGGATTTCTTACTTAAAGGTATTCATAAAAATTTCAAAAATTGAAATTTAATGATTTAAGAAAAATAATTTTAGGCTTACGATGATGACAAATTCAATTTGATTTGCTGCACTCTCCTTTAACTCCCAGATCGTTTACTTTCTAATGCTTTTATATTATTCTATTTTCTCTTATTATATATATATATATATATATATATATATATCAACTTTAAGGGTTAAAATAGTCTAAGTGATTTATTTGAGCTTTACTAAAGGCATATTCTAGATATGTATGTCTTGATATTTAACTAATCATGAGCTGATTTTTCTCTTTGACTTGAAGACCTTGGAGTTTCACAGCATAAAACATTGAAACGCATATCAAAAAGTTTACTCTTATCTCACTTTTCACTAAAATTGTATTTTATAGTCGTGCTTAATGCATGTGTGGTTCAACTTGAATGATCTCAGAAATTTATGGTATTGGTCTGATGAACCCTACTCAAATTCGTAAATCAAACCAGCAAAAATCACACGGCCTGCAATTTATGGACGAATAAAATTTCTTTTTAAAATATCTTCTAATGCAGAATTGCTATACCAAATCTTTGAAGATAACAAACAAACAATCTAATAAATCAGGTTTTAGATAGAGGGGTGCTCTTTTTTCTTCTAGTATCAATGAATTCATTAGCAGAATAATTTGATATACCATTGAGCTTAGGTTAAAATGGAGTCTTCGGTGGTTGTGAGTTTAATTGATTCAACCCTTTTGTTATTTACATTGTTATAAGAATAATTGGTCTAGTCAGTGTTCCTTTAAAACATGTTTTGATAGTAATGTATATCATTTTTATATTTTGATCTTTAGATACTTGACACCCTTTAATTAATATATTTAAACTTGTTTTAATATTCTTTATTATTCATTTTATACTTTGTTTCACTTTTTCATTGATTTATAATAATGAAGTGATGTTCTCCTAACAAGACAAGTTTTTTCTGTTTCTCATTTGAACGAATAATTTGCTGTTCAGTGTTGTCAATTATTGCAAACTCACATCTCTTTTTTTCTTATATATGTAATATAAATTATCAGAGAGATTCAACCTCCACCATTTTGTTTAACAATAATATTAAATTATTAGTACTGGAAGTAGCGAAAACTGTGATTGCTAACGACTCCCATGAAGAAATATTGTATTATTGGAGTATGCTGATGGCATTGTGCGGTGGGCATAAATAGAAGGGCTTCAATTGTTACTTGATATGATATCGGTGAGGCTGCAGACAAATGGATTGAGTCTTAAATCATTAAAATTGGCTACAATTTGTTTTCAAAGGACGACCGTAGGAAAACATTTCACATCGGAAAGAATGAATTTTACACGAGAGACTCTGACTCCAATATGACGACTAATTTGGTATTTAAATAATTAAGAACCTATATGGATTCTGAAAGTAAAGTCAAGAGAAAACACGAGACTACCTTTAATGAGAGACCATTTGAAATTATGAAATCTCTGTTGAAGCCACAGGAATGACTGTGAAATTGGTGAGCGACGAAATATATACAAATGATCTCGAATAAGAAATTTTCTGTATTTCAAATAAATAAAAAGGTAAATGGTTGTGTAACAAAATTCATAAGTATTTAAAGGTTAACAATATAATTTTTGTGCAATGGTTTTAATGCAAACTAGATTTACTATCCGGCTTTAACTAGGATTTGACGCCTATGGCAAACACCGATCTAGCGCCCCTCTCCGACGATAGATTAATTACGTTTTATTTTCAAAAAAAAACTACTTTAGAATTGGGTAAAAAAATCACACAATTTAAATCTATTAACACTTTATTGCAAATTTATCTTTGTTGCTTTAGCTGACGCAAATTGTTTAATTATGTTATCAAAATCCATTTCTTTGGTCATTTCTCGTTCTATGCTAAGTAAAGCAAGATCACATAATCGACTTTGGCCCACCGAGGCTCTCAAATATGAAAGTATCAATTTTAGTTTGGCAAATGATCTTTCGCGACTGGCAACAGAAACCGCGATTGTCAGCTATACATATATTTATACCTATAAAAATATTTTTTTATTTTCATTTGTGTATTTATAGGTTAGGCGCTTTTCGCGTCCCTCCTTCAGTTGGCGACCATGGCGCGTGCCATGCCTGCCATACCCTAGTTACGCCTCTGGGTGGTTGATTGCTTTAATTTTGATAAAAATTAAGAGACGAGTTTAATATATTAACCAAGTTAATAATATAAAACTAACTATAAACTTTAAGTGATTAAAAAATAAGTATTTTTACTTCGCGTGTTTTCACGTAAAACGTTTAAAACAAACTCATAGTTAACAACATAAGAAAAGAGTTTATTACAAAGTGTTCAGTCAATGTCCTTGATATGTCAGAATTGGCCTGCTACAGGTTTGTTAGATATTCCGTCTAACAAAATAAAATAAATGGAAAAGCTAAATTATTGCAAAGGCTAATTTTTTGTAAAGGCTAAATTATTTCACTCACTCGTTGAAAATCTATGAAATGATAAGTACAGAAAATACAGTCCAACTAAATAAACATTTTTATTGTTGCATAATATTTTCTACAAAATTTGACTATAAATAAGATTTTGTAGAAAATATTATGTCACTTATAAAGAAATCAGAGGTGAAAACAAAAAAAGTCCTAATAATATTTTCATGTTGTTGATAAACAATATTCTATAAATACTAATATTTCCCTGAAAAATAAGTGAGAGTATTCCTAACAGAATTGTAAATTATGTAAAACTACAAAGAAATTATCAGTAAATACATAGTTTGTTTTTTTTGAAAGAGAAATTATAATTTTTCTGTATATATAATAAATAAATTCATATGATGAATTATATTTCCGTTTGTAATGTAATTAATTCTGCTTTCAAATTTGTTTCAATTTCAATAAAAAATAAAACAAACACAAAATGCATGCCAATAGATTTTTTTTTCTAAATTATTCTTATTTTATAATAAAGTCCACCAGTCAGATCTGGCATTAATGAAAAGTATTAAAAAAATTATAAAAGTATTATACATTTAAAAATCTCCTGAGAATTGATATGGAATAAAGTTTCAGATCTGACATCACTTTTGCCCTTGAGATTTTTTGATGAAAATTAAATTATTTTATATTTTATGGATAAGATAGTGTAAAATAATCGTATTTAAGAAAAAATATATTTTATTCATATTGTTGGAATTATTAAAGTTGTCGATAGGAATGAGCTATCGATCTGGTTTCTCGTGTTCTCTCAACATCGATAATATCAAGTTTCACAATGAAATAACATTATCTCTAATACAAATAGAATAAACTTGATTTTACACAATTTAGGAAACAATCTACACACATCCAAGTACACATCCAAAGAGTATCACTCAAAATCAAAGCTCAATCACTTCTTCATAATCATGACAATAATGACAATAATCTTTTAATACTGGATAAAACGACTGTATCAACAATTTTAATCAAATTTCTTAGGGCACACAGTCAATTTTAAATCTTTTTAATTTCTTCTTGACCCAAAAAGTTATCTGTATAGTATATTTTATACATCTTTTTCATTATTGACATTATATTCCGTTATAATTTGTACTAAAATTAGATTAGATTAATTAATTAAATTTTTAAAGTCGACAAATAATTCAATACTAATTTAAAAAATTTAATATCAATGCCAGAAGAGCCAGCTGCTCCATCAGGTAATGAAGCTGGAGGTCTTGTTTTCCGGACTTCCGTAAAGTCTCCAAAACCAAAAAAGCACGTAATTATGGCGGTAGCCAAGAAAAAAAGTTTACTTCGTGCACCCTCTGCCAACCTGTCTGAAATGATGCCGGCAAAGTCCGCCGACAATGATACTTATTCAAAAGCTTTAGATTTCCCATTATCATCATTGGGATATGTTCGGTCAGCAGAAATAAAGAAAACGAGTCACCTTGTGAGGACCCTTTGCTGTTGGCTACCAATACCTTATTACGAGATTTGGATCATTTTTACTGTTGTTGGATATTTTTCCCTTTGGTTTGTTTTGGTTATATTGGTTTTAATGTATACATTTTACGGGATTTCCTTATGTCGGGGAAAGTTTCTGTTATTGGATAAAGACATTTTGCATAACTGGGTTAGGTCACAGAATCGCTATTATTTGGATGATCCAAGGTATTTGGAAAATAATTTCAATATCGAAAATCACCTGACAGACGTATTGTTATCTTTACAAAAGAAGTTGTTCAGAAGAGGACTTTTGATGATATTGATTGGTATTGTGCAACTCATCTCCCATGGTCATGGGTTTTATTCTTTTTACTTTCGTCACGCACTAAATTTGTTGGCGTACACAATTTGTCTTGTGATTTTCTTTATAATTATGGTAACGACAAGAAGTTCGTTCACGGAATTCGCGGATGATTCAATGACAAAGGTATTTAGAAATCATTTCATAACGCTTCTCGACCAACGAGACTGCAGCGTATGTGCACCGACATCAAATATTGGTACATTCGCTTGGCCACGGATGTCAATAACGGATTTTCTACTGAAATTTCAAGCTTGCACGTTACAGTGCTGTGGAGTCATAGATGGAGACAAGGTAAATCCATTTGCAAAAGTGTTGAAACCCATTCCGATAGTTTGTTGCAAGCGTTTCCATCCGTATATGTTCCAAAATGATACCGTCTATAAATTGGCGTTGCAGCTAAAATGCGTGAAAACAGACACGAATATCAATTTGCCATGGTTCCCTTTCTCCAACCAAACGTGCCCCATGTACCAAAGGATTCCTTCCTGTAGGAGTATGCTAAAGAACAATATTCATTATGGGATTTTACAAAGGTTTAACAATTTCATGACCATTTATAAGACTGTTCTTTGTAGCTATTACGTCTTTTTTTTTCTTGTTTCCGTTTTTTATCTGATGGAGCGTTTTTATAACAGAAGAAGAATTTTAAAGAATATTCATAGAAAATTAATTGGTTACAGAATTTGAATTTTTGTACTTGTTAAAGTTAAAAACTTTGTTGACAAAGATCAAAGTTTGTATTATTTTGTTTTAAATAATAATTTTTTATTGTTGCGGTTGTAAAAATTAATATTGGAAACTCATTGAAAAATAGATATGAAAGAGTAATTAAAGGATAGAAGCAATAGCACAAAGAAACAAAATGGAAACAGAGTAAACAAAATGTTTATCATAATATTTTCTACACAATTTGACTATGAATCAGATTTATTTAAGGTATTCATAGTCAAATTGTGTAGAAAATATTATGTCACTTATAAAGAAATCAGAGGGGAAAAACAAAAAAAGTTCTTATAATAAAATGCTCATAATTAGATAGGATGTGAATTTACAGAAAATCAAACATTTTAATATGGAAAACGAGTTGGAAATAGATCAGCATTTGTCAAATGATCAGGCACATTCGGTATAATCTTTTATATTATTTATAAACATAAGTTATATAAAAACTGCAAAGTCTTTACTCAAAGGTCTAACGGAAATGTGTAAAAATAAACCCATGAATCCATTGGTAAAAACTTAAATACTTTTAAATTTGTGGATGCTGAGATAGATATGGTCATTTTTGATTGGTTGATGAGCAGTGTAATTGATTCAGACGGGCTCAGTCATTCTGGTGACCTTATATGAGCTCTATCGGTTATTGGGAGCTAGTCGAGTTATCAACCCCCCCCTTCCCCACTCGGGAGTTATTATAACTATTTGGATTAAACCAATATGAGCCCCAATGGGATACAATTAGTTATCTCGCATATAATGGAGTTATCGCGCATTAATAAAACGATTGTGCTTATAGGTTTAATAGTAAATTACTAGTAGTAATTATATAATTATATTTGTGGAATCCAATAAAATTTATTAGCTCTGTTAAAATTAATAAAATGCACCTTGATTTTTTGGTTAAATGGTGCTCACAATCAATTCGTTCCGAATGAATTTTTGAATCCCTCGGATAACAATTTAAAATTGACAATGTTAATATTCAACATGCATGCTTTATTATGTTCAATAATATTACTGTTTCCATTTAATCGGGCATCCTCTCGAACTCGTGTGTGGATATGACTGACTGGCAGACTATCAAATCCATATGGCACCTATTACAAGTAAAGCGATATACGAGATCATAACATAGATTGAATATGTGTAACAGATTTATTTTTGAATATGTTGAATTAAATAACGTTTTTTAAAATTTAAACATAAAAATCATTGTAAAACACGCAAATTACTAAAAGAAATTTATGGATAAATTCATTATTATCCATTCATATAAGTAAATAATAAAATAAGCCCTTGCTACAAAGTAATTATACTTCTTTTATATAATTTTAAACAGCTTTCTGCTAAAATTGGATATCATTTTAAAAAATTGAAGAAATTTATGCTTGAATCACAATAATGGCTGACTTGTTGATTGGAGTCAGGCCGGTTTTTTTAATTGGTTTTAATATTATTTAATATTATACGAATAGGGATAAAGTTTTTCAAAGCATTGTAAAAATTTCAACAAGTCGAACATATCACACGCATCTGTTTTTATGATCATTCGCTAAATAGTGTTGGTGAGTTGACTGTTCATGGGCGATGTTCGTCCATTTACAATGCGTGTCACCTAAAATATATTCGCTCTCAGCCAAATTTAAAAAAAAGGTAAGAGGAAGCAAAAATAGGTGACTTAAACAAAAATGTTGATTTATTGTAAATAATAGAAATCACGAATAAAATATTACCATGTGATATTTTTAAGTACTATTTACCATAAAGTAAATAAAAAAGTTAATTGAAATCATAATTAAGTAATTAAAAATAAATTATTTTTTATGGCCTAGACAACTGGAGAAGCTGTTTTATTTCTTCCTATACTTTATTCTTTCATTATATATGCATCATTTCCCTTTCAATCAAAATGACGATAATTTATTGCAAAATCTATTAATAAATATTAATTACTTTAAAAATTTATTAGAAAATTTATTTAATTAATTATTTGATGACTAAAATTCTTTTGGAAAAAAGTGTTTAATTTTGTTTTAATTAATTAAAATTATTTGTATGTCTCCTCACAAGCTCTCTCAATATTGTCATTACATTGGTATAAATATTGCCATGACCCGTAAATTTCTCCTGGAACTAATTTGTTTATTTTTAAACTGAATTTCCCAACAATCTTGTTGAGTATAATGTATTTATTTGACATTTTAAATTAATTTAAAATTAAATAAATTATTAAAAGTGAGTTTTGTTTAGAAAAAAATCAGCATTTCACTTTTACGTTATTTATTTTAATTTTAATTATGGAATTTTCATGTCTCTTATTTGTTTTAATTAATCATAAAAAATTTACGTTTTTTTAGTCATAATTAATTACAAGAAATTTTCACAAAATATACAAGTTTAAATAAATATATAAAAAAATATACGTAAATTCAAATGTTTTTAAAGGAGAAATTGGAAAGTTTTTCTCCCTTCTCCGATACTGGCTCAATTTTAAGCCGCAATTGTCAACTGTTGCCGAAGCGACGCATTTATTTTTTTCGAAAAATTCACACTGAAGGTCGTTGGCTACCAAATTAAAGAATTTTAATGACCAATTAACATGGTCAAAGCAATAAATAAAATGATCCGAAAGATTATTTTCAATGGAGCGATTATTTTTCGAGTGCAATTAACGACAATAATGTTCTCCAATAGTGATCAGTGCTCTCGATACCCCTTTCAACTATATTAGAAACTAGTCACTCAATTTAGTTGCAAAGGCGGTTCGTGTATTAGTTAAGAATTTTTTTGAAGTAGTGTACTTCCAATTTACAACTCAAAAGCACTAAAGAAAACAAAAGCCGAGACACTAAAGTTAGTCTATCATCAGTTAGTGAATCATGGATTCTCAAAATGAGACTTGTGAATTAAGAAAATCAAGTCAAAATCAAATATTCGTTGTAAGAAGATTAAAATTACAATATGTCTAAAGAGTTTATTCATGAAAGGCAAACAATATATATATTATATGTCTGTCTACAGCATATGTATCATTGAGTAAATAATAAGCAATTAAATAATCCGATGACCAGACAATCAAGATAATCACTCAAACATGCAGGCAGTCATACATATTGATTATAAGGATTTACATATATGGAGCAGGTAAATCAAATATTCCAATACAATTACATCACATTACTAAAAGCCAAATATCCTGAAAGTGAATGAAATTATACATATAAAAGATCACGCAAAACTAATTCTTTTACATTTATACAAATTTAGATTTATTTGTAATTAAATTTTAAGCAATATTTTGTCCTTTTCTCTTTCTAACTTATTAATAAAACAAAAAAAATAATAAAGAAATTTATTGTATCTTTTGAAAGACGAATAAATTCATTACAGAAGAAGATATTTATTTTCGAAATGTATTTATTATATTTAAAGATATTATGATTTTGCCGCCGGAGAAAAGCTGGTTGATAATGTTGTTGATAATTCATAAGTAAATAATTTATTTTTTCCGAATCAAAACAAAATTTAATGAATGAGAAATAATATTTTTAATTTTATTTATTATTTTGTACATTGTTCTAAAGAGTAACTAAATCTTTCAAAATTATCAAAGTAATTATTCATATAAACAATGATGTTTATATAAAATACACAAATGAGATCATTTGAATACTAACAATTTTGAGGCGAAAAAATTTCCCGCCAAAAAAAAACTTTGCAACGTCAGTATGCTGAATTTATACTATAAAACCGAAAATGTATGTGTCTAAATGACACAAGAACTCGTCCTAAGCCGGAGAACAATAGCGACATTGGATTTATACATGTAATTCTGACCGCCACATCTAGGTCAACTGTGCTATTCACTTTGACTAAGAGCTTCTTGCATGGACATATGTGGGAATGTCAGCGGCGAAGGATCCATCAATATTGTTTATCGTCGGCTATGATCAATTAGAAACTAAGTGCATTCTATATATCAAAGTATTGAAATAAATTTGTAGTAACTAAATGAATAAAGAATATTATTTTTATTATTATTATTATTATTATTATTATTATTATTATTATTATTATTATTATTATTATTATTATTATTAAAACAGAATCACACAAAATTGACAAAAGAACTAAATTAAAGAGAACACCAATCCAAAATATATATTCTGCTACAATATATTTCGACTAAATAACAGTCATCATCAGGTACTTCGTCTTGAACTTAAAACTATTTAGAATAAACCATTATTATTTAAACAAATTTCTGCTTAAAATTCTCAAAACATTTTATCAAAAATTAAAAATTTTAAATTTCTTTTTAAAATCAAAAATTCTAAAAAATGTTTAAAAAAATTAATTTTTTAAAATTTTAAAAAACGAGACCTTAACAAAATTTAAATAAAATTTTCAACAAAAAATTAAAAAATTTGTACCAAAACTATTTTACACTTAGTTTGTAGTAATTAAATGAATAAAGAATATTATTTTTATTATTATTATTATTATTATTATATATTATTATTATTATTATTATTATTATTATTATTATTATTATTATTATTATTATTATTATTATTATTATTAATATTATTATTATTATTATTATTATTATTATTATTATTATTATTATTATTATTATTATTATTATTATTATTATTATTATTATTATTATTATTATTATTATTATTATTATTATTATTATTATTATTATTATTATTATTATTATTATTATTATTGTTATTATTATTATTATTATTATTATTATTATTATTATTATTATTATTATTATTATTAAATGATTCTGCAAAAATAAATCATTTATCAAAAATATGTAAAAAAACCAAAATTCGAGTCTATGTTATTTAGTTCTTTTGCTCTTATTAATTACGTCTCGCTTCTGCAGTAAATTGTATCATTTTACGCTATTATTACGCCACCCAGATCTTAATCATTTTTCGTCTTTGAAGTGCTGGAGAAAAAATTTCGTTCAAAATTGACGTAAACAAATTATAAAATTAAAATATTCGAAATATTCTTCAAGTTTTCCTTTTGTTGTTTTACAATGACAATTTTCACCTTGAAATTCATTTTTGACAGAAATTTTAATTTAATTTTAACATTTTAAAATAATTTTCAAAAACAAACCATCCTAAAATTTGGACAGCAAGTGGATTTTAATTCAGAAATTTCTCAATGAATTAAAACAAAACAAAGCTAAATATTTTGTTTACAATTCATTTTTTAAACGTTAATTCCGATGGAATTTGTTTATCGATCAAAAATAAATAAATAATTATATTAAAAATTTTATTCAATAATTTTCTCGAGTCGTTTTCATTTCTTTTTCAAATATTTAGAAATTATGATCAATATTTACTTATTGACGGAACACAAATAATTAATTAAATTTATTGATTAACATCCTGTATTATTTCTATTTTATTTGTATCATTTATTAAAAATTATTCACAATTTTTTTTCCAATTAATATTATTAAAAATTTGATATATATTCCGGTTAGTTAAACAAACATTTATGTTAAATTAAAACAAATTAATTTAAATAATATTTTAATATCATTTTAAATTAAAAATTAATTTAATTTGTCAAAATTTAATGTTTATAAAAACAACAATTTAGATTTTGATATTTATATTTCATAAAAAAGGCAGAATTTTAAAAATTTATCATGTTTATGAATTAAATTTTTGATTTATTGGCCCCCTTCGGAAAACAACGGAATTCTTTGTCAATTGTAGGTTTCTAAATCCAAAGTCAACTTACATTTAGCATACAGCTCATGACTCTGTTTTTTCGACCTTTTCCTTTAACTATATTAATCAAATTTGTTGCTTGTCCCGTATTAAAAGTTTGATTATATAAAACTTAATAAGTTGGCCATAGCAAATTTTGCATCTCTTCAAGCTAACATGAAGCAAAATTTGGAAGACATTATTAAAATTGTAAAAAAAATAGTTTCTGAGATTCTATATAAGATTATTGCTATGGATACAATTTTGCCAGATTTCAAAAAAATCAATAAATTTTATAATATAGATAACACACCAACTCGCTTGTGTGTTGAAACTTTTTTTACACTGGATAACATCTTTATAACAGGATTCTAATTTGGTAAGATAATGAATTTTCTCTCACCACAAAATTCATTTACTAAAAAACGCTATCAAACTAGCAATCACAATAATCATTGCTTATACTTATTCAGTGGTGTTGTCGTTCCGGTACTTCTTTTTTGGACAGGAACGCGTTTCGGAACTAAAGATGATTTCTGATAACAAGAAATGGCTGACGTATTTAAAAAAAAATTAAAAAGAATTGCTGTTTTTTTTTCTAATTTTTGACGAATTTTTATGTGTTATTATTACGTTTTTTTTAGGTTTCATTTAGACCTAAAAAAAATATTTACTTAATTCATTTTGTAATGAAATTCCATATCAATAATAAATGTATAAATAATTAGAAAATTTTTGATAATAATAAATATTAAATTACATTTAAATAATTAAATAAAATTTATTTTTAAAAGAAATTAGAAATTATTAAAGTAAAATTAACTGATAAAATAGGCAAATACATTTTATTTGCTTTTAGTGTATGTCAATTCAACATATACTACAGAAAGAAATAGAACAAAATCGAGTGTAACACATTGCACACCTAATTTCGTTCAAGCTTCTTTTGTAGTGAGTGCTTAGTTGGCACACGCACTGGAAGGGTTAACGTGAAACTTTTTATATCGGCTATTTAAAATGCTTATTTCTAATAAGGTTAAATATATGTCCATTCCGCTTTGCTATAACATATTCCCGAAATTATTCAATAATACTTACAGGTCTTTGCAAACACTTCTTTCTTTTCTTTACTACTTAAGAAGAGAAGGAGGAATTATTATATCTCCTACTTATAGTTCCTTTTTAACAGATTTTTGAAAGTTTATAACTATTCCAGGAATTTTTAAAGAACGTACTTTTTATTTAGCGTTCAATAATTGAAGTTCTTACTTTTGAAAAACGCCATGTTATAACATTTTTATGTTTCATATATTCATTAATATAGAATTCCTCATCTAAGGGAACTTGATCATCATGGGACCTACAATATTGCCCAGAACCTTTGTAATATTTGTTTCCATTTATCTATTCGATGCAACCAAACAACAAAAAGACTAAATTAAATTCAAATTATTATTTACAATAAAATTAATAAAATTAAAATATTTTCATTTAAACCAAATTTTTGACCTGAAAAATATCGAAAAATTTTTATTTACATTTATAATTGACCAATGGCATTTGACTGGATTTTATATATTTATTTGGAATATTTGTTATTACATTACATAAGCACCATTCATTGAAGAGCAATTAGTGCATTTTAATTTTTGATTATGAATATTTAGATAAATAAAATTATTTATTTTTGCATATTTTTTAAAAAATAAATAAACTTGTAAATATTTAATTATCAATGAATTAATTTTTTTAACTTAAATTTGTCTTAATTTATTATTTTCTTTTTTATAATTTTACTTTTAATTAACAATCAATATTTTCAATTTAACATAGATTAATTTATAATCGAAAACAAAATAAAGATAATGAAAATCAATTTTTAATTAATTAATTCTTAAATAACTATTACCACATTAAAATTATTACATTTTATTTAGAAGGATAATAATCCGAGTTTGTAACGTATCAACGAATTTAATCAGATTCTCTTTATTCAGGTCCCAATCTCATTATTCTCTGTAGGAAGTCATTTGTCTGGGAAATTCAGCGTTCTCAATTTGAGAAAAATTCCAAATAAATTATTTTTATAAATTATATTTTAAAACGATATAATTCGAATATTTCAATTATTATTTTTATTTTTATAACTAATTCAAATAAATAAAATTTCAAATCATAGTAGATAAAAAATAATATTATTTTATGACTATTTATAATTATTTTATTATTATTATTATTATTATTATTATTATTATTATTATTATTATTATTATTATTATTATTATTATTATTATTATTATTATTATTATTATTATTATTATTATTATTATTATTATTATTATTATTATTATTATTATTATTATTATTATTATTATTATTATTATTATTATTATTTTATTGTATAAGTATAAAACGGTGATTCCTTGGTAGCAACATAAATTAATATATCATATAAGTGAATAACAAAATAAGCCCTTGCTGCGAAGTAATATTTAAATTGTTGAAAAAAGTTTTGATTATTAAATAATCCTCTTCAAGGGATTATTTAATAATCGAAACTTTTTTCAACAATTTAATTATTACTTCGCAGTAAGGGCTTATTTTGTTATTCACTTATCTGATAGATTATTTAATTAATATAATATTTTTTATTTTATTTTTCTCTCTAAAAATTTTACTGTAATTTTTACATAATTTACATACTGTAATTTACTGTAATTTACTGTCATTTACATAAATTTCAGATTAACAAAAAAAGTTTATCGAATATTATTATAAAAATTATATTTAGCAAAATTCATTAAAATTTAAGTCAAGGATGGGAATTTTCTGAAAATGTTTCTGGTATCCAAACTTTTTAATTGTGGTAAATACACAGAACGTTGACGGATTTTGGTATATTACAGAAAATAAAAAGCGACTTATCCCAGCTAAAACCTGAAATGGCAACTAAGCAAGCAAAAGTGACAGTTACTTTTTTTGAACTGCAAAATTATTATACATGACAACAAAAATTACATTTCATTATAACCTCCGTTTTGAATAAAACCCAACAACTTTATTATGCATATCATCTTATTACAAAAATCTATCATTTTATCTCAGTTTAAAAGAAATCTTTGGAGATTTAAAAAGGTTTTACCGAAAATTCATGTTAAATAAATAATTTTTCAATCCTTTTATCCTAGAGGCATATTTCCAAAGAAAGATCTCCGGGAAGTCTTTGAAATTTAAGTTTCAAAATAAATGAAAACAAAAAATGTTTTATATAAGCTACGAATTATGAAAACCTTGTTGGACATCTTAATGCAAAATTGGTAATTTTTTGTTTTATTGAAATTGCTATTTAAATAATAATCGTTTTTGTTGTTATTTGGTAATTATATTTCACATAATCTACTTAGGTTACATTCAAATTTTACATACAAGCAACCCAACTGTCCAGATACAGTTCAACGCATAAATAATACTGACATTTGTACAGACGTACATAATTTTTAGATTTTTTAATAATTGAAAATAGAGGAATCAATCAAAAGTCTAGCGTCTTAAATTTATTATTAAAATTATTATATTTGTGATAAATGTGCATAAGTCCGGGTCGGCATTTGAGATTCTTGGAAGCTGAATTTCTAGGGTGGCTAAGTGTTGATTTTTCCGCAAAAATACAAAATTAACCATGATGTTTTTTTCGTTGCCAACTAAATGTGACTAAACTAGACCAGTTGGATGCCAAGAAAACAAATTTATATTTAGATTTAATAGGGAAACAATAGACTGGAATGTTCATTTGGCATCATGTAGTATAAGTGATGAGTCCAAAAATAGTTTATTGTTATAAAAGTTTATCATTGAAAGTGGATTATGATATAAAAAAAATTGAAAAGTTAAAATTTGTTACGATTATTAATCAGTCAGTGAGTTTGTATAAGGTTTTTAAAATTTAAATTAAAATTAATTTTTAATTTGAATAATTTAATATTTATTTAATTAATAATTATTATTATTATTTGTTTTATTTTTATTTCGACTATAGATAAAATCTCTTTCTCCCAATTTAACACAAATATTCGGCATCGCCTTAATCAAGTGTGTCTCATATAAGATTTGCTAGTTCCCTTAATATATGGAATTTAGTAGGCTCTTCCGTGACATAACTAATTTTCATGTCAGCGAATCTGAAATCAGGACACTCAAGGCAATTACAGAATTAATCTCATCTACGTCGCTTAAAATCATATTATTTGAGATTTGAAATGGCATTATATAATCAAACAATGCGTGAAAGAGTATTAAAAAATTATCATATTTAAACAAAGTTGTTTTTATCTCAATGTAATCTGCACATAGCAACTTTTAATATAATTTTTTTTTAAATAACTTTAATTTAAATAATTTTCTGAATATTCTATGACAATAATTGGGTAGAAAGGAATTCGTATTTGTTTTATTATTTTAGTAAAACAATTGAGCAAATAAACTTCTGACAAAAAATATTTTTTTACTTAATAATTTGCAAACCTTCTTTTATTTCTTTACTCTTTTGTCGTATTCTTTCTTCAACCAATTTTTAAATTTATGTTGTTATTTATTTCAAACTTTCATGGCCAGTTGTTTTTTGTTTTTGATTTTTCTGCTTTTTCTGCTTTTTTAATTTTTCGTAATTATTTTAACAAATCAAAATATTTTTTGTTTAAAATTTAATTTTTCCACTTTTCTAAAACTATCGTGTTTTGATAAATAATTTCGTATCCAAAAATTATTTTAAAGTTTTTTTTTTTAAAATTTCAGAGCCAGTCTAAATTTCAGATAACCAAAACTCATCAAAATGGAAAAGGAAGTTTTTTTAATGATGTGTAAATATGTGAAATAAATTATTATATCAAAGTTTGTCAGAAGTTGACTAGCCTAGTTATCAAGATCTTAATTTACAGTTCTAACTTTCGAGCATTAACAAGCATGCATATTATTTGTGGTGTATTAATTTGCAATTCAATATATTCAGATCCTGAAATTTGTGATATCGATAATAAACTAATATTGAATAAGCTTATTTTAACCATGTTATCAATCTGATACTCTCCAAAAAAAGAACATTTTGCTGCATTCTGCTAGCAGAAATAAAAGTGTCAAATTTCAGTATGGAAAATTACAAAAGAAATGAAATTTTTCATCGGTTATTTTTCCATTTCCCAGTCGAAACTTAACGTCGTAATTGTTTTCATAACGAAAATAAAATAAAGAAACAAAATTATTAATGTCATCCCATGAATTGAAATCCTATTATTTCAGCAAATAATAAGTTTTATTGTATTTTCCGGATAGAATTCTATTTGCTTACTTTTGTAACTTGTGGGGGTGGCGAAACCCTTAGTAGAAGAGGTTAGTAGAAATGTTGAGCAGGTTTCAGATTTCCAATTGGGGAGTTTGTATGTTGAAAATCAAATCAAACAGAGTTTATAAATATAGTTTTGACATAATTTCCTTTTGAACTTTACAGTTAACATACTGTCTCTTTTTATTCCAGAGTAGATATGAGAGTTCTAAAACAAAGAAATGTCAAAAATATTTATATTCACATTCATAAAAAAAAACATTAACATCACTAATGATATTAAAATTTAATAATTAAATATTGTAAAAATATAAATATTGCATTTAATAATTAAATATTGTAAAAATATAAATATTGCATTTAATAATTAAATATTGTAAAAATATAAATATTGCATAAAATGAAATCAGAATTATAAGAAAAAAATTGTTGCATTAAAAAATTAATAAAACAGGAAAATTAAAGTAAAATAAAAATTTCTATAAAAAGCAGATAATGAAAATAAAAATATCATACAAAAAATTTATGGAAAATTTTATTAGAAATATTATTTTGATAAATTTTGTAAACTAGTGAAAATTCACTTTGATCACAGCAGAAATATTCAGCCAATCAGAATGCAGCAATTATGATGTGGCCAATCCTTTTCAAGGTGATATCTAGAAGGGTATCATTTGAAAAGAAAGGATTTTTATTAAATTAATTTAAATATCGAAGTGCTCTCAATTTACATTTGGTTGAAATGTTTAAAATAAAATTACTTTAAAAAATAAAATTGGAATTTATTAATAGTGATAAATTATGATAATAATTATACTAGCTTCCATAATAATAATAATAATAATAATAATAATAATAATAATAATAATAATAATAATAATAATAATAATAATAATAATAATAATAATAATAATAATAATAATAATAATAATAATAATAATAATAATAACGTATGAAAATGGCTTGTATATCGATGCGATTGGGTTATAATAAAAAAGAAATTGAGCTGTTCTACAAGAATTAAATTTTATTCATGGAGAAAGAATTGCAATCAAAACTATTTCCAATTTAGTTAGTAAGATAAATTATTTTGGATTGCCGTAGAAATATTGAGGAGAATAAATAATTGTTTCCAATCCGATTTCTGATTAGTCAAAAAGAGTTTGAAAATTGATTTTTCCACGAGAAGGAATCAAATGGCATTGGCAGTTATCTTTTTCTGTAGTTTAATCACATTTATATTGCTTCTTACTTTTCCTACAAAATTGCTAACAGGTATTCACTAATGTCTTTGAGTTATGTCCTTTCGTTTTTAGAAGTCCCTTAAACTTCGAGGTATTTGAAACGAGCGGTTAATAATGTTTCCATTTCGTTTTTCTATTTTAAGAATATTAGATTATTTTGAGAGGCGTGAGTAAAATTATTGAGCATAGAAAAATGTGAAAAGGCACAACTGATTTAAAAGATTTAAAAATTTTATACAAAACGGTTTTGATCATAAAATCGCAATCCTCTAAAATCAATTGCGATTATTTTATTTAATCATTCGTGATGTAAGTCGTGACTATTACATCATGTTTGTTTCTGTATATAACATTTGACAAAGATTATGATGGCAAACTGATAATGAGGATATATTTCAAAATATATTTAGATTCAAAATTTAAAGAATCATTTATTTTACAAAACTACATACAGCCAAAATATATATTAAAATACTAAAACAATCATAAAACAATGGCATTGTATAAAATAAAAGAAAGCGCCAATCAAACATATATTTCAACATGCTTATTGTCATCATCAGGTAGAATTGAAATTGAAACTATATCAATTGGTGAATTGTAGAAATATAATATTAAATTTGTAGTTACATAATTGTATGTGCGGAATCCAATAAAATTTATTAACCTAATAAAATTAATTAGTCACTTTCAAAATGAAGGTGGAAATGCATTTTAGATGTTTTGGAGAAATTTCAAGAATTATTAGAAAGTAAAGAACTTTACCAGATTTCGAATTTAATTGACATAATACTCACAAAAAATGATGCCAAATGTCAACGTCGAAAGGTTTGAAACTATGGCAATAATTTAATTGGTGATACTTCAGGGCCGATCTTATTTAATCTCAATTTTAGATTTTTTGACCCAATGTCCCTTCAAAACCATTTTTCCTAATATCGGATTAGTTTGGTTAACTATTTAAGGATAAAGAATTTGACATAGCCATGCATATTATCCTGGTGATTGGACAAGTGTCAATTCTTCTTCCGCGCCGAAATTGTATGCCTCCCTGATTAGCCAGTCATGCTGGGCTACTCCTCAATAAATGTTTAATTGTAGATGAGAGCTGGCTAAAAAAGGAAAACATATGATTTTTTTTTCTTGCCCAAACAAGGAGCTTCATGGTTATTGAGACGAACATAATATCGTTCCATTTTAATCAAAATTTCATTGTTTATATCAAATCCATAATTAAAAAGACCTTTTAGATTTCTTCTCAACCGTTTTTGGTATTATCAAGTGGCAATGTGTAGTGTGGTCTTTCTTGATTGTGGCACTGGCACAGAAACCCGTTTCGCAGGGTGTAGTCAGTAAAGTGTGGCTAGTGAAAATATTATCGAAGAACATGACATGACTTTTATGATCTTCTATCAAAAAGCATTTTCTTCACCATCTAGTTTCAAGTGGTTTATTATATCATTCATTGTTATTTCGACCTCAGCACAAATCAAAATTCTAATAATTTCCACAGGCTTTATATAAAGCTAATAACCTAGACCCAAACCTCTTGTGTTTTCTTTTTATGAATCGTTTCAGAGATGAATGTTCATAATAACGAACTATCCTTTCATCGATACTTAGGTATTCATCAAGATACCCATTATTAAAAATTTAAGTTCAATATTTGCATAAACTGACGAACTTTGAAATTTTCATGTTCCTGGCTCTGCATCGCATTATAATTGTCAAGCCTCTCTATTTTCCACTTAAGACTTTAACAAGGTTTTAGTCATATTCAATTTATTTCTTCTGTCCTTTCTTCAGGATTCTCTTTGACATTATTATTTTCCTCATAGGATACATTTGATGATTTTATATCATCTAAGAAATTTAATTCCAGAGAACTAGCAATATATTGTACCTAAAAAATACAAAAATTCACCTCGTCGAACCTTTTCTTCATCCATAAGCTCGTCTACATTAGTTACCAAAGCTAAAACATTCATTTTGATCTGTTCATAAAATAAACTTTACACTACTTCTTTCAAATTTATTGTTTTCTTTGAAAACTCTTTTTTTACCTACACAAGAAGAGACAGAAAACATCAACGATACATCATAGTACCAGTGTCCAAATCACATTACACTAAATTCAACTTATAAAAAATCACAGAATTATTTTTATAAGTAGACTATCTTAGAAAAACAATTACAGAAATAGCTGTTAAACTCATTGTCTCAAACATCAATTGAATCATATCTTCACATTTCGCCCAATGGCTAATCTCTTCAGATAATTCATATTCATAAACAGCATATAGTACTATCGACAAATTTGTCTCCCTCTGTAATAATGAAAAGAACGTATATGTATTTTCACTTCATTTTTATTTCTGTATTTTAATTTTCGTTTCAATAACCATAATTTTTAGTAAAATAACAAAATTACACATTTATAATATAAAACGTTGATTTTAAATTCAATTACAAAACTCTCAAATCAAAACTCTACCAAATGTTCTTTTTTTTAAAAGTAAATTAACCCGGATAAACAAACTCCAACAAATGATACCCTTCTTTGATTCGAATAAACACAAAGTAAAGTTTGTCCATAAATTCACAGATTTTTCTAAATCCATAATTCTAATTATGATTTGAATGATAATATTTTAAATAATTTCAGTGCTGTAGATAAAGTTTTTAATAATAAAAATAAATCTATTTATAGTAAATAAATAATTAAATAAATTTGGCAACGATTTAATTAAAAGATAACGCCAATAAAAAACTCTTCGTACGATATATTTTGACAGCATTACTGTCATCTTCAGTTACACAAAACCAACTAAAAATATTATGAATTAACTTTTAATTTAAACGAATTATTTTTTTTGATATTAATTTAATTTTGTAATAAATAAACATTTAAAAAATATATTCAAATACTTTGAACTAATTTTAAATGTCATTTATATAAAATTATAATTTTTATCTATATTATAATTTTTTAAGAAATAATGTAATTTATAAATTAAATTATTTTAATAATATTAAAACAAGTTTTTTTTATTTAAAAAACAATACATAAACATGATTTAACATACTTAAACTATTTAAAAGCATTCAAAACATTCGTAGTCACAGCACTTTGCACATTAATCTTTGGATGATATATAGTAACTTCATTTGATTTTCATTTCTGAATTATTTTCCAAAGACATCAAAAAAAAGTTTCAAACCTTGTCGAGCTCCATTCCATCTATCTCTCGTCCTCCTTTTGTATATTATAGTTTTCGTATATAAAAATTGAATTGTTTCTTATCAAATATCAATCTTTGTTGATTGGGTGAGATTCCATCTTTACCTTGGTTTTAGCCTTAACGTTTTCAATGGTATGATTCTATTTCTAAATTAATTGTTATTCTAGAAGCCAATCGGACAAAACGTTGTTCAATTAATATTTGAAAAAGAGTGCTGGGGCTTATAACAATACCCTTTTAAATCAGTCAGAGCGCTGGGCACATAAAACACCCTCATGTTTCACCTACACTTATATTATTATTATTATTATTATTATTTATTAAAATTAAGTAAATCAAAAGACAATTGAAATAAATTTATATTGTATCTAGGAAAATTATTTAAATTCTTGGACTTGTCCATTAATTGGACTGCCACTAAGTATCAATTCTACAAAAGTCATTTGTACTAATATTATTCGCAACATACTTTCAAATTATAACAATTTTTTAACAAAAACGTGACAATAGCAAATAAATTTCATTAATTTTTAAAATTATTATAAAACCTTCAAATAATAACACAACGAAACAACGAAACTTTTTTATAGTATTAACAAAAATAATAATAATAATAATAATAATAATAATAATAATAACAATAATAATAATAATAATAATAATAATAATAATAATAATAATAATAATAATAATAATAATAATAACAATAATAATAATAATAATAATAATAATAATAATAATAATAATAATAATAATAATAATAACAACAATAATAAGCTCTGTTTAACTTTATTAACGAGAATTCCTTTTAATTTATTGTTTTGAAATTTTGTTAGTCTTTTCATATTGAATTTATTTCTGTCAAAGTGCAAGTATTTTTGTGAATTGCTAAATTTTGATCTCGTTTGTACTTTTATTTAAATTTATCAAAGAAAACAAATAAAAGTTGACCTGAATATTGGTAAATATTTCTTGGCTAAGGTTTTTAATTTTCAGTATTTTTTTATTATTCAATTGCTTTAGAAAATTGCACAAATCTAGTTCAAATATTAAGAAGTAGTATCGCGAATCAAATCAATGAATTATTAGAAGTTAATTAGCTAATATTGAAAGCTTATTCGCGTGTTATATTTTGCATATGTCTGATATAAACCAATAATAAATTTATAATGCCAGAATCTGAAATACTGTCAAAACTCACCAAATTTGGTTCCTGATAACACTATAATTTTGATTTTATGAAAAATAAATTCTTGGCATTGACTGTGTAGAGTAACCGGTTTTGGTGATTTTATTCAATAAATTTTCATGCAAATTTCAAGTGAAAAAATGGGAAATTCTATTGAATATATAAAATACCTACAGAAGAGAAATAAAACATAATTGAATGAATAAACATTCATTAGAAATTGTTATGAAAAATGCGTTGCTGTTAAAATGACAGTAGTATCCTGTTAATTTAATAACTTCAAACGGTTCATGAAATACCGAGACTTTTAAACACATTGTAACAAAGCGATTTTAAAATGATATCCGAAATTATATATGTATATATATGCGCGTGTGTGTGTGTGTGTGAGATAAAATATCAAAATAATTTAAAAACAATAATGCATTAAATTTAAAATTAAATTATCTTTTATGATATAATTTATGAATATATTGGTTGCAATGAGACTGGACTTTTGAAGTTATAAGGTAGCTGGCTCAGGTTTCACTTTAATCAAAAGCGCCTACCTTTTAAATCTGGCTTCATAGAATAAAGTCATCTATAATATATATCCGTTTCCGTTCTATTGTATCTTTGTAGTGTGTGTTGAATTTGTCCTTCACTACAAGCCAAAAGCATTTATTTGTTATTACGCTACTTTATCAAGTCATTTTACTGGAGTACTTTTAATTTTATTTATAAATAAGTTTTATTTAAGTATTTAAATCTAATTTAATAACACCAGCACAGGTAGGTTGGTGTTTTACCTATATTATAAAATTTATTGATATTTTGAATTGTAGAAAATGTTGTCTAGTTTGGTGTAATTATATTAATGTTATTTTATACACACAAAATCTTTTGAAAAAAAATTTCCAACTCAATGAATTTTAGAGAAGATAGAGATAAAATAATAAATGATAAGGACCAATTTAATTTTGAGAGGTTTACAAATTTGGTGAGATTAGCGAAAAATTAGTAATATTAAAACTCAAAAACATTATTTTATAAATATTTGTCAGTTTTCACAAAATGCAAATATAGATGAAAATATATGACAATAATATAAAAAAGTAAATTTAAATTAAAATTTATTAAAATTTACTTTAAATTAAAAAAATCCAAAAAAAATGTACAACATTGTGAATTTATACTTTGAAAAAATTTATTGCTGACAAATTATGAGTCATCTATTGGTTTGCACATCATCCTGTATTATAGGTGACTTTATTCCATAAAGTCAGGTGTATTAGCCTCGGGTTTATACAATGCTAGCATGCATTACACTGAATCAAGAACATTTTATTCATAGGTGTTAGAACTTTTAGACGGATTTTTTATAAGTTATAAAACAAACTAATGAGTTATTATGGCATCATTCATTATTATGGCCTCAAATATATTTTAATTAAATCACACTTTAAGTTTATAAGTTTATACAGTGGCGGAACATCAAAATCTGGGTCCCCAAAAATATTTTTTGTAATTTAACAATAATGTATATATTAAATGTAAAGTGTAAAATGTTTTTTAAATTTAAAATAATAAATTTAATATGTGAATGTGAATCTAATGCATGAAGAATGATAAATGTCCGTCTGAATAAATCAATATTTTACAGTTAGGAAAACTCCTGGAAATTACTGTTTGTTTTAATAATGAAATTATTTTGGAAAGTGTCTGAGCCCATAGAGTGGTTATATAAAAACAACACTTGACATTTCTACATTTTAGATGCATTTTTAGATAAAATTTAACTTTATGATTTGTTTATCTTCATTCTCTTCAGATTATATCAAAATGTTTTTTCCTGTTTGGTAGAAAACAAAACATTTGATTAGTAGTCTAAAAGAAGTAAAGGTAAACCAATGACATAAAATAACCTATTAGTGCTTTAAGACGAATAAAATAGAAATGATAAATTTCTAAAGACATCTTTAGTAGTAGCCGGGATTTATCTAGACCATCAAAGTAGTATTTTATCAAAAGGATGTGGCAGATTCTCAAGTTACGTTGTCTAATCTTTCCTCAATCCGAAACCTCTAAACACGAGACTGAGGACATCTATTTTTTAATTATATTATATCTCTACATAACATGTGGTTTTTACACCAAAGTAAATTTTTTTTTAATAAATTAATAATTTATTTCTTTTTATCAAAACCCAATATTTGCAGACCCTTATAACACAGCGATTGAGAAGCTCTTGTTAGGAAGTTGTTATAAAATATGTTAAGAGGCCAAAAGGTGCAATGTCTTGAAAATAAAGTGCAGTGTAAGAAATGTTATCTTTGTAAAATTAATTAACTTTGACTTAGATTTGTTGTTTAAAACGTTGTCAATAAATAAAATAAAACAAAATAAATTAAAAAAATTAAATTTCTTTATCAAGATAAAAACAATTCCCATGGGAATAATGAAATGAAATTCTATAAATAATTGCAATAAAATATTTTAAAGCAAATAAATTTTGCAACAATAATAAAAATATCAAGTCATGTTTTATTTACAATAAATAAACGGAAATTCAATTTGACATAAATATTTATCTTATATTTTATAATGCATTTGAGAATGGCTTTGGTTTTTTATTTTCCTTTTTATATTCATTACCTTGAATAAACTCAGAGAGAATAAATATACATATATGATATTTGAGATGACTTTATCATTAAATATTTCCTTGTAACTTTTGTTAATCATATAAAAATACTCACATCACTGCAAGTCTTTGTTCTCTCCAAAAGCTCTAATTTATTTTCATTGCGACTCTAATTCAAAGCTTTCATTTTATATGTAACATAATTTTCATCACTGTCTTCTTATAATTTGTGTCACATACACCAGCTGTCACTGAGATAAATCACCTATAATATAAAAGAAAATCAATAAATTTATAGTATATAAACACACCAACTCACCTTGAGGTTGCTTGTAAAATCGTCAATGAGAGAAACCCTAAACTATAGAGACACAAAAAGTGATAGAGAAATAAAATAATGCACATTAACTCAACCTATAATAAAACATGCATGCTAACTTTTAACATGTAGCCATCCGAAGTTGAAAAAACCCCTATAATAAATTAATTTAGACATTTTTGAGATATTTTTAGAAAAAAAATGGCGGAAAAATTTTTAAAATTTAATGCTAAGGAAACTTATCCAAATTTTTATGAAAATGATGAAACTTCTTCGTAAGATTTATTTGAAAATTGAAATAAATTACATATTTTCATAGGCTTTCAGACATTTCTGCAGAAACAATTCCATTTCGCGACGAAGAAATCACATTGTACGATTTATTTGAAAATTGAAATAAATTACATATTTTCATAGGCTTTCAGACATTTCTGCAGAAACAATTCCATTTCGCGACGAAGAAATCACATTGTACGATTTATTTGAAAATTGAAATAAATTAAATATTTCCATAGGCTTTCAGAAGTTGCTAGGCCCTCAACAACATCTGAGACTCGAACAAAAAAGCATAAACTGTAAATTTTATTTTTAAGTTATAAAAAATTATTCTTCTTACAGAATTTCGGAAATCGAAAAAATACGAATTATCAATGCCATGGAAAATGGTGAAGACTATTTCCATTTTGGAAAATTATTGGGAATAGCTAGAAATTCCATAAAAACAATAATTTATAAATACCGGAAATTTGGAAAATTGTCACAAGGCAAGATTGGTGGCAGTATATCCAAAATTTCGGAAGAAAATGGCAACAAACTACTTGATTTTGTGGAGAAAAATGTTTATGCTTCATTAGAGGAAATGAAAAACTTTTTAATTTCCGAAAATTTAAGTGTTTTCACAAACACTATTTCCCGTTTCCTTGAAAATCATCTCATGACGACCAAGCAAATAAGACCATCGGTCGCTGAAAGAAATTCAGATCGCGTCTTGGATCTCAGAATGGAATACACGACGCGATATTTAGAAGAGGCATGGATGGATTCTCAATTAATATATATTGATGAATGTGGCTTTAATACTTGGACAAGGCAGAAACTTGGAAGAAATAAAAAAGGTGAGCGATTATACGCCACACTTCCAACGAACCGAGGGCGAAATATGTCCTTGGCTCTCGCAATTGGAGTCAATGGACCAGTCCATCATAAATTAGTAGTAGGATCCTATAAAAAGGATACCTACCAGATCTTCATCAACGAAATAACTGTAAAATTGAATGGAACTGGATTTCGTTTAATCCACGACAATGCTTCAATTCATGGTGGTGCAATATCTCTAAATAATGTTATTGAACATTTACCACCATATAGTCCTTTTCTGAACCCGATTGAAAGTGTGTTCAGTAAAATCAAATTCAATATTCGGAAATCTATATCAAGAGCAGGGGGATTGAGTTCAATGAATTTCCAATCCAGATTCGATTTTCTGAAGGACGCACTGGATAACGAGCTGGTGAAAGAAGACTACAGAGATTTAACTAATTACTTTTGACATATTAGGAGATTTTTTCCGAAATGTATAAAAAAAATACATATTTTTGGAGACTATTTATTGTTACTTACTTGATTTCCTAAATATTATTCATAGTAATATATAAAATAAATGATGATTAAAAGTTATATTTAAGAGCTTGAATTATGATCATATTTCCTTATGAAATCATAATTCAACTCTTAAAATTTAACTTTAAGTTAAAACAATATAAAAAACAACTTACTTAGCAGCCATTTAAAAAATGGCTGAAATGAATTCACAAAAAATAAATTCCGCCAAGTTGATTTATGTATCAACTTGAATTATAGCGGAATTTATCTCAGTGACAGACAAAGGTATTTTGGATATATAGTCATAATGAAAATAAATGAAATGTTAAAAATAACAAAAATCGATTCAAAGCAAAAGTTTTTGTGGATTCTGACTAAGTGGATGAAATGCAGAATATACACAATAAATAATAATAATTGTCGATTATTCCATTGAAAAAACAATTGAATTATATTTTATTGAATTTGAAAAAGTGCAATAATTTTCATATTAATATTTGTAGGACTATAGATCAAAAAAATTTTTTTATCAGATACTGCTAATCGATTGCTTACAGCTCACGAGTTTACTCTTGTTTTGCTAACCACAGTAGTGGGATGTGTCACATCCAGCACATGTCACATCCAGCACAGTACCCCCTCCCCCTCCCCCCCGGCTGAGAGAAAATTTTTCTAAGTCCAAAAGACAAAGACCATGACTCATTCAAGGTCATTTAAACAAAGACCATGACTCATTCAAGGTCATTGGATGACTCATCATATTTTATAATATTTTTAATTTTAAACAAAGACCATGACTCATTCAAGGTCATTGGATGACTCATCATATTTTATAATATTTTTAATTTTAAACAAAGACCATGACTCATTCAAGGTCATTGGATGACTCATCAAATTTTATAATATATATTTTTAATTTAATTTATATTTATTTAATATACTTTAATTATTTGTTTTAATCAAGTCAATAATATTATTTATTTATTTTTAAATTATATTATTATTAAATTTAATTATTTGTTTTAATCAAGTCAATTATTTTATTTTTAAATTATATTATTATTATTAAATTGTTTGTTTTAATGAAGTGAATATTGTTTTAATCAAGTAAATTATTTTATTTTTAAATTATATTATTTTTATTAAATTGTTTGTTTTAATGAAGTGAATATTGTTTTAATCAAGTCAATAATATTATTTATTTTTATTTTATTTATTTTTTATACTATAACTTTTGTTTTAATCAAGTCAATAATATTATTATTATATTGTCTGTTTTAATGAAGTGAATATTGTTTTAATCAAGTCAATAATATTATTTATTTATTTTTATTTTATTTTATTTATTTTATATACTATAATTTTTTGTTTTAATCAAGTCAATAATATTATTTATTGATTTTTATTTTATTTATGTAATATACTTTAATTTTTTTTTTGTTTAAATTAAGTCAATATTTTATTTTTTATTTACTATTTTTAAATTATATTATTATTATTATTGTTATTGTTATTATTATTATTATTATTATTATTATTATTACTATAATTAATATTTTTATTATTATTAATATTATTATTAATATTGTTATTATTATTATTATTATTATTATTATTATTATTAATATTATTATTATTATTATTATTTTTATTATTATACTTATAAATTTGTAAATTTTATTCTATTTTATTATTAATTTTTATAAATATTATTATTATTATTATTTATATACTTATAAATTTGTAAATTTTATTCAATTTTATTATTAATTTTTATAAATACTATTATTATTATTATTATTATTATTATTATTATTAATATTTTTATTATTATTATTAATATTATTATTATTATTATTATTATTATTATTAATATTATTATTACTATAATTAATATTTTTATTATTATTATTAATATTATTATTAATATTTTTATTATTATTATTAATATTATTATTAATATTGTTGTTATTATTATTATTATTATTATTATTATTATTATTATTAATATTATTATTATTATTATTATTATTATTATTATTATTATTATTATTATTGTCAAGGTTATTGGATGACTCATCATAATTTTTCAAGGTCATTGAAAAGTAGGTCAAGGTCATTCAAAAGTAGGTCAAGGTTATTCAAAATTTCTCGAGGTCATATTATTTTTAAACAATTTATAATTTTAATTTACTACTTATTTTTATAAGTAGTATATATTTTGTAAATTTATTTTATTATTATTATTATTTTTATTATTATTATTAATATTATTATTAATATTATTATTACTTTTTATTATTCTATTATTACTTATAAAAAAAAAAAATTTTTTTTAATACTTATAAAAACTTTAATTATTATTAATATTAATATTTTTATTAATTTTAGTATTATTATTATTTTTAATATACTTATTACTTATAAAATTTATTAAAATTTTTATTATTATTAATACTTTGAAAACTTTTTATAATATTATTATTATTATTATTTTTATTATTATTATTATTATTTTTAATAATATTATTATTATTATTAATGTATAAAACTTCTATTATAAGGAAATAATTTTATTATTATTAATATTATTATTAATATTTTTATTATTATTATTAATATTATTATTAATATTGTTGTTATTATTATTATTATAATTATTATTATTGTTTTTATTATTATTATTGTCAAGGTTATTGGATGACTCTTAATTTTTTTTTCAAGGTCATTTTAAAGTATGTCAAGGTCATTTAAAATTTCACAAGGTCTTAGTATTTTTAAACATTTTTATATAAATTTACTACTTATTTTTATAAGTAATGTTTTAATGTTTTTTAATTTTAATTTTATTATTATTATAATTTTCTCAAAGTCATAATATTTTTACTCATTTTTAAATATAAATTTACTACTTATTTTTTATAAGTAATGTTTTAATATTTATTATTATTATTATTTTCAAGGTTATTGGATGAGTCATAATATTATTTCAAGGTCATTTAAAAGTAGGTCAATGTCATAGTATTTTTAAACATTTATAATTTTAATATACTACTTATTTTTTATAAGTAGTGTTTTAATGTTCTTTAATTTTTATTCTTTTAGTATTATTATTATTATTATTATTATTATTATTATTATTATTATTATTATTATCCTATAAGTAGTGTTTTAATGTTTTTTAATTTTAATTTTATTATTATTATTATTATTATTATTTTTATTATTATTTTTATTATTATTATTGTTATTTTTATTATTATTAATAATATTACAAGTTTTTATTATTATTATTTTCATTATTATTTTATATAAATTTTCAACAAAGTATATAAAATTAATATTGAATAGAAAAAGTTTGTTCAATTGTGGTTCATAGTATAGAGGGATAGAACAATTGTAAATGTTTGTAAAAAGTTAAAGAAAAATTCTATATTTTTAAGAAAATATGTGCAAATAAATATCAAAACTAATTATGGCTCAAATGTGTGTGTTAAACCATCGATATGTTACAGTGTTTATGGAAAAACTTTAATGAAAATATGTGTTATTTTTCAACAATTTATGAAATATTTATTTTATGGCTAATAATGTGTATGTGTTAAATCATAAAAATAGTTCAATATTTATGTAAAGTTTGAGATTGTTAAGAAAATGTATATAATTTATGATACACACGTGTTTTTTGATTGAAATATGTGTGTTTGTTTTACCGATATAAGAAAAACTATGGACAATTTTTAAGAAAATACACGTAATTTATGATTATCATGGGATTAGAATTTGATTAAAGTTGTGAGAAAGTTGTTAAATTTGAGATAAAACTGATTAATTTGTAAATAATGTTATTACTTTGAAGAAATTTTAAAATAATACCTTCAGCAAATTGGTAAGAAAATAGTAGTTATTGAGTAATACTTATTAAAATTACCAAAGTTTTTGACAAGTCTTGATAGATCTTTAATAAAATTTGTTAGTACTTTGAATACGAATTTAAAAAAAAAAAGTTTCAACACAGTAGCAAATCGTAAAGAAACTAGTACTTATCAGTTAATTAAATTAACTAAGTTGTAAAATAATTGAAAAAATTTGTTAGATTTTTTAAAATTTTAAGATTGTTAGGTAATTGTTCTAGGTACTTGTTGAATAAAAATTAATGTATTTTATCAACAGCTCATAGTTTTTAATCGTACAATTTCTCTTCATTCCTGGAAATAATCGTAAATATTTAAATTATTCAGAAAATTGTCAATAACAACATAAATAATAGGTAACCAAATATTTTTAAATACTAGTCAATTTTAGTTTTTAATTTAATTACAAATATAATAATAAAATCAAATAAATACTTGAATACATGAATCGAACAATTTCTTAGAACTGAACACGTATCGTATATTTTATTCAGATTCCAATAATATCATTAAAATTAACCAAAATCTTATTTTTATATTTTGAAAACCGTTAAGTCAATGAAAATGTATCGATTTCACTAAGTATCCATCTTTTGACATTGATATATAACCGAATAAATCCTCTAAAATAAATTCCTCTTCTTACCTATTGTTTCCCCTTAAAATAAAAAAAAAATCGACTCTCAACCAATCATTCCTCTTCAAATGTCATTTTTCACTCCATTAAACCAACTATATTCATAATTTTTATAAAAGCCTATCAAGTAGATAATATTTACCTTTTGAATACCAATATTCATTCCAGTAAATTTCTTTAGAAATATTATAAATTACTCTCTTGACCAATCATTTTCCATCAAATAACAATATTTCCAGCCATATTCAATATTTTTCATAAAAACAAAATCATAAAAATACCAATTTAGATAATATTTACCCCTTAAAATAACAATATTTAACCAACCCAACCCCCTTAAAAATGACAACAAACTTGTTAATTGACTATTTCTCACTAAACTAAATTCCACTCTAGACCAATCATTTCCCATCAAATAACACTTACTCTTACCCTACCAACTATATTCATTATTTTTTATAGAAATCACCCTTTAAATAACGATATTTAACCGACTCAGTACCTTAAAAATATCAACAAATCTGTTCTTAATCGATTATTTCCCCTTAAAATATTATAAATTATGTTCTTAGCCAATTGTTTCTCACTAAAATAAAATAAAATTCTCTTTAAATGACATTAATCTAAGCTATATTCATTATTTTCATAAAAAATCACCGACTTACATCGATATTCAACCGAATAAATTTCTTGAAATCCCCTTAAAATAGAATTCATCTCGTGACCAATCCTTTCCCCCTTAAAAGATCATAAATTCTCTTCTTAACAAATCATTTCTCTTTAAATGACAATATTTCCACTCTCTCAAAAGATTTACACACATATTGATATCTATCTGAACAAATCCCCCTAAAAATATTATAAATTCCTCCTCTATATTCTCCATTTAGAAAATATTTACCTTTGAACACAGATATTCAACCAACTTAACCCCTTAAAAATATCAACAAACTTGTTCTTAATCGATTATTTCCTTAAAATATCATAAAATTTACTCTTAACCAATCATTTCCATTGAAATAACATTTCCCCCCAACTGCACCAATAATATACATATTTTTTAAAAACCTACAAGGTAAAATTTCTTTAGAAATCTATGTTTAACCGACTCTACTCCTTAAAAATTCATCATTCGAATCATATTTACTATATGTATTCAACCAATCAAATTCCCTTAAAATTATCATAAAAATTTGAATTTTACCAATAAAAATAAATTTTCTTTAAAGTATTACAAAATTGTTATCATCATTTTCCATCGAAAATCACCACAATTTTGTTCTGGC
Organism: Schmidtea mediterranea; assembly: GCA_022537955.1. Lineage (NCBI taxonomy): Eukaryota > Metazoa > Platyhelminthes > Tricladida > Dugesiidae > Schmidtea > Schmidtea mediterranea. The sequence goes on from CM039682.1 coordinate 3,070,117, forward strand.
AACAATTTCAAGCAATTAAAAAATTCATCAAAAATGACTAAAATCGAATAAAGTATATGTTTCCCACATAAATTAAATTATTGTAAAATATATATCATATTGCTCATTAAAATTAATCAGTAAATCAAGTATAAATTCAATAAAAATTACCAGTCAACCATTAGAGATATATCAATGATTTTCATAACTATACTGATAACCACACTGAGCATCCCCTTAAAATTCTCTAAATTATACTACTTTTGTGATTGATATCCATGAAATCAATATTAGATTTGAAAATGAAAGTAATTATTGACCCCTTTATTTACACTGGTAAAATCAATTAAAATTTTAGGTTTCACTAAAATATTTTTAAAAATTAACTGATTTAATCAACTATTTAAATAGAACATAAAATTATAATTAAAATATCATTTACTATTCAAAATCTATCAGTCAAATTGGATTCTAATTGGTAAATAATTATCTTAAATAGATGTTTCATAAACATTTTGATCCTAAATTTATTTATTTATTTATTTATTTTTATTTAAAATAATCCTAAAATCAAGTCTAATCTAATAAATTAGGAAGAAATTAATTGTTTCTAAAATTATAGATTTACCCTAATTTCTTCAATAATTTCATTAAAAACATAATCAAACCTTAAATCCATTAAAATTCAAAAGAAAACCATAAAATTCACAAAGATGATTAAAATTTACTAAAATAAATACCTCGTAAAACTAGATATTACTTAAATTATAATAAAATTTCCCTAAAAGCTCTAATTGATTTACATAGCCTAAAATTATTTTATTTTTGTCGAGTACAACCTAATCTATTGAAAGATGTAATTTATTTAGTTAAATTTTCATTGAAAATAACAAGTCAACAAATGGAATTTTAATTAGTAAAGATTATATTCTATAAAGAAAATTTTCAGTGAAGAAGTAATATTGGTGAGATAGTACATTAAGTGACTAAAATCGTTGAAATTACTGAAAACAGTGGGATAGCTAAAGATATCTACTAAATAGATGAAATATCAATTGATATCTTAATAACTTACAAGGGTAATATACTTTGAATGGAGAAAATATACATCGAAGAGAAAAATATTCGTTGACGAGGAAAAAACATTCATTGAATAAGGAAAACATTAATTGAAGAGAGAAAATATTCATTAAAGAGCAAAGCAATCATTAAAGTGAGAAAATATGAATTGAAGCTAACAAATATTCAGTGAATCGAGAATTGCTTATAATAAATTAGTCGGTAAAATTTCTCAATGATGAGATGAAATATCAATTAAATATTGTGAAATACTTGAAATAAATGGTCTGAATTATTCAATGATCAATAAATATACATAAAAGATGAAAATATTTACTGAAAATCAATTGTACTTTAAGAGTGTATTAATTACTATTATATTAAATTAAAACTTTTTAACAATTGAGTAGATTTCATCGGTTAATTATATTTAAATAGGGATATATATTTTTGATGGATACTTATTCGCGGAAGAATAGTTATTAAAAACAATAATAATAATATAATAATAATAATAATAATAATATAATAACAATATAATAATAATATTATTGACTTGATTAAAACAAAAGTTATAGTATAAAAAATAAATAAAATAAAAATAAATAATATTATTGACTTGATTAAAACAATATTCACTTCATTAAAACAAACAATTTAATAAAAATAATATAATTTAAAAATAAAATAATTTACTTGATTAAAACAATATTCACTTCATTAAAACAAACAATTTAATAATAATAATAATATAATTTAAAAATAAAATAATTGACTTGATTAAAACAAATAATTAAATTTAATAATAATATAATTTAAAAATAAATAAATAATATTATTGACTTGATTAAAACAAATAATTAAAGTATATTAAATAAATATAAATTAAATTAAAAATATATATTATAAAATTTGATGAGTCATCCAATGACCTTGAATGAGTCATGGTCTTTGTTTAAAATTAAAAATATTATAAAATATGATGAGTCATCCAATGACCTTGAATGAGTCATGGTCTTTGTTTAAAATTAAAAATATTATAAAATATGATGAGTCATCCAATGACCTTGAATGAGTCATGGTCTTTGTTTAAATGACCTTGAAAAATATGATGAGTCATCCAATGACCTTGAATGAGTCATGGTCTTTGTTTAAATGACCTTGAATGAGTCATGGTCTTTGTCTTTTGGACCTTGAAAAATTTTCTCTCAGCCGGGGGGAGGGGGGAGGGGGTACTGTGCTGGATGTGACATGTGCTGGATGTGACACATCCCACTACTAACCACTAATTGTGGACGAATCACGTGATAACTCATGTTTTCTGCAAGGCGTCCTCAGATGCTAATTGCTGCAATCTATTTGAAATTTTTCGTCGATTTATTTGTTTAAATCAGTCATTAATATTGTGAGGATATTTAGGGATAATTATCAACCGACACAAAATTAAGTTTTAAAAAATGATTAAAATTAAAAATATGATTCAAATTAACTTTTGATAAATTAGATAAAAATATTTTTAAATATTTGATTATAAATTATTTTATTAATTATTAAATAAAATAAGGACGTTATTATAAAATTATATTTTAAATAAAATAAAATATTTTAATTGTTTATATTTTGAATGAAATTAAATTTTAAAATAAAAATAAAACTTGTCTTATGAAAGGTATTATAAATATGTTTTTTTCAAAAATAACAATTTGTAGATAAATATTTTGAAATGTCAATTTTTGAAATTAAATTGAATGAAATGTTTATTTGTTTAAATTAGAATTTTAATGTTGTTGAAGTTATTGATTGACAGCGCCATGTTGTTTTATTTATTACGTGACTTTAATGAAATACAAGTTTTGAAAATTACGGTAAAATAAAATAGATTTTAATTTATATTCATAATCTTTGTAAAATGTTCCGTTTAATAATCAATTTATTATTGTTTGTTTTGTTAGATTACCTTCTTTGTTCCTTGAGTCAACTAAAGATTTTGGGCACCAGCACAACAAATCTTGGAGGGTCCCACTTAACAATTCAATATTTGTTAGTATGTTCTGAGTTCAATGTCAATCAGAAATGTAAAAAATTTGTAAATTTTAATTTAAATTGAACTTTTTTTACTAAAAAAATACTTAAAAAAGTTTTTGAATATAAACATTTTGAATAAATAATATGAAAAGGAATAAAAGAAGGTAACAAATAGAAATTATTACAACATCAGTTAGATTTTGCAATAGATTGGAAAATATTATTTAATAATCGAAAATTCTCACTGAATAAAACTCACTGCATAGACTTGCAATTCTTATTTGTTTAAATGCAAAAAGTATTTGTAAATGCTGTTTGGAAGTTTTGTCATTTGAATAAAATATGGAAATTATTGCGATATTCCGTATTCAACTTTTGGATTTAATATCATTGTGTTCCAAGAATCTCAAATATTAATAATTTAATAAAAAGAAATTTGAGAGGATTATTTGATAATCAAAACTTTTCTCATCAATATAATAATTACTTTGCAGTAAGGGCTTGTTTTGCTATCTACTTATTATTATTATTAATATTAAAACAGTGATCTCTTGGTAGCAACATAAATTAAAATTTTAAACAATAAATAATAAGATAAATAAATAATAACATTTTCGATTATAAAATAATCCTCAAATTGAAAAGGATTATAATTAAATGTTTTTCATTCAATTAATATATACTTTGCTGCAAGGACTTATCTTATTATCATGTTACTTGTTTAAAATATCATTATTATTATTTGTTAGTGGAGTAAAATATCCGTATATCGTACACCTTATAAAAGGTACGCCACGATATAAGACACGATTAATTAAAATATAATACAATAAGTTTTAACTAACTCAAAATCTTTTATCTTTACGCTCAATATATGGTACAATTTCTTTAATAAAAAGTGATGTACTTTAAAGAAAGATTCTACTGTATTATAAATATTATTATTTATTGTTATTATTATTGTTAATATTATTTTTTAAATATTTTTTTAAAAATATAATTTAATTAAAATTATTGAAATTCTCAAGTTTTCTAACAAAAAATCTTGATTTTTAATTTGAAAAAAAACATTTGTTATTGTTTCACAATTTGAACTGAATTTCCCATTTCATGGCCAAAGTAAATGTGCCGTTTTGTATTTGCAATAAATATTTATTTTATTATACTTAATCACAAATTTCACAGTGTTTTACTTGCAAAGTTTCCCATATGTTTTTGTTTCAATTGATCTTTTCTGAACAAATGCAAATGGGAAAATTTTATAATTTTTTGTTCAAATATTTTTATTGTTTACTTCGGTTTTAGCAGATTTCCCAAGTTTATTTATCATGGTAATATTGGAAGGGGGGGGCTGGTTGGTATTTGGTCAATGACAATTGGGTTTTTTTAATGGCTTAAATTAAAATGCATATAGGAGATCGTACAGACCTTACAGTTTTTAACGTAAGTGATGAGGAGGTTAAAAGACAAATTGATATAAAGACTCAATGAGTGAAACTGAAAGGAGAATTAGGTGATTTTTATTATATTTTTAGGATAGACAAAGAATTTAAATAAAATTAAAACAAATATTAATGACAAATTCTAATTAACTATATTTACAGAATGAATTGATGAATTGGATTGAAAAATTTTCACAATTTACTTTTGTCTGCGAAACAACAATATATAAAAGAAAAATTGTTAGATTATAAATAATTTCTTTGTCAAATAATGAGAATTGAAAATAATTATTTAATTGTTAACAACAAATATTATTATTATTATTATTATTATTATTATTATTATTATTATTATTATTATTATTATTATTATTGTTATTATTATTATTAATATTATTATTGTTATTATAATTATTATTATTATTATTATTATTATTATTATTATTATTATTATTATTATTATTATTATTATTGTTATTATTATTATTAATATTATTATTGTTATTATAATTATTATAATTATTATAATTATTATTATTATTATTATTATTATTATTATTATAATTATTATTATTATTATTATTATTATTATTATTATTATTATTATTATTATTATTATTAATATTATTATTGTTATTATAATTATTATTATTATTATAATTATTATTATTATTATTATTATTATTATTATTATTATTATTATTATTATTATTATTATTATTATTATTATTATTATTATTATTATTATTATTATTATTATTATTATTATTATTATTATTATTATTATTATTATTATTAGTAGTAGTAGTAGTAGTAGTAGTAGTAGTATTATTAATATTGAAATATGTGAATATATATATACATATATATGAAATATATGATTGAAGGAACTTTAAAATGAGAAAGGAAAGGCATCATGGGGATGACGTGTTGAAAACTCGTGTATAAATTTTTTTTGGATTTCTTTCATATTGCATTCTTAATCGAAAAAAATAAACACGGAACGGAAGTTCATTAAATAAAATATTTGTTAAGAAAACAACATTCATCAAATCGGGTAAACACCCGGGTTAACAACATTTTCATATCAATTTTGCATATACCACTGCAAATACTTAACACGAAAATATCATACTTTGCATGAGTTTTAAAAATAAGGAAGTTTTTTTTTATAAAATTTTTGGAAAATAAAATTATTATTTATAATGTAAGAGTTATTAAATTTAATAAAAATATATTTTCAATTTTTAATTGTTTAATTTTTTATGTTATTAAAATAAATGAAGTTTTTTAAAAACCATTTCTAAAAGGATAATTATTTGCTTAATGATTTTTTTAAATTTGTTTTAATAAGCAAAGTAATGATGATGATGATGATGACAGTGAATCTGTTGAAATATATCGTTATTGGAGTATAGATAAAAATTATCATTATAATCCAATATTTTAAAAATATGATTGCAAATATTTTATTAAAAAATTTTTAAAAAAACATAAAATAAAAAATTTAAAATTTCGTAAAAATAGAATTTAAAATGATAACGAATAAAGAAATTCCAATTTTTGCTTGTAGATAAGGTAAAGATGTTTTTGTAATTAAAAGGTTTAAGAAAGTAATGAGGTTGAATATTTTAGTAGTTTCAACCTTAGAGGTTATTAATAGGTCGGTTTTCCAACAATAACTCTGTTTGTTTAAGATGTATTTTGATGTCCAAAAATTATTTACATAAAAATTCTATAATTTTTACGTTTGCCATTTTACATAAACATTGCGCAACTATTAAATAGTCATTAATTTTTAGTAAATAAAAACTTTTTCACAAATCAAAAACTATATAGAAAGCTAGAAAGTAACCAAAAGCTGTACATAAAGATGTTTTGGAACCTGAAATTTGTTGCGAGGCTCAAATCTGAGAATTAGTAGAAGTCGAAATTACAAAATCCTTTCTCAATGGTTGAATTTTATCAGATCAATATTTCTGGTTGAAATTCCTGTTTGGATAAGATTTAACTAATGATAAAGGCTGTACCGAAAATCTGTGCTAAATTAAAAAATTATTTATGAACTATTTATTAATCATAATGGAAATAAATGAAATATCAGTGAAATAATAAGTGACCAAAAATATGGATAAATATTTGTGTAAATCAGCAAATATTTATCTAAAATTATTGACTAAATCTCAATTTTAATTCTGTAACTAGAAAAATTTGAATTTCTCTAAATTAATTTTCAATCCAAAATCGCTGATTCTTTGAAATAATTTCTAAATACGCTTTGTATGCTCGTCAATTGTCTTTGAAAAGATTAAAATGTCATCCAAGTATACTAAGGCTTCTTTCCACATCATATTTCTAATTATAACAGGCATTAGTTTCTGGAAAGTTGATGGGCCTGTTGCTATGCAAAATGTTATTCTATTAAAACAATATTATTCATATTAAGTGGAAAAACACGTCTTTCTTTAAGAACCCTCTTAAAGTTCGACTTGATAATAAGCAATTCCTAAATCGATAGATCTACAATACATGGAGCCTCACAAAGAGCCTAGCATTCCATCAACATTCGAAATTGGGAATGCCGATCTTACAGTGATTTGAATAAGTGCTTAAAATAATAATACAAATTATAATAATAATAATAATAATAATAATAAGAAGAAGAAGAAGAAGAAGAAGAAGAAGAATTATAATAATAAAAACAATAATAATTATAATATTAACAATAATAATTATATTATAAGATCTTCTTTTTATTTTCACCTCTGATTTCCTTTTATTTATATTTATTAAAAAAAATTTAGTTTTTGAATGAGTAAAGTAATTGATGTTTTTTTGAAATTCACGAATTTTCGGCACAGCTTTTTCAGATGATAATAACTAATCAAAAAAAAAATAATAATAATAATAATAATAATAATTAATAATAATAATAATAATAATAATAATAATAATAATAATAATAATAATAATAATAATAATAATAATAATAATAATAATAATAATATTATAAGGACTTTTGTTGTTTTTCACCTCTGATTTCTTTATTAGTGACATAATATTTTCTACAAAATATCATGAGAATAATAATGATAATAACTTTTCTGAAATAATAATAATAATAATAATAATAATAATAATAATAATAATAATAATAATAATAATAATAATTAATAATAATAATAATAATAATAATAATAAAAATAATAATAATAATAATAATAATAATAATAATAATATTATAAGGACTTTTGTTGTTTTTCACCTCTGATTTCTTTATTAGTGACATAATATTTTCTACAAAATATCATGAGAATAATAATGATAATAACTTTTCTGAAATAATAATAATAATAATAATAATAATAATAATAATAATAATAATAATAATAATAATAATAATAATAATAATAATAATAATAATAATAATAATAATTGATAATAATTAATAATAATAATAATAATAATCATAATAATAATAATAATAATAATAATAAAACTAGTAATAGCTAAAATTAATAATTTAATAACCGGTGTTGTGTAATAATTATTGCAATTAACGCGTGAAGCATTAAATATTTTCAGTTGTTTTCATTTGGGAATAATTAACAATAAAGGCCTCACCATTGTGTCTTTTTTTTCTATTAATGAATTATTTAAGTTTCTTGAACAATTACACGTCAATTACACAGGTTAATAAGGAAATGTTTGATAAGATTTCTCCAATTAATAAAAAAAACAAAAATTTTTGTAAATAATGCTTTAATTAATCAATTTTCGGTTTTGTTTTTCTTGATTATTTTATTAAAATAATTTATTGTCACGACAAATGTCATTTGTTATCGGCAAAATTTGTGCGCGCTTATCAACAGCCAGTTTTGAGGATAATGAATGGCCTGTCGAAAGGTCTGTCATGATTGACGAGGAAATCTCCATGGAAACAAAAGAGAAAATTTCGGTAAATAGAACGAAAGCGTTGATATAAAATTGTGAGTTCTAAGAATGGATTTTATGCAAAATTTTCATGACACTTTTTACCGATCACAAATCAATAAAGGAACAGTGCTACGTTGATTGAGTTGAATCGCACTTGCACCAGGTGCGCTGTGTACATTTTGTCTATTTTATTTCTGGAGCTTTCAAGAGGTTATTGTTACCGCCTTCGTCTTTGCCATATAATTAGAACTGTCATGCATATGTATTTTGTGAAATACTTTTTCCCTTAATCATCGACAAGCCTATTTCTCAGTTTTATGTAATTTTTAATGAATATTTGATTTCCTAGCCATTGTGTTACATGATATTACTCCTTATAGACATACGTGTGCATAATTTGTCATGTGTGCCGGATAAATATTGAATGCCTAGATCCTCACATTATATCACTGTTTATTATTTATCCAAATTATATGAAAAAATATTTGTAAAAAATAATTATTCATTAAATTAATTGTATTAAAAGGAAGGAGATTTTTTTATATTTTTTTTATAGATTTTCGTTGGTAGGGGATTTTGTTTTAGTAATCTTTTTGTACATTTATTGTTTTAATGCTTTTTTGAATTTTTTGGGTTTGTTTTTCAATAAGCTTATAATTATTATATTTCATTTTTACTCATTGATACGTTTTTATGAAATTTTCTTTTTATATGTGGGAAGGGTGTAACAGTGCTAACTAGAGTTCTGTACACGGGCGAAAGATACTACTGATGATGAAATTGCAAGAACCACAACACATTGGATCGTGATGTGGATCACTGAACTGACCAGTTCTGAATAAAAAAAATAGATAAAAAGTGCATTTAATTCGAGAATATGGTTACAAATTTTGATTTTAACATTGTTGATTATTGAATATAAAAATAATTCAACCGTGAAAAGAATAAAAAAAAATTTTAATATTTTTTAATATTTAATATTTTCATGATTTTATTGGCTTATTATAATAATTATTAAAATTTATTTTAATTTTATTGATTATTAAACTAATTATTTAAATAAGTAGTGATGAAAGTAGGTGTAGTTATCCTTATCAAGGTAGTTATATATGTCGAATATTTGCGTCATTTTTCAAAGATCATCTTTTGTATACAGTTACGTATATATATATATATATATATACACGCATTTGCTATGAAATTTCCATTAACGATAAAGACAAAAACATTCTACCAAGTATGCGTCATCTCATGAAATTAATTGAGCACACAGAAACGAGCTTTCGAAATATTAATCCTAATTTTATGTTTACGAAATGAAATTCAAGATTTTTAACAAAGTCATTTTCATTATTAAAAACAATTAATATTTATTGCAAGTTGAAAATGTTGATGGAATTATTACGTTTTCAATTATTAAAATAAATATAATTAACCAATAAAATTAATCCAAATAATGTCCAAATTCTGGTTTAATAAATGGAAAACAATTGCATAAAAATATTTGATAAAGGTTGAGCTGAAAATTTCTGATTTTCTTTAAAGGTTTTAATTTCCCAACAGTAATGAGGTCGAAAATTAAAAATCGTATCAATAATGCTTTTCATTTAAACAAAACAATTTAATTAACAATTTGAGAATTGAAGTAAAAATTTTATTTTATTGATTTTACTTAAATAATGATATCAAATAAACATAAATATTTTATTTACGAGTTGTCGGCAAAGATAAATAGTTATGAGAAATATTTATTATCATCACATTAGTTTTAATCATTCTTTTTGTTGCTGTACAATGTACAGTGTATATCATGATAATATTAATGAAATATATAACGCGAATAAAAAATAGGAAAATGTATCGAGAATAACGGCGATGAGTCTAGAGTTTGAGTAACAATATTTAATTTCATTATTATTTTTTATAATTATTATTTATAATATTTTTATAATCCTTATGGCTATTGAACACTATGAGATAAAGGTGTGCCGACATTTAAACATGCGACACTTTAACATGAGCACAAATTAACATACGACAGATTAACATACGACAGATTAACATAGTGACAGTTCAACACGGACACAAATTAACATACGACAGATTATCACACATTTTAATTTTGGAAGATATATTTTTACTACGCAAGAATGAATTAAACATACGGCTTTATGTCAAGACACGTCTTCCAGCAAAAACCCAAGCATTTAGTATGTTTATTGTGTGTCTCAACATTGTGTTGCTTATTATGTTACATATTTCCTCCTGTTTATTGGATTGTTGTTGCGTCTAATATTCATATGCAATCAAACAAATAAAGACTTACCAGTGTATTATCATACATTTTTTTATAAAAAAATTAATTATTTATTACGTAATGGATGCAGGTGCCGTTACTTTTGGAATTTCACACAAAACGTCGTAAGACAGTACTCTATAAAAATTGTGAGTACGTTAAAGCTCGGGAAAATAAAAATGGTGAAATTTATTGGCGTTGTAAAATGTATGTAAGTTGTAAATTGTAACTCTCATTTGAAAACAGTGGAAGATCGAGATCAATAACTCATAGATTAAGTTTTAATTCGAATTATGAACTTTTCCATATTCCCTATTAAAAATTAAAAATGGACATTGACAAATTTCTTACAGACAAATGTAATAAAAAAGCGAAAGAAGCGAGTAGCCAAAGAGTTACCTTTGACTCAACAGCAACCATCCAAAAAAGTAAACACAACTTCAGCTTCAAAAAAAGCAGCAAAGCAGTCCTCAACATCATCATCATCAACTCAAGCTGTTAAAAGACCCGTTGGTCGTCCAAGAAACGCCCCGAGAAATCCATTGAGTACAAAATAGATTTATATTTTATATTTTTTATAAAATTATGTTTATTGTGTCTTTTTATTGATATTTTTAGAATTATCTATGAAATTTTATTTTATCTTTGAAATCTCAATTTAATATCTTTATTCTCTTAAAAAATTATCTAATAAGCAATTCAATAATAAAACTGTAAAAATCTATGTAACTTAATTTTTAGATCTATGAAATCCTAAAAATATATCGGCGAAATACTGCTCCCATATATATAATAAATTGATAAAAATTCCAATATTTCCAATTTATTTTTGTCTTTCTAAAAATATATTTTTCTCTTACAAATAATCTTGGTTTCTGGTAATTAATATCTATTGAAATAGAGATGCCGGGGAATCTTGTTTATTGGCCCGGGCACTTTTACTTTATTAATTTCTCACAATCCCAAAGGAATGAAATAATTTGAAAGTTGATCAGAAGATTTTACAAACTTTTTTATCTTTAAACGAAACAATCGTAAAAGGGTAATTTCGGCTTGATTCTAATTTGGAGGGGGATTTTATTTTGGTCGGTTTGTGCGTTTTTCTCCTTATAAATTTTTTTAATTGAAATAGTTTTTGAAATCATGCCTAAAATAGATATCAGGCTCTAATGATAAGTTTTGTATTTACGCATTAAATGTTTGTGAGTATGGAAAACTGTTGAGTCCAGCCGAGTCTCCTGTAAAAAAAATCTATCGCATTGGTTCTCAAGCTTTTTTTAACCGTCGCCCGCTTAAGACACAATTTGATTTGCCACCGCCCTAAAGATTTTTTAATTGTATAATATACAAAAGGTATTACATGTAAATAAATTTTATTGGTACAGAACAATTGCTACCGGATTGCTCCAATAGCGTTATTTAACAGAAACTTGTTACAACTTGCTTGCGTACGGCGTGCGGGCTATCCTACGAAATCTATGTTAAGTATTTTAAGTTTTTATACCATCATACAGGGTAGAAATATAAACTAATTATTCGTTATTGTGTAGTAGGTAGGTTTTAATTTTAATGAAATTTAAAATATAAAGTAAATGAAATTACAAATCTACCATCGACCTCTAAACCCACGTCAACGCCCCCTCTAGGTCTGAAACGCTCACAAGGGGGCGTTATCGCCCACTTTGAGAAAGACTGATCTATCGGGACAATTTGGTGTGTATTGAGTAATGTATTGTGTGCTGCTTGTACGAATTTACAAGATAAATAAAAATAACAAAACAAAATAACAATATTAATTTGACCAAAATTTATTTATAAAACAATAATATAAAAAGACCTTCATCATTTGACAGGCAAAAACTGTTCATTGTTCATCACGTCTATTTTCTTGTTGTTCATATTTTCATACAAAATTCTTTATATTCTTGTTAGATATTTTTTGTATTCTAATTTTCAATTTTGTGATAAATGTCTCTATAGGAAGCCAGCAACTTATTCTAGCGTATTGAATTATTAACGTCCCATCACTGCATCCACATTCATCAGCATTACTACCACCCTTACGCAACTATTAAAAGTAAACAAGAGGGGGGGATTAAAAACACAAAACCATCAAAATAACGAATATTACAATAGACATGTCAAATATTAGATTTCAGAAGAAATAAAGGATTAGGGATATTTAAAGTATAATATTAATTGTTGAATTTAAGATTGTCGAAATAGCAGTAAGATGCAGGAAATGAAAGTAAGGAATATTTATAGTCACAACCTGATTCCATCAGCTCTACTCATCCGTGATTTCTTTGAAGAAATAAAATAGCAAAAAAAAGTTGAAAATAATACAATACGAGAATCTTCCTTCTGAAGGTAATTTAAAGTCTTCCGCGTCAGAAAACCTGTAGAATTCAAAGAAAAATAAGTATTTTAATCATGAAATTCACACTATTATAACTAAAATGTTTTATCCTATAATCATTTTATATTAGTTTTAATTAATATTTCTTGAATATATATTACAAAAATATGTATATAGCATATTTTTAATATTAGTTTTATTATTATTATTATTATTATTATTATTATTATTATTATTATTATTATTATTATTATTATTATTATTATTATTATTATTATTATTATTATTATTATTATTATTATTATTATTATTATTATTATTATTATTATTATTATAATTATTATTATTATCATCATCATTATTATTATTATTTAAAGTACTGTTTATTCTTTTAGTTATTGAAATTTCTTAAAAAAATAAATTCAAATTCTTCTTTTTATAATTTTAACGAAGCACGTGATTTCATTTTATTTATCATTTCATATTTATCTAAAAAAATGAAATAAACAAATTGTTTAAATTTATTTTTTGTCCTTGACAAAATATTTGATTATTTTTATTTAAATGTATTTAATTATTAGTTATTTAAATTTTTAATTTCAGACCATAAATAAAAACTTTTTATTTTTTTAGTGCTAAACACAAATAAAAAATAAAAATAAAAATAGTTAATTTACGATGAAAATGATAATAGATTTATAGTTTTATATTAAAATAAACATGGTTATGTAAATATGCAATTGTGTTATGCATTTCTATATTAACATGTATGCAATTCTATATTAACATGTATGCAATTCTATATTGACATGTATGCAATTATATATTGACATGTATGCAATTATATATTGACATGTATGCAATTATATATTGACATGTATGCAATTCTATATTAACATGTATGCAATTCTATATTGACATGTATGCATTTCTATATTAATTCTATATTAACGTAGATATAAAATTTATATTTTTAATGAACGAAATAGAAATACTGGAATCGTCTTTTTCTTTGTAATATCTTTCTTATATCAATCATTGTTTATCTGGAATAAAAAATAGATAGTTTTAGTTATAGTTTTCATGTCTAGAAATTTTTTTATTTCTATAAAAATTATGACATACAAAAATAGGAAAGATCTTTTAAAAATTATTATTTAATATTATACTATTTATTTTAAATCTTTTAAAAATTAGTTTTGATCATTCAAAATATAATAAGGATTTTGATAAAACATTTAATTTATCTTTATAATATTAAATTTACCGTTTATAATTATGATCCTTAAAAATACTAACAAAATGTGTCTATCGTAGTAAATAAAAAGTAGTAAATAATTTTTAAATATATATAAACTTCACTTTTTATTCAAAAAAATCAATTATTATTTATACTTATTTTTTCACTGCTTTGTAAATATTTTTTAAATATAATTAATCATTTATTCATTTTAAATGAATAAAAAATTTAGTGATCAAAAATGATTTTTAAAGATCAGTTATTTTTCCCTCAAGATTATTAATGTTTAATAATTTATAAAAATAAGATTTTCAAAACTTAATCAAATTTTTAATCACTGAAATATCTAGGGTCCATTACATCCTAGATAAAATATAGAAATAATTATTAATAAATTAATAAATATAATTAATAAAAAATAAATTAATTATTTTTTTTTAATAAAATTTTTAAAATAAATTTTTTTGATAAAATTATTAATATGTTTAATAATTTTTAAAAATAACATTCTCAAAACTTAATCAAATTTTTAATCACTGAAATATCTAGGGTCCATTACATCCTAGATAAAATATAGAAATAATTATTAATAAATTAATAAATATAATTAATAAAAAATAAATTAATTATTTTTTTTTAATAAAATTTTTAAAATAAATTTTTTTGATAAAATTATTAATATGTTTAATAATTTTTAAAAATAACATTCTCAAAACTTAATCAAATTTTTAATCACTGAAATATCTAGGGTCCATTACATCCTAGATAAAATATAGAAATAATTATTAATAAATTAATAAATATAATTAATAAAAAATAAATTAATTATTTTTTTTTAATAAAATTTTTAAAATAAATTTTTTTGATAAAATTATTAATATGTTTAATAATTTTTAAAAATAACATTCTCAAAACTTAATCAAATTTTTAATCACTGAAATATCTAGGGTCCATTACATCCTAGATAAAATATAGAAATAATTATTAATAAATTAATAAATATAATTAATAATAAAAAATAAATAAATTATTTTTAATAAAATTTTGAAATGTAATAATTATTATTTATTTTATTTTATCATTACTTTTAATAATAAATATTAATTATTATTAATTTGGAATAATTGAAATATAATATTTTTTTTAAATTTACAATAATCTAAATATTTTTACTAATTGATTAAAAAAATGTTCAAAATGGTTTTAATATTATTTCTCATTTAACGAGACCATTAATAGAAAATAAATTCAGAAAAATCACAGACATTTTACTAAATCTGTTACTCTTGGAGTTCCTTTTGACATGCAAGTTATTAGTCCACTCTCATAATCATGTCTATTTCTAGCATAAATATTATTCTTTATCGTGGCTCGGATTCGAACGAGTAGAAAGAGGTATGGCCGATAGAAGGGAGAGAACATTGTTTTGATGAACCACTAAATGCTCGGTCGCGGAGAGGTAGTTATTTTCATCGCATAACTGGCAGCTGCTTATCTGCCAGAAGATCCGACGAACTTCCAATCGGAACTTGTCACTCGTCAACAAATACACGACGATATTGCTACAGGAATCCAACACGACCAGGATATTGCTGAGTTCAGTTAATTTTATTTTCAGAATTGAATGGTTGGAAAAGTCATCCCGGTCTACGACAGATTGTATGATAAAAACCGGAACTTCAAGCAACGTGAACACGACCGCCAACACCAGAATCGTTCGAGTAGCTTTACGTTGGCTGTTCAATTTTCTGCTTGAATGACGTTGATCTGATAAATGGTTCATGCGAAAATACGAGCAGTCATTGATGTGAGTCGAGTTATATGACGATGATCTCGTTGATCCTAGAAGACTGAAAGACATCGCCAAGCTGACTATTCCGACAATCACGACGGGCAATACGGATTGGTAAATGAAGAAACAGTAAGTTTTAAACAAACGATATGCGCGGTAATCCAAAAGATGGTTGGCTAGTTGAGGGACATTTGTATCCTGACAAATCAGGGCTTTCTTGGCGAACAATCTGACGAACGATATACAATACGAGAAAAACAAAATGATCAAAGCGATAATTTTCGTGTTGTGATGATTAAACTTCAAACCCCTTCGACTGTTGAAGGGTACAAAAATGATTTCGCATCTTGAACAGGCTATTATGACAACGATCCAATTTCTCGTGCAAGTCAATGAGGTGATGTTGTAAAACACAATCAAATCCAACCAAAGCAACCCGATTCCACCGGAATTTGCGGACCTCTTGTATTCGACTACCACATGAAACAGAGTGATAAATCCAGTCAAAAACGTCTCGACCAATGACAACAGCAACAGATTCAATTTGATTTGTCCGAATCGTAAATTCGAGTTCTTTCTCGTCAGAATGATCAAAGAAAATCCATTGAAAATGAAGGCCATCGTTGCCAAAGCCATTGAAACGGTTGCGTAGATTTTGCTCGAACTCTCCCGGTTGTCGATCATCGTTTTGTTCGACTGTGCTATCAAGCAGTTATTAATATATTTCACTATGAACATTTGTGCGATAATTCTTTTCGGAGAAATCTTTTTCAACAACAAAAAAAAACTAAAAACTAAATAAATGAAAGTGAGCTTACTTTTAGCGTCAGCCAGCCAATCAAAATCTCTCGATTTGTTAATTTGTGAAAAATAAACATTTTCTCTAATCCAATAAAACAAGCGCAATTTTACTGTGAGATTTTGAGACTTTTATAAACCTTTTTTATGAGTTTTTTGTGTGTAATTTTGCATTGGCTAGCCGCTAGTTTTATACACTAGTTTTAGTGCTTGCACTTAAATTCTTTGAATTAATTTTTAATTTTATTTTTATTTTTTTATCAATAATTTTAATCGATAATTAATCACTTTCTGCGCCAACAGAAATAGGAAGGTCGTCACCGAAAATGTAAGGGTAAAAATGTAAAGGTAAATAACCCTTGATGATTTGGCTTTCTCTTTTTTGTGGAAATTGTAATGTTGAGTAACCGGTTTTGAGCATAATCAGAAAGAGAAAGATGAAAAATAAAATGGGCATTATTATGGGCCCGGTGATTATAACCATAAAAATGCACATCCAATTAAATAAATTATGCTAAAAATAATATTTGATTTACGAAAATAAAATTATTTTATAAATTTTTCAAAAAAATTTATTTCTGTTATCAAAAATATTTTTTGTTGATATAACGTGATTTTTATTTATAAGAAATTATATTTTTATCCCATTTTCATCAATTTCCGCAAGCAGCCTGGGTTCCTGCCTAATTTTCAGAGACATTTCTTTCCGTTTATTGTATTCGCTAAAAGAAATATCTTTATGTTGAAGATGATAACATTTTTCTGATAATAAAAACAACAACTACTATAATAATAATAATAATAATAATAATAATAATAATAATAATAATAATAATAATAATAATAATAATAATAATAATAATAATAATAATAATAATAATAATAATAATAATAATAATAATAATAATAATAATTAAATAGAACACCAATCCAAAATATATAAATATGATTTCTACTTAGATTTTGTTCGAATCTTGGTTTTCAATTTATATGTCATGAGTGTAATACCACATACGTTAGAATGACTGCCCGTCATTTCCGCTCTCAAGGTTTCGATCACAGTCGACTAATGGAATTGATTGATATTAGTAAGCGCAATTTTTTGATGCAGGATGAAACTAAGTGTAAAATAGTTTTGGTACAAATTTTTTAATTTTTTGTTGAAAATTTTATTTATATTTTGTTAAGGTTTTGTAAAATTTTAAAAATTAAGTTTTTTAAACATATTGTAGAATTTGTGATTTTAAAAAGAAGCAAAATTTTTTATTTTTGATAAAATTTTTTGAGAATTTAAAAGCAGAAATTTGTTTAAATAATAATGGTTTATTCTAAATGGTTTAAAGTTCAAGACGAAGTACCTGATGATGACTGTTATTTAGTCGAAATATATTGTAGCAGAATATATATTTTGGATTGGTGTTCTCTTTAATTTAGTTCTTTTGTCAATTTTGTGTTATTCTGTTTTAATAATAATAATAATAATAATAATAATAATAATAATAATAAATGTTAAAAATTTTGGAAAAGTGGATCCTGAAAAAATTATAAGTTTATTATGTAATAAATTATTTTGCATGGCATTTTGAAAAACAGAAAATATTTCTAAATTGGCGAACAAATTTAAAAGATTTATTCGCATATTGAAAAAATAAAATAAATATTCAACATAAATATTTATTTAACCGGCAAATTTATGCAGTTTGCATGAAGTGTAAACTGAAATATTTTCTAATGTTTTCAGAACTTTGTTAAGTCAAGTAATAAAAATTAAAAAAATTGTTTCGCTAATAATAAAGTTAATAATAGATTATTGTAAAAATAAACATCCTAACATTTATATTAAATTAAAAAAATAATAAGTAATAATGAACTATATGAATTTACTTGAATTAAGTCGTGTGTAGTATGGATTCCAACTCACTTTGACCCAAATAAATTTTCAAGGACATCATGATGTCATATAAAGTATGTCAAAGTCATCAAATATGAACTAATTTAATCATTTGTTTTAAAATTTTATTTAATTATAAAATAAAAAAATAATTAAGTAATTAATTTAAAAGAAGAAATAAATTTAAAAATTCAATAAATACATTGCATTTCATATTTATAACGCCACCCAAAATTTGTGGAATTTCCAATGAAGGACTAAATGCACTTTTATGAATATCTATTATGTTTATGGCCATCTTGAGTCAATATTAGTAGTATATTTAAAGTTTAAAAGTATTGCTTTATTAAGTAATATTTTAATATTTTACTTTTTTTAAGTGTTTACCACCACTTATTAATTTAGCCATTTTGTTTGTTCCGATCTGTTGTATATACAATTCTTTTACGCAAATTCAAATAATTTAGTTGCAATATTAGAATTCCCAGAAGAGCGCAACTATATGAGCATGAGAAAGCGATGATTGGCGATTTTACTAAGGAAAAAAAGGAATCCGTGCTATTTCCAGAGAATTAGGCCGTGACCATTAAAGGCACAATTTTGTCAAACCTCATTCAGAGCATGGCAAATCGTATTTTTTAGGTTATTCGGCTCCAGGGGTATTATAACAATAATTAAAATTGGTTCTTGATTGTCTAGACATCCTTATTTTTTAATAAATCTGGCTGAAATTAAGTGTCTCTAAAAACAAAAATATTAAAATATTACTTCAGGTAACCAATGCTTTCCAACTTTTATATACTAAAGACATTACCTCACTATGACCATCAACATACGTGACATTCATTTAAACGGTAGTTGTCCTTCATGGAAAATTCCGAAAATTCGGAGTGGTTTTATAATAATGAAACGCACTGTATTATTATATTAAATTTAAAAACAAATGCCTCAATAAGTTCATATTTGATGACTTTGAACTACTTTGTATGACATTGATGACCTTTAAAATTTATTGATATTTATTATTTATTATTTAAATAAATAACTATAAAAATTTTAAAAATTAAAAATTATTTATACAGATTTAGACAAATCTTTTAAATATTTTAAAATTTAACTTTCACTTCTTAAAAATTAATATATAAAAGCTTTTAACATTTTTTACTAATCTTTGGATTTTCAACATTTTGCTTGGCTGGGGCTTGTTTAGATAAACTATAAAATCTTTTTTTGCATAGTTATGTATTTAAATTATATTTATATAAATGATTCTGTATCGACAAATAAAAGATTTTTAAATTTATATTATAATTATAATTATAATTATAATTATTATTATTATTATTATTATTATTATTATTATTATTATTATTATTATTATTATTATTATTATAATTATTATTATTATTATTATTATTATAATTATAATTATTATTATTATTATTATTAGTAGTAGTAGTAGTAGTAGTAGTATTGAAATATGTGAATATATATATACATATATATGAAATATATGATTGAAGGAACTCTAAAATCAGAAAGGAAAGGCATCATGGGGATGACGTGTTGAAAACTCGTGTATAAATTTTTTTTGGATTTCTCTCATATTGCATTCTTAATCGAAAAAAAATAAACACGGAACGGAAGTTCATTAAATAAAATATTTGTTAAGAAAACAACATTCATCAAATCGGGTAAACACCCGGGTTAACAACATTTTCATATCAATTTTGCATATACCACTGCAAATACTTAACACGTATTATTATTATTTTTATTATTATTATTATTATTATTATTATTAGTAGTAGTAGTAGTAGTAGTAGTAGTAGTAGTAGTAGTAGTAGTAGTAGTAGTAGTAGTAGTATAAAAGCTGTAATTATGTATTCTAAATGTCCTTTAACTCGAACTTTTATAATTTATTGTGACATATTTTTCCTTATCCAAAAATGTACCAAACATTTTGCATATAAAGATTCATTTAATTGCGTAATTGCAACTAAAATTATTATATTAATTATACATATTATATTGTTTATAATGTTGTTTTTCTCCAAAATTGGAATGAAATAAATATAATTTATGGACAAAAATTCAAATTATATCATAAGACTTTCGGATTAATTATATTGTTTAAAATTGTCGCAGAAATCTCCCCCTTCCAATATCGGCAAAATTGTTGAAACTATTACCGAAAGGTCTTCCAGCTGCAGGCCGAATTCAGGAGCATCAATTACCCAGTTTTTGCTATCGCATTCCGGGCCCAATGTTTCCATTCTTTCACTCTAATTTTTATCTCTTTTCAATTAACTATTGCAATCATAATTTCTTTCTGTTTGATTTATTTTAATTTCACTATTTTACAATGAAAATCAAACATAAATTGTCATAAAATGCTGTAAAATCTCCCGAGTTTTCTCATAATTCCCGACTACCCCATTTCATAAATAAAGAGGAATATATAAAATTAGTCCCCTCTCCCTTCTAAAAATTTCTAATCTGAAAACAAAAATTGAATACAAAATAAAAATATTAAATTAAAAGATATTTATATGAATTTTAAATTATATTCAGTCTTAGAACAAATTATCAATAAACTTTTTTGATATAGAAACTTTCGTACGCTCCAAAGTGATACGCAAACAAATTTTCATTGTATATATATATATAATACACCAAACTACAATGAGATAAATTCTCTATATCGTAAAATAAAAATCAATAATCTTATAACTTATACCAATTATTATGAGACACATACCAATTCACTTTGATGTTGTTCTTTAGAAGTGTATTGAAATAAACTCTACACTGTAGAAAATTAAAAAGTGGCAGAAAAATTAAATAATGCACACAATCACATAATAAAAATTGCATGCAAACTTTCAAAATATGGTCAAGCTGTGTTGAAATACACTCCTAATATAACTAAGATAGCGGAACAAAAATAGCGGAAAACGTTTTTAATTAAAATTCTGAGAATTTTGCTCCAAATTTTCGTGTAAATGAGAATATATAATTGTAAGATTTAGTTTATTTCAGACATTTCTGTAGAATTTGTTTTTTATTACCTTCGTGTGAAATGAATGAAATAAAAACAAAAATTGATGAATTATGAAAATATATTTAAAATAAGTATTGCTTGGGTTCATTTCAGAGTTTGGTAGCGATTCCTAAATCAGAAATTCATATGAAAATGGTTATGGTTTGCATTTGGAGGAACTTAGAAGCTTTATTTTAAAAATTCCGCCTTAAACCAAAGCGGACTATCAACAGTTGCAAAGGATGAACGACGTAATTCCAAAAGATCCCTTTGTAGCAGTCGTATCCCTGTGAGTAAAATGTTTTGACAAAGAGGGTTTGAATTTAAGTGTCAATTGCATTCTTGAATCTTTCTTTGCAATTTTTAATCTCTTTGATTTCAGTAAGAATTGTTCGGTTACCTTTAGAATAGACTGGAACTTACCTTTCTCAATCTGAAAAACTTTCTCCAAAAATTCAACAAACATCATTTAAAAACAGATAGTTTTCTTGATATTATAATTTCAGAATAACATCAAAATTAAAGAAATGTTGCATGTTTCATCAGAATATAATTGAATATCAATAAAACATCGATATTATTACTGGTTCATAGTCTAACAATAAAAAATTCTTAATGTCATTGCAAAATGAAAAGCTATCAAAGGTGAAAACCAAAAAAAGTTCTTTTAATATATATATATATATATATATAAATTATATTTGAAAATTTTTTCAACATTTATAATGATAAATGATTTTCTTCATTATTTCATCAAAAATTTCACCATTACAGATCAGTGAGTTGTGAAAATTTTATTTGAATTTAAAAGAAAAATTCTGATTCTTTTCAGTCAGTGACTCCATTTTACGGTTACAAAATATGAGGAAATATTTCCCATTCAGCGAAGATTAATGTAGAAATAAGCTAGTTCTTACAATATTGTGGTGATTTATTTGTTTTAATTAGCTAATGTATAATTTGAAAAGAAGCCATTAATTAGTAGTGCCTAAGGGAGGAAATTTGAGGTTAGCGTTTTGTTTTATAAAATAATATTTTAACTGGGTTAGTAATATTTGGTGTTTATCAGTAGTTATATTTGGGCGATTTGTTGTTTTGGATAGTATGCAAATTAGCAAACATTAAATTTAACATTTTTGAATTTTGTAAGTTTTTATATGCAAAATTAGGGCGTTATAGTATAGGAGATGTGTTATGTGAGTTGGAACAATATGACAATGGTTTTTGTGGCATACGAGTGTCCCGTGCGACTGAATAGTGAAGAATATTTATAAATATTTTGGGATGGGAAATACGTTACTTGTTTGAGTGTTTTAAACCTTTATAATGAGGGACTTTGGAGTGTCTGAGAAGTTCTATTCAAGATATTAGGACCCATGACTTGAAACTTTTTGACAACTCTAATAGTATTCATGTTTAGTATTTTATCTGAGTAGTAGAATAAATTTTAAGTGTAACACTTTTTGAAGTTGTTTTATATTTGACTATGATTACATTTGATCCGATTTTTAGGTTTCATTTAACTGAAAAGTGACAATTCACTAAAAGACAACTTTATTTGAATCAATAGAATTACAATTGCACAATATCATTTATTGCACATAATAATAGCAACGCTAAGACAGAATAGAAATTGCTGAAAACTTCTCAATAAATAAATGCTTTCCTTTTTCTTTAATCCTTTTTGCTCATTTTCAAATAACGTTGATAACAATAATGATGATAGTAATAATAATAATAATAATAATAATAATAATAATAATAATAATAATAATAGTAATAATAATAATAATAATAATAATAATAATAATAATAATAATAAAATAATTCTTATTAATCATATTATTATTATTAATTTATCATAAAACATACAAATTCATATTCATAAAAAACATCAAAGTCAGACCAATAAAATTGATAAATTACAATCTGGCTTCGCGTCTGTGTGCGCACCCAAACAATCAAGAAACTACAATTGCCACACAGGTGTGAAAAACGAAATTGAACAATTATTATTTTTATTAAAAGAACTTTTTTTGTTTTCGATTCTTATTGCTTTTCATTTTACAATGACATTAGGAATTTTTTATTATTTGACTATGAATCAGTAATGATATTAATATTTTATTGATATCAGTACTGAGTCATAGTCAAATAATAAAAAAAAATTTAATTTCATTATTATTATTATTATAAATTACTTTTACAATAATTTTACTATAATTTCTAGTTTACTAAAAGCTATTGTTTTTATGATCAATCTGGCAAATTTTCATGCCTTTAATCTTTTTACAAATTATTCAATCTCTTCTTATTGTCCAAATTTTCATTCACTATTTTTCTTTGCATAATGTCACTCTTCAAATACTGCTCCCAACATTAAATCAACCCTACAATTTCGGTAGCCCTCAATAATCAGAGTAAATTTTTAATTTTCTAAATTAATTATTTTTTCATTTTTATTAAAAGTATTGGATCAAGGAAAACCAATGGCCCGTAATAATAAAATTAAAAAACTCAATTTATTTTTTTAATAAATCAAGAATCTTGTTATAAGTTTCATTCTTAAAAGTATCAAGAAAATTAAATTCTACAATAAAATTTTCCCTTCCTTTTTCATCCAGCCCTTTCATATCTTTAATTTTCAACATTAATTTGTTATTATAGCTTTTGGCAGCTTGAATATGTACACCAGTGTTTGGACACACAAAATTATATTTATTGCAAACACTTGCATGTTTTTACTCGTTTATATTCCCCAGATCATTATAACTTTTCCATTCATCTGAATGAATAATTGAATCACATCGAACAACACTTTCAATTATTGGGAAAAAAACAGATTTTGTTCGGTTTTCTACAATTGTAACAAACCCGAGTCCAGGTGATGTAGATGTATCTACAATTCCTATTTGATATCTTTTCCAATTCAATTTCAAAATTCATATGGTTAAAAATTAATTATTATTATAATTAAACAAAAGGAAAAAAATGGCCTGACGGGCCATTTTTTTCCTTGATCCAAAGTATTTTGTATTATCAATTGATTAATAATATTTTATAAAGATTTTTTAATTAATAATTTGTTTTTATTTATTTTTATTCATTTTATCAATCTTAACAAGATGTTAAAATTTTCAAAAATATCAATTTTACATACTTATCAGTTCCTTTTATAAACCAAATTATAAATCTAAATAAATTTTAGTTAATATTTTTCGCTTAAAAAGTTAACAACATTCCGAAAAAACAGCTGAATTTTCACATTTTTTGCAAAATAACATTGTCAGAAGGAAATATCTTGTCAAATATAAATTAAATTAAGCAAAATTTTGTTTAAATTTAAATTCAAAAGAATTAGTAACATTTTTTATCTGTTTTCATTTTCAATTTACCTTTTCCTTATTTCAGATGAATATTGGAAAAATATGGAGCCGAAAATTCATGTTTAATATAAAACCAAATAGTAATTTAGTCTAAAATAAGGACAGTTGAAATTAACATGAGTTCAGTTTATTAAATCATATGAGAACACTTTTTGAGCTGAATAACACCTTTATTATAGGATTCTAACGTGGTCAGAAAAAAAATTTCCTCACCACAAATTTCTTTTAGCAAAAAGCCCAATCAAAAAAGACTTGCTTTCGGTAGCATTTAAGTAAGTTTATTTTTGAAATTATTTTTTAAAATAATGAATTTCGAAATTATTATTTTGTAATCATAAAAAGTTTTTTTTTTATTTACTAATAATAATTTACTTAGTTCATGTTTTTATGAAAATATTTGTTTAGAATTTATGTCTAATTAATTTTAAAAATTTTATTAAAATAAATATTACATTAAATTTAAATGCTTACATAAAACTTGTTTATGAATGAAATTAAAAATACTTAAGTAAAATGGTCTAATAAAGTGGACAAATAACAAATAAATTGTACTGGTTTGCAGTGTAAGGTAATTCAACGCACTACAAACATTCGATACACCCATTTGCAATGAATAAACTCACTTATGATACAGGTTGGCGTGTAGACCAACTATAGATGAGTCATAATTTTATGAAATTTCTGTTTTAGAAATGTCTGTAAAGTATGCATTAAATTATGATTTCAAAAAGATATGAGATGATTATTCCACCTCTTAAATATAATAAAAATATATTTAAAAAATAAGAAATTTGGTCAAACAAAACCTCGCAGAAAAAATGAATTTTAATTAATTAAAATTTGTAATTAATTTTGAAATAATGAAAGTAAGCTCGATTTATGGAGAAAATTTTCAGATAAATGATAAACTAATAAATAATTAATGAGTTGTAAACAAATTCCGCCTTGGGCTTCAGGATTCTTATTGAAATCAAAAACTTTGTCAATTTTTATTTTAATTTTTGTTTATTTTCGAAATTTGCATGGAAAAAATACTTTATTGGTTATTTATATTTAATAATATTTGAATTTAGTTTACTCATCTGTTAAATAAATGTTTTGTTTATAAAAAAAAAATTTTTTTTATATTACAAATCAAAAAAATTACATTAAATATTGAATGTTTTTCTTTTTGCAAAACAATAGATCAAAAAAATACTAATGGGTAACCATAAATTTTTGGTATAGCCATTTTTATCTATTTTCATCTAACAAAAATTTACTTTTGATTTTTCTATGACCTTCTCAGTTAAATGTAATATTTAGTAATAAATAAATAAAAATAATTATTAGAGCTTATACAAGGCTTATACAACCTGAACTGGATCACTGTCATGACTACCGACTTCCTCTCACATATTTTGCACAACATATAAATACTCACACAAAACTGTTAACAAAAATTCGTAGAGTTGTTTACTAAACTAAAACTAAGAGCATAAGTTTTTAGAATGAATTTTAGTCGTCTATTTATACTGATTTTAAGCCCATATATTTCTCGATTGGGTCAGGTATCGTTATCAATTCATC